>JAOVVA010000031.1:10887076-10899555 GCA_028565275.1 Leiocassis micropogon
CTAAAATGTAAAGCAGTAAAGGTAGGAGTAAACTCAAGATTTGGTTCTTTCTATGGATTACAAATTATATTTGCAATTGATAGTTTGTCCAATTACCCCCCAAATTAAAGCTGAAAGTTTACACTTTAATCAAATATTGATTGCAAAAGTATGAGAACTGTATCATTGTCCAAATACTTGGCTCCAACTGCATGTTGTGCAAATATGTTGATCTGAATTTAATGCGCAAATCCACAAAACCATAATGAGACATTCTTTAGAGTGTAAGGGAAACATATAGAGCATATGTAGCTTTATTCTCATTGGTTTCTCACTTTTCGGATATACATATAAATATAAAATATGATTTTAAGTCAACATTCCAAGTTTTTTTGTTTTTTTTTAGTACTGTATTAAATATGTTCCAACAGCATATTTTAAGCATTAAAGTATTTTAAAACACTAGAAAACAAGCATTAGGGGAAGCATAGAAGAAAGAACTATTCATAAATTACACGCTTTAGTAAGGGCTTTTGTCTGGTTAGCCATAAGAAACTTAATTTCAGTTAATGTTTCCTTAATTGCTTTCTTTGTTAATTGGTCCTGAAAGCCTGTCAGCTCTTGACATTGTTACTAAGACGCACCTGGTAGCTCTCACTGTGCTCTAGACTATTTCTCCTTTTTTCTTTCAAGGTAATTGCCATAACTTTATTGTTTCTCCATAGCAACATGCCCTGTCACTTTTCTTTCCCCAACTAATCTATTATGATTGTTACGAATTAAGAAACCCACATACAACGCTACAGCATTTTAAGAGGAACACAAAATTTGCCACTAACTTTTTTAACAAACATAATGACTTGTTACCACAGACCTTGGAAGAGCATTGCAGAGAATTTTTTCCATTTTGCTTTTTAAGAACTTGTTAAATGCTTATTTAACATCCTAATAGCACTTCGCCTTATAAACACTGGCTAGTTTTTAACCGTATATGAGTTTTTTTTTCACAGAATTGTTTTTGACTTCATACATTTAAAAAAAATCCCAAAAAACTCAACTTTACATTTACTACATTTTGAAATGCTGTGTCATTACATTTTTAAAATAAAATATTTGTAACGTTTAATAAGAATATACACTATATATTCATCAAGACTGATAAATTGTCCTATTGGCATGCATTAGGATTATTCCTATAGTTGATGCCTTTTGCCTTCTCATTGCAGTACTTTTCAATTGTTAAATATTATGCAGTTTACGCCAATTGATTATTTTTATTAATTTTCACACTGGATTTACTAACATTTTTTCCCACATACTTTCCCATGTACCATAGGTTCATGCTGTACATTGAGGAGCTGCATGTTTTGGCACTTCTGCTTCGGCTTGATTTTTCAGAACCAGAGGGTACCCCTTGATCAGGAATGTTGTGAGTTATCCACGGCTAATGTTTTCTCACATTCATTGTCCTTAAGTTAACATCAGTAAGCTAAATGAGTGTGTGTTTCAAGGCAGGCTTTCATGTACATTTATTTTCCATGCCTGAGGTAAATATAAGATGTTTTTATATTACAGTTCTACTTTAATTTAGGCACACTTCAGCTTTTACCAATAGATGATTAAGTGCACTTGAACTTGAGTGCTTTTACAGCGTTAGTGTTGATGTACAATAAGGGTTGTGTATAGCTCTGAAATCAATTGAACATTCAATTAAAAAAACATTACTGGTATTATAAGGGTTAATATTGTGGGGTTAAAAAAAATCTGTGGAATTTACAAACACACACACACACACACACATAAACACATAAACACACACACACACAGTACACCCCTGCAGAATTTTCCACAATTAGTTAAGTGTGTTTTGATGTTCTACCCCAGCATGGATCTCTTCGGGGCTAATCCTCACACACACACACACACACACACACACACACACACACACACACACACGCAAAGCAAAGCAAGTGGAGGAGAGAGTAACCGAGTAGGAACACTGTGTCCTTAAGCTAAAGAATAGCATGATAATAAGAGCTTAATTTCACATGCTTAAATAAAGCCACTACAATTCACAAACACACACACATACATTTTTTTTTATGAGGATTTTTAAAGTCATTTAAACTTAACCTTACTGCATAGTTTTGTCTTATTCATTTGCTTTTTTCAATTTATCTTTTTCAATTCGGGAAGCAGTTGTTATTGTTCTTTGAGTTGGCCGAATAAATCCTACCATCATTAGAGCCAGAAAACAACACACTCACTAAAAATACATCCTGTCTTGCCCACTCCACTTCATTCTCAACGGCCCACACACTCCTTCCCTGCATGTTTTTGACATTAACGTTAGTCCGAACACTTTCTTCATTAGACCCCGGAGTCAGTGTTAGAACAAGACACACTTTTCAGTGTTTGATCAGTTTGAGTACTTCATCCATACGCATTAGCTGTAATTGCTGCATTTAAGATGGCTTGTCATTTGGATTAAGAAGGAGCGCATTTAATGAATTGTGGTATTAGACGAGAAGAGAAAAAAGCCTAGCGTAATAAAAGGAATTTAAAATTCTAATCATTAGAAAGGACAGAGACTGACAACACAGTATTATTAAATTTCAAATAATTCTGTATACAGTACAAGTATGAGGTATGTTTGAATTGGCCAGAGATTTTACTTGGTAACACACTGAATACTGAACAGAAGTGATTGTAGGCACTATGCTAATTTAATCAGGATCAGAATAATAAAATTGACCTTAATGTGAACTTAATATCACACAAAAATCCACATGTATTTTATTTTAACATGCAAGAAAATCTCGGTCCAGGTTCATATGAATAAAATGTTAACACATAGATATAATCGATTTTTTAAGTTGTCATGAAGCAGATACTTTTCCTTTTCTTTTATGCATTCAGTCCTGCTCTTGTTTTTAGTTAAATATTCCCGAAAGATCTGTTAACAGTGGTTTTAGTTAGATTGTGCCCAAGCATGAGACTTACCAATTGTGAATAAATTTAGAAGAAAGAACTATTCATAAATTACTTACTGTATAAGTAGTAGCTAATTAGACTGTTTGCATGGACAAGTTGTGGAAAAAAGTACAAAAATGAAATGCACTAAATGTTGTGATTCATATACAGTACATACTGTATGTTTTCATTTTATTTGAAATAAAATCACCTTTTAGAATTATATAAGCAAAAAGTAAAAATTCTTTGATTAGATAATTACTTCAGTATGTTTACGTGGCAAAATCTGTTTAACTCTAACTGATGCAGTAAGTAGGTCCTGATTTCTTAAACTACAATGTCAGAAGATGTATCCAGTGATTGTGGAAAAGTTGTTTCTTTGTCTAAGAACGGTCAAATTATTTTCTGTATCATGCAAAGAAAACAACTCAGGAGATTGTTAAAATCACTGGAATTGAGTTAGGAATAATCCAAAACATTATTAAATCCTGGAAGGATAGTGCTGAACTGTCAGCTTTGTCGAAAAAAATTTAATCATGAATGACTATGATCAGCTACTATTTAGACACTTGGTGAAGTTGCATCATAAAATAAATTTTTAAAAAAATCAGTAGAAATAACTATTTTTTAATATTGATGATAAAAACATTTCCCCGCACACACAAATCAACAAGAACTTACAGTACAGGAGAGGGACTAAACAGCTGTGTAGCCACAGGAAAACCACTTGCTAGTGAGACACATCAGGATAAAAAAAGACTTCAGTTTGCTAAGAAGCATAAAGGTTGGACTTTGGAGCAATAAACAAATTAAACAGTCTGATGAGTTCAGATTGACCCTATTCCAGGGCATTGGGTGTGTAAAAAGGCAAGAGCATGAAGCGATGCACCCATTTAGTATTTAGTGGCCGCTGTGCGAGCCTCTGGAGGCAGTGTTATGATCTGTGGTTGCTTCAGTTGGTCAGGGTTAGGTTCAGCAGCATTATGTAGTAATAAAATTAAGTCATCTGCGAAATGTACAGAATGATCAGGGTATCACATCTATGCATATTTTTTCCTGTTGGTACAGGCATGTTTGAGGCCAACAATGGCAAATTGTGAACGAGTTCACATAGATATTGGCCACCATAGTGTCCTGACCTTAACCTCATTGGTTGTCATTAATACAAGATCTTGGGCAAAAATTGATGCAATTCTGGTAAGAAAGCAATGTTGTGATGTTGTATAATGTTGTCAAAATAATGCTACAGTGAATGGATTCACAGCTAAAGGTGGTCCAATAAAGTGTGCATTCTTTTGTTACTTATTGTTAGTAAGTGGAAGTGTAGATCACTAGGTAATCTCAAAAGTATAATCAGTGGTTACTTTCCTAGACTGTACAAAGAAGCAAAAAAAAAAAAATCTTTTTGACATTCCTTTGGAAATGTCACCCCTGCTGTTGATGTCTATTCATGAATGTACAGAACATATCAATAGACCAAAAAAAAAAAAAAAAACAACTTCCAATGACACACTGAGGTCATGTTCGACTTTAGTAAGAGCATTGATCAGACCTACAGGTATTTCTAATAGCGGAAATGGATTTAAAATACATCTGAATCTGTCATGCTTTTTACTCATAGGTTTTAATGTATGTCTTTTACTTAAGATACAGAAAATCTCCTACAGAAATATAGCATTGTAAAAGTCAGTCATTGTTGTTCTTTATCACAAGTGAGTTGAATGGATCCTTATGGAGTTTCTGCTTCCTTCAAGTGCAGTGGTGAAAAAAATATACCTGGGTGCATTGTGAGAAGGGTTGCCATGGTAGCCAGTGTAAGTGCAAAACAGATTAACAGACCAAATATTTAATAGCAAACTAAATTAAAAACAAGAAAACGAGAACAAATGTGAAAACACAATTCACTTATCACATGCTCATTGCTGATTAGTTACGGTGACCCCATAGAAATGGAGATCTGATGGTTAGCAATAATAAGAAACATGAGACTTAATGAATGTACTGATTTTCCTATCAAATCAAATCAAATCAAATGCCTTTTTCCTCTGCATATGTAGGCAGATCTTGGCAAACAGTGAATGATAAGTACCAAACCGTCCAGCAGAGTCATAATATTAAAAATCATAATCTTCATAATGACAATCATAATCTATAGTCTTTGACACATGCATCTGAACAGCTATACAAATGAAAAGCGATTTAGTTGATGCACACTATTGTGCTATGTTTAAAAGCCTATAATGTATGTAACAGCTGTGATTAGCAAGCCCATAAATGAAACAAAAGCAAGCATTGAGGAATTATCATCTGCCTGTTTACAAGTTCCCACCTACACTTACAGAATGCAAATGAGTCTTAAGCTGTGCGTTCTGGATGGATGGATGTATGGATGGGCGTTTAGACTGTTCCTAAATATATACACAACTCTTACATGTCGCTGATGTGCTGTCGATTCCAAGTAACACACTCAGATTAAGGATGGTTGAAAGCACTTTTCCAAAAAGATTCATTTAATTTTTTAAATCACTTCTCACAATCCTACATGTGCCAGAACGGTGCCATTTGGAGGATTCTGGCCCATGGTTCTCAGATACTTCTCCACTTGCACTGTGACACTCTGTTCTCAATTTATCTCGTTTATTCTGATCATTGTTGTTGCATTCTAACCCGTCTAAACTGAATGAGTCAGCAGTGATCATCTTATATTAGACTTTCAGGCGTGCAATGAAAATCATTGGGAACACCTGCGTTTTGTCTGATCACATGATTTGTCAGAACCCTTACAGAAATGCTTAGCGTGGAAACTCCAAAATAAATCTCTGGACAGAAGTTTGTGATTAATAAGAGCTCTCTGAGTAGTTCTGTTTACAATAGATGAAGTACGGCTAGTCCTACCACTTTTACCGGCAGCGCACTGTCCCGGAAAACTTTGACGTAATCTCCCATCAGTATTTTGTATTTAGTAAGCTTTTGCCAAAAGAAGATGGTTGCTCTGAGATTTCCAAGGCCCTCTGAATTGCATAACTGAGTCTAAGAACACAGTGGAAGCATCACAGCTGCCAGAGTTTTAAGCCATACAGTATTACACATCCACTATCACTACTGAAATTATTTGAATCTTAGCTTTATCTGTTTAAGACATTTCCTTTAAAAATGTAAATTATACCTGAATACATAATTGTAGTGCTTTCATACATAAAGTGACAAATATATTCCAAAAGTAACATACATGGAAATGAACAGTTAGACAGCAAAATGAGATTTTGAAGTTTTGTGATAAACGAGCTGAAACAAGAAGTATTACACACTGAGAATATTTTGTTCATATTTTCTTTGAATCATGAGTGTATTAGATAACATAAATGCCAAAATATTTTGGCAAAAAACTGTTAAACTGGATTATATCATTGTGAATATTTTTCATTACATTTCTTTCTTTTTTTCAAAAATAACTCTATCACCCACAGTTTTGGCACAATTGAATAATCAGCTTCTAGGTGTGTTTGTGGTTATTTACATATGCCAATTTGTATGAATAATATCTTGGTTAGGTTTTAATATTTATTTTTTTAAACATAAAGAGCACTCATGCTTTGATTGTATTTGATTGTGTTTGTAGTGAGTCAAACAGAAAGTAGTGGTGACAAATTAGATCAAGAAAAAAAGTCTGTGAAAAAGTCTGTTTTTTATTACAAATATTGTTGAAGATTAAAATTATTTAGTTTACAAAATCATCAGCCTCAGTCTCTACCAGTTTTAACACAGAAGCCATTTAACCAACAGCTTTCCACACACAGCATGTGGATCTTATGTCTCTGGTACACAAATTACTTAGATTAATACTTAGATACTTAGTGCATATTTGAACCATACAAATTTTATTTTGTTCATAACATTATTTCCATGCTTCATCACAGTACTTACACTTTACTATTCCACATAGCTTTATACATTTTATAATATGTTGTTGATCAACATCCAAATCGCATAATGTCCTAATTTGCAGACAGTATGGTTGGTGTTATGCGACACTCACCTGTAATTTATTACTGGCAGTAAAAGAGTGTAAACAACCATTATTTGGCTTAAACATTCTCAAAAATCCCTTTAAGCACATTTAAGCCACTTATGACAGAGTGGAATACTTACTGTACACTCCTACATCAATCATAGTGACACAGATGGAGGCAGATAGCAAGTAACAGCACTTCAAAAAACATGTGGTCGGCTCGTGGCAAGTGTCTTGGGAGAAGCGTGTGTGGGACCTCAATCTCTGGTTGACTTGATGTGGAAGGGCCATGAAAATGGGTGGAAATTAGATATGACTAAAATATGGAGAACATCAGGGAAAAACAGGCAATCATGCCCAAAACATTGTTCAAAATACCAGAAACAGGTAAAAGTCTACTGTACTACTGTATAAGAGCCAACAAAATCTTGAACTTGATTGGAAAGTCGGAACCAGAATAGCCCGCATCAAAAACAAACAGCTCTATAAAGCTAAACACAAGGAGCTAATTGTTTACCTCAGAATGACACAGAAAAAAATGAGGGCTTACAGTAAATACAGAGCTAATCAGAGGAGACAGGAAACATAACAACAAACATGTGGGAATGTACTGTACAGTCAAATGGAAGTTGGTGGTGCTGCGCTGTTGGCTGAATTCTTCCCTCAGAGCTATGACAAGGGGGACAATTGTGACAGATTCAATATCGACTGGTCAAGTTAAGCTTGGGTCATATTGTGTGTTGGAATTGGGGTAGGTTTGTGTGGAAGCATACAGTAGCATACCCAGTCGTTTTGTTTCCACAACAATTCATTATATTAGATGATGATATGGGCTCTGTTTCAGGGGGAAATTATGCAGAGGAACATAACACAGCCACTGTGAGCTTCTATTTATCTTCCTGACAGGCCTAGAAAATATAGTGTCATGGTATGCCAAATGACTAAACAAATGACTCTCTTGACATTCTGCATGTGTTTGTAAGAGTCTACTGTTTTGGTGGTCACTAGGTGACCCTGTCTGCGAGTGCCCAAACTTTTAACTTTATCTCAACTTCAGCACTACAAACCAATCAGCCATGACATTATGCGCATCTACATATTATTGAGTAGATCCCCCTTTTGTCACCAAAACAGTGATGCGCTGTGTTTTGCATTAACCTTCATCACTGGGCCTTGACCATCCATGACAATGTCGCCGGTTCACAGGTTTTCCTACCCTGAACCACTTCTGGTACGTCCTGACCACTGCAGCTTGGAAACATCCCTCAAGAGCTGGAGTTTTGGAGTTGGTTTGATGCAGTCATATAGCCATCATGATCTGGCCCTTGTCACAGTAGCTACAGTCACAATATCTCATTACAATGGCACCTGGAAGTGACTGGGTATATTAGGCAGCAAGTGAACCCTTTGTCCGTGAAGTTGACGTGTTAGAAATAGAAAAAAATGAGCAAGCATAAGGATTTTAGTGACTTTGACAAGGGCCGAATTGTGATGTCTAGAGGACTGGGTCAGACTCACTCCAAAACTTCAGCTGTTGTCAGATGTTCCTGGTCAAGGACTGAACTGAAGTGGTGCAAGGAATAAAAACCGGTGAAATGGCAACAGGGTAGGTAAAGTAAGTGAGGAACTAAGGCTGGGTCATGTACTCTGATCCAATAGAAGAGCTACTGTTGCTTAAAGGTGCCAAAACACACAGATTATTGCTGTTTTGGTGAAAAAATGGTCAATATTAAGTGGGTGGTCATAATATTATGAATTATCGGTGTATGTACTATACAATGTGAAATATTTACACTTATACATCTAATACTGTAATGTACTGTGTTTGTTGCCTTGTCCTCATTACTATATTTGTTGTCTTTGTTGTCTACATTGTTCTGAGACTTCCATTAAGTTGTATTGTAAACATGTATATGGCTTGAATGATTTTTCTCCTTCAATATTCATATTCCTCATTTCTTATATTGACAACATGAATAAATGTTTGATTCGTCTCAGTACTTAATCTCTAATGAACATCTGTTGGTTGTATCTTCCTCCTTGTTCTTGTGCCTCTCTGATGCTTATGAACACACAAGCTGATGAGTGTTTATAGATGCATACAATGTCTTACTTAATTGTACTGTATGTGCGTTCACTCCGTGGGCAATCAGAGACCCTTTGAGACCAGAGAGTCGTGACTGTGACTCAGAATGTTCCTTTAGCCTTTAAAGAAGTTCGTGAGTGGTCATCACGATCCCCACTGCGGATACACAGCATTGACTACTATGTTCCATCAGGGACAGTATGTCTTGTCTTGGGCACCCTGTTGCTATGATTCTCATTACTGGCAGTACTGTCTGCAGGATCTGCATGCCTAATGCACCTTATGCACCTTAGGCCAGGAGCTAGTGTGCCACAGTATAGCTGATGCTATTTACACAGTGTCAGCTCTGATGCAGTAGTAATGAGGTGGCCAGTCTCACTGCTGGAGGTATTGATCACATGCCTAGGGGATCTGCATCCACCACTGCAACCAGTATGGTATGCCTGCCCTTTTATCAAGTCACATTAAAGCAGGTGACCAGGTCACCTGCAGGCGATGAATAGCCAGTAGTAATGCATTAGCCTCGCCAGCTGTGCTTTGCTAACACTATTAATCTCTCTCACTCATCGTCTATACCACCTAATCCTGTATTCATGGTCGCTGGGGGCCTGGAGCCTATCCCAGGAGACTTAGGGCACAAGCGGGATACACCCTGGACAGGGTACCACTCTATCGCAGGGCATACACACACTCACACACTATGGGCAATTTGGGAGCGCCAATTAACCTAACCTACTTTGGACTGTAGGAGGAAACCGGAGTATCCGGAGGAAACCCACCAAGGATGGGGAGAACATGCAAACTCCTTGCACACAGAGACGGGAATTGAACCTTGCCGGGAATTGAACCCAGACCCCGGAGATACAAGGCGACAGTGCTAACCACTACACCACTACACCACTGCGCCACCTGCTATTAACCTTCATTTAGAAAAAAAAATGCCAGTTGCAGTTGTTCAGGGGACACAAGAACAATGACAAAATTTGAGCAGTTCATGAAAAGCAAATTAAAAAAAGATTAGTTTAGTTAGTGCTTTATGACCATTGCCCATGTTCTTGTTCCGCAACACAATCATAGTATTTTAAGGATGCACTAATTTATTGACTGTATGGTCCCTTTGACTGGTACTGTACATGACTGGAATCTAGAATACAGCAATTGTTCCCTACACTGTTTGTTATGGAGGAAAAAGTTTGTCGAGGCTAATTAAAGCAGGACTCTGAAGCACTACTTCTTCAAATGTATTTATTTGGCATTATCCTGTATTTATATTACTAAACTTTTGAGTGTTACACATGCACACAAGAACATATTCTGTAACCAAATAAAAACTTATTAGTACTGGCAACTGGGCAAATTATAATTTTAGACATTAGTACTGTATCTGCATCAGCCCAGAATGGGGCCTCCATAAAGTATTTGAACCACTATACAGTATACATCAACACTTTCTTTCTTGGTGCAATCTTTTTGCAATAACATTAAAAAGAAAATCAAATACTGGAAAAAAGTAGCCTACTGACTATTGATGCTTGGCAAGGATTCAATTTGAATAATTCTCTATTCCAAAAGGTTTCCCAGTGGTGCACCAAAAGGAAGGAATGCAGAACAATTAATTAGTTATAATTTCCACAAAACCAGGGATGAAAACAGTAATTTTATGAATATTGTGTTTCACATATATGAACTATTGCTATATAATTTGTGCTATATGCACACATTGCAAGTGTATATGAGCTATGCAGCAAAATCTCATGTGAGGGCCCCATAACATTCCCGTTGCTGAGATTTTGAGCATGTTAAGACCCCCAAAAGCACCTCGGGTGCTGCAAAAAAAATCTTTAAAAGAACAAGTGGGCCCTCACACACTATAACGACATAGGGTTGAAGTCATAGTGCTTGGGCCCTAATTATAATGCTTTTCACAATAAACATTAATCAAACATCAATAATAAACTGTTAAGCTTCATGGAAATCTAGCCATATCTAGAAATCTGGATATAGAGCCACATTTCTAATGACAAGCCAGCGGCAAGATCTTCTACAAAAAAAAAAAAAAGTATAAACAGTTATATTATATGGTATAAGCCATATTTTGAACTAGAATATAAGTACAGTTTGAGTACAGCAACATTTCTTATGCAGTCCAAGTCTATGCTATAAAGTGAGATTATCTACTGAAACAGGAACATCTTAGGCATAACCTTTTTTTAGGATGTGCAAGTGTTTAGGGTATCCAGCTGAAATTATCCACATCAACAGGTGGTAAATCGTAAGGGCTGAAAGCTGCAGATCACGAAGCAGGAAGAGAGCAGCAGGAGAGCATCAGTAGCCGCAGCGGGAGGGTGTGTCAGGGTCTGGCACAGACATCACATCAGGCAGCAGGAATAGATGTACAGATTGACAGACAAAGAAAAAAAAATCATTAGTCATGATCAGAGCACAAGGAGGACTCTGGCATCTTTAGCTTATACAGCATGACTGGAAGAAAAATTCAGAAGGATAAAAGGAACGCCATGGGTGTTGTATCCTGGCTGACCCTGTGTATTGACCCCAGCTTTTCGCCTGGGATATGAGGAAAAAAATTTCATTGTGCTACAAGGTACATGTGACAAATAATTGAATCTTAATGTTTTTGTCTTTTTGTACCATTCTTTGTAATCTCTAGTGACTCTAGAAAAATCCCAATATACTGTATAACCATTTTCCAAATTCTGATATTTAATGTAAACATTAAATGAGTCTCTTGACTGTATCTCCGTGCACTGGTCCAACAACGATGGCCGATTTGGAAAATTGTTGGCTGGCAAGGTTTGTCTAAATGGTGGATTACAACTGGTTTACAAAATGGTTTGGGTGAAGAGTGAGTAAAATGCATTAGCATTAGGTGTGACCGTGTGTTGTCCAGGTTGTTGAGCCTCTCTGGATGTGGGTCACACCAGACACTGAGTGATGGGAATGTAGGAAACCTCAGACAAGACAAACAGTAGAAGCTTTCTTTCTAATTCAGTCAGACACATTTAGAAAGGTTATTCTGTTATGGCTCGTGGGCTTTGAGCAATCACTTTTTGTCTACACTGATAGAATCAGAGATAGAGACATTAATTCTTCTTTTAACAAGAATGGCTAAATGCACAGCCAAGGACACCAATCTGTCCGGGTGAGCCAGTCCTTCGCAGCATCTCTGCTTACCCTGTGGTGCGAAGAAGTAGTTAGAGCAGGCTGCAATTCTAAATTTCAAATTAATAAAGATTTTTTTGAAAATTATGACTAATTGGGTAATTTATCAAGACTGGAGTAGGAATCAAGGTTTTATTAATAATACTACATGATTTATGCTAGTCTAGCAGCAGTAAAGACATAGTAGATTGGGTGAAATGTGTCAGTCTTTGAAAATGAGGCATTTGAAAGACTAATATACTGAAAATTATT
>JAOVVA010000031.1:10934238-10944475 GCA_028565275.1 Leiocassis micropogon
ATATAAAAGAAACATATATTCAAACAAAAATAACAAAGATTGACTGTGATATCTATTGTTAAAAAAAAATAAAAAATCCCAGGTCCACCTGTAGTGTTTCCTTAATATTTGTCTCCTAAACTACATGCAGTGTAATCAGTTGTTTCTTGATGATTACTGCAATCAAGCTTTGATTGTATAAGCATCCTATTTCAGCACAAAATCGATCCCACTTTATCTATTTTTAACCACAATATGAGAGCCCTGAGTTAGAAAGGATCCAATAGATGACACTGACGCAATACTTGACATGTTCTCTGCAACCGAACTGACTCAGGCTTCTGAAGCTCTGAAACCTTATGTGATCCACAAGAGGCACAATGTCCTACATTTAGTGCATAATCTGTGTAATGTCACTCAACGCTGACAGAATGAACCCCATCAAAGGATTGGACTGGAAACGGTCTGGCGTTTCATGTCAGCGCCAGGTTTCGTACTGATACTCAGCCCTGGATCAGTTTCAGGAAGCCTACAGCCGTTTTCTTATGCAATACTGCACTGTAAGATGACATTACCATCACCTGAGTCAGTTCAGATAAGCAGCTTAATGTGAATTAAAGTAATATTATTACCTCTTGATTTAGCTATCACAAAAACACACCTTTACCCGCCTACTTTTAGAATAACGTAATCAACTAAATACCTCACTCACACTGAAGGAAAATACGAGTTTAAGAAGTCAGACTAAATAATGTTCAGTAAGACAATTTTACCACATACATTACAATCTCAAACACAAAAGACTAGAGTCTACCGATATCCAGACGTTCTTACCTGGAAAATTTGTCCGGGCTTCACCATGTTGAGCTCTGATAGGCTCTGAAGGACATCGGTGGCAGCGTGTTCACAAGCACTGGCTGGCAGCAACTTCATCTCCAGGTCTATGCTAGTGACGTGTTCAGCTTCAGTCAACTCATGACCTGGGAGAAACAACATTATGTTCAATCTCCTTAGTTCTAAGGCTGTATGCAGGTTGGATATAAGCGCCACTGATTGACAGTTTCATGCAACGACATGTTAATACAATATGTCAAGCTCAAATTTTGGACTTTTTTCTCATCGGTCCATTTTTTTCTAATCGTATCAAACTTAATGGGAACAAACATTTTCCGAAATAAATACTGATGTCACTAAAGACATTGACTCTATTGAAGGTGCAATAGTTTAATGCATGAACAAATGACTGAAATGGCCACACATGGTGTCTTAAAGATTATCATCGTCACATCGCACCTCCAGGGCTGGGGGTTCAAAATCTAGTTTTTGTGAGACCAAAGACAGTCCAAAGACTGTAGGCTGATGTAGTGTACTTAATCAAAGGCCTTAGCACAAGTGTACTGAATGGCTAAGAAAAAAAAAAAACATTAAAAAAAAAAAAAAGTCTGTTATGGACAATAGTGCTGTGTGTTTACTTGGGCCTCTTTCTAGAACCAGTCCGGCAAACAGCCTCTCACACCACCTCCATCTCAATCTGTCCGGGACAAAAACATGGCTGAAACCAGTATGGACTTACAGACTGTATGGACAGACAGAACCACACTGTGTTTTAAAAACCTTAAGGATGTGAACTGCAGTAAAACCAAACGCTCTGGTAGTGCATTCCAAGATAGAGTCTTTGAATCCTTTAAAGATGAAGCTGGATGCAAAATCTGAGATACTGCTTTTGGATGCATATGAAAATAAAATCTGTTTTAAGTAGGTAGATTTTCATCAGCTACATACCTAGGGGTCAAGCTTTGGATGAACCACCCAAACACAAATGTATGTAATGTGCTGTACAAAGTCCTGTACAGCTTAAAATGCTAGTACCAGAGCATAAGAACTTATTAAGAATTATCAAAAATAAAGCAAGATAGCAGCTGAGCCTGCTGGGTGTTCTCATGTTAGTGGTGTTTTATGCAATTATATTACTATAATTTGGTTTTCTGACAGCTGAGTGAGCCATCATGTTGTTAACGATGAACGCACCGAAGCTTAAAAGTTCATTCGTGCTCGTAAAAAAAATAATTATAATAAGAAAAAGAATAACACAGTCCACATTTGTATTGAGTAGTGCTATGCCTAATTACAAAGGCAGACTCATTAGAACTCTTGATGACATTATTCTGCAATGGAAAGTTCCCCAAAAGACTCAATTCTTCAATTACAATCAATATACAAGCCCAGTCTAGCAGAGCAGATTAAAAGTTTTTAGGACAGAAAATATAAATTCGACACAATTTAAAGTGAAACCAAAGAAACAAACCGAATTGTAAAGGTGATAAGTGAACATAAGTGGCACAGACAGATAAACAGAGCACGAGTCAAAGAAAACGGATGTCTCTGATTTAGAAAACTGGATCTAGTGACAGTGGAAGGCATTTTCTAGGTATAAGTCAAAATCTGTTTTTAATCATCAATCAAGTATAACATTTTGTTGCAAATGTTGTTAAACATCCACTGCAATGCTTCTAAACTTTAATTATAAATTAAAGTAAATCTAAAGCTTCTAAATTAATTCTATATATAACATGGGTGTGACCTCTTGAAAAGCAAACCGGTCTGAGTTTGGGTAAACTTTGGAGTCAAATATCTACTACACCATTCACTTTATTAGGAAATCCTGTACATGTTACAACAAAAACATACATTTATGTTACATTTGTGTTACATTATCAAAAACTGCACGCAATAACAGCCTCTGATCTGCCATTTTCTCCAAACTCTGTGAGTGAATTAGTCTCCAAGCCACTTATTATGTAAGCTTACATCAGTCTCAAAACACCGCAAGTGCAAACCGTTTGCTTAATATAATTTAGGTTACATTTTAATTCATTTCACTCATTCTGATGTTAGCTCTAATCATTTTTTTTTAAAGCTCTTGCTTTGTGTCTGCATGATTCTGTGCCAAGTGCTGGTTACATTATGAATGACCAGATGGTGATGGTCCTAATAAAGTGCAGACTGATAATAAATGTCTGCGAATGTGGTGATGTTTCTGTCTCACCTTCACTGGGTGTCTCCTCGTCAGATTTTCCACTCTCTCCGAGTGCAAGTCTGTCCATCTGTTTGTCCATCTGTCCTTCCGCAGTCTGCAGGCTCAGCTTGTGGCACACCTCGAAGGCCTGACCGACTGTCCTCACTATACGCATTGCCTGACTCTGAGAAAGAAGAGTCACATTTACATCAAACAAATCCTTCCATACTTCATTCTAACTGTAGAACTCCCCTAATCATCCCAATTCCTGATTGCTCCATTCTCACTTATCTCTGTCCCCTCTCTGTTTACCACAATCAACACCTCTCGCTCATTCAAACCTATCCTTTCATCATCCTTTTCAGTGTTTCCTATACATGGAGTATACTTGGGTGGGCTCCCCACACAGAAAACAACACAAAAATGAGTCATCTCTTTTTTATTTTTTAGTTAAAATGAAATAAAATTCAGGACTTAATCATATTGTCTAGGTTGTGCTTAAAAAAGCACATGTCTAAGGATAACGCTACACTGCACAATCCTGACCCCATATACACCACCGCTCAAAAGTTTGGGATCACCTGCAAATTCCTTTGTTTTTGTTTTCTACATTTTACAACAATACTGGGGATTTCAAAACTATGAAATAACACATATGGAATTAGGTAATTACGTGACAACAAGAACAGTCAGTTGTTATTATAAGACATGGAGGTCAGCCTTTCTGGAATAGGTTTTGGAAGAATAGTATTGTCAAGTGCATTTGCCAAACCCATGAAGCACCATAATGAAACAGTCACAGAAATCACCAATTAACAGACAGCACCTAGGGTTAGAGTCGTTATGAAGGCTTTACAGATCATGAGAAGCAGATATCAACTGTCTCAATATCAACTGTTTAGAGAAGATTATTGCATATTCTGGACGCCTTTCAGCATCGCTTTACAATGTAGAAAGAAATAAAAAATCAAGAACGACCTTTGAGTGATAGTGAATATTTATTAAAACAGTAAACGCTCTTTTGAGTATAAAGATGGCACTGTTTGTCAGAGCACGTAGTCCTTATGCATATGTGTGTAGATGGGGGGAGGGTTTGTAGGTTGGATCTCTGAAATGTGAAATTAATAAAAATCTAATAACCAAATAAACATTGTGGTAAACATCACATGTATTTATTGTGCGCTGTATGTACTGTAGTAGACCACTTTTGTGCTGGCAGGCAATACCGGCCCACTCCGCTGGCCACCACCGCCAAGACCTGTGGGAAACACTGCTTTCTTCCATCATTCAATAAATCCTTGCAACCTCATTTCTTTTTTCCCCCTCTGGCCTTAATTATCCAAATCTCCTCCCTCAATCATCCAATCCTTTTTCATTCATACCCTTCCTTGTTCACCTAAATCAACCTACTTCATTCAACCACTCCACCAATTCTACCAAACCAATGCCTTCGTAATTCCTCTCTACATGCTATCCACTTTCCTCATTCCTCCACCTTATTCATCGCTCTACTCAATCCCCCAAACTTCATTAATCCCAATCTAGTTTCAGATTTTCTCAGACTTTCAAACCCCTTCCCCTACTCTACGTAACCACTTCCTTGATTCCTCCACCTCATTCACAATTCCATCCAATTCCCTATTCCCATTCCTCCCTCGCTCAGCTCATCTGCTTTACTCATCCTAGTCACCGCAATCTCTCATTCATTTCACCCCTTTGCCACTCATCCTACCCCCTCCTTTAGACATACCATTGTTCTTCTCTTAGCAATCTCAATCAACCTCCGTCATTCATCCAACCCCTCCCTCGCTCACCCTTCCCTCTTTACTCACCCTTCCCCCAGCTCGATGTTTCATTCTTTTGGACTCTATAATAGATCGAAGTTGTGCTTAGACTATTTCAAAAAGTTTACACCCTGATCTTGTTACAGAAACTCTGTAGGCAACAGGCTCCTCTGCGGGCTTACTCCTACCACCCAGAAGCCCACAAGTCCTATAAAGCTCATATTTCACCATTTGATCTCCCAGTTTAACAAACCTTCCTCTTTTCGCCTAAACTCCAAGGCATCATTCTGGCAGTAATATCCACTCAATATCTATTAAAGATCACTTCGTTGGCTCCTTCACCTATAAAGATGATGTCATCTAATACACAGTTCTTACACAGAAATCAGATTGTAATTTCTCCAGAACTAGATCTGATACATGCAAAGAGCTTGCACTCTTTTGTTATGCAGGCTCTTAACTCGTGGGAACTCAAGCACTAATACTCAGGGTTCTCCACCACCTAGTACACTGTTATAATCAATCATTCTTCATTTAGTTAATGAAAACACATGATTAATTACATGGTGGAATACCTTCTTTTTGGACTTGAAGACGTTGCATCTGAAGGTGTTGCTTGAACCATCTCGGGCAATATAACTAAAAATCTTTAAATCTTGAGAGTCATGGGACACATAGAAAATCCTAAGAGGAAAGGGGGACGGAAATACTGTTAGAACTGTTTGTACCAATGCAGAAAATCTTTTTTTTTTTTTTTTTGCTTTTAATGTGTATGTTTAGAAATTTTATAAAGATCAAGCATTTGGTGATCCTAAAGATTCATGTTGTGAGTAATATATGCCTTAATTTAACAAATGACAAACACATAAAAGCACAAGATGTGCACTAAAGCACTCTGGCATTTGGCATCTACACTGAAAAAGCTTTATAGCAGAAGTACTGAGGCCACATTGATCCACAGTATTTCTAAAAGAATGCCAAAACTACTTGGCAGTACTGCTAAGGAATGAAATGACCCCACATTTATTTTTTACGTATATGCTAACACATACATTTTATTTGCTACTAAAATATATAAGAGAAACAAAGATTAATTTGTTTTCTTTTTAGAAAAATCTACTTTTATTTTTTAAATGTTAAGATGCTGTAGTAGTATTTACTATAGATTATTAGTAATCTACATATATTAAATTCTCTACAATAAATGTAATCATAAATGTAATCAATATAATCAATATAAGTTCTAATCGAATCAATATAAATTTATTATAGTAATCACTACCGTACATGCTGTAATAAACTGTAGTGCTTACTGTAGTTTATTATAGTTATTTTACTAAAATAAGGTTTTACACTTTTACAGTATTTATTATAGTGTTTTATTCTATGGGAAAAATTTTTAATCATGGGAATCTGTTAAATCTTTTTCCAAACCTGCTAAAGGCAAAATTATTTGTTTCTAGTGTAGAACTAACAAGTATTAAACGTTATCGATTAATTACTTTGTACTTTGTAATCTACTTAATTAATTGGTTATCGAGGGTTAGGAACAGTTTTGCCAACAACTCGCTATGAAAAGAAAGGAGTCATTAAAAGATAAATATTAAGAAGATTGGTTTCATTCTTTAACTATAATTTAATAATGTTAAAATGTTATTAACATACTGTATGACTGAAATGTAAAAAATATGAGTATATTAAAATGCAGCATATTTATGCTTTGATCTGGTAACATGTGTCACCTTAATCGTAGGAACAATACATCTTTAGGGTCTTGAATAAGCCATACAGCACTGATCTGCTGAATTAATTAACACTTTTTCATTTTGTTTCAGATTCAATCAAGAAGCATAAAGAGCCTGACTGATTAGCTTCACTTCATTAAAAAAGGGCCAACGTTCTCATTAGTTAATGTGTTGGAGTTTTAGCAGCAACAGAATGCAAATCTGGCATAACGACACCGCTGAGTTGGCAGTTACTCAGAAACAGCTTACAATAACTCAAAAGGAATATTTATGTTTAGAGAAATGTGCGATCTCAATGGAATAACTTTCTTTTCATACAAAGTGATTTTAACAAACCTGTATCTCAGAATGCATAACACATCAGCTTCTTAATATGAATGAGTTGGAACAACAGAAGACCACATGAGCCTCCACTACTTTTTACTATAGTGGGCACAGACTGACTGACGGACTGGTTTTTTTCCAGTCTTCATCTGTCCAGTTTCACTGACCACTACAGCCTCAGATGCCGGTTTATGGCTGACCTGATGTGTTCTTCTGCTGTTGTTGCTCATCTGTCTTGAGGGTTAGTTATGGTTTGCATTCTGAGATGCTTTTCTTTTCACCGCCGATATAAAGAGTGGATATGTGAGTTATTGTAACCTTTCTGATTAGATAATTACATAAACGTGCAGGTTTTCCTAATAAAGTATATGAGTGTTCTGGTATATCTGGAAACGTATCCCATCTGTGTAATAATTAATTATGCACCAATGTTGATATAAATCAAATTAAATTTACTTCATCAAGAAGAAGTCGTCACCTGACTCACCTATACACTGGGTCGTGCATCACCAGCATTTTACTCTCGTCCCATGTCCACTCTTTCCTCTGTGTGAATCAAACATCAGAATAAAACGAGGCACACGTTTCTGCTGTATTTTGTCATAGCATGTATTTAATTAAACATTATTAACTTTTAAAAAATGAGAGAGTTTACCTTCTGTTTCTTGCGAAGTATCACTTTTACGCCGTCCACTGAGACCACCATGTTCACTTTCTTCTTCTTAATGCTCTTCGCCTTGAACTCGTACTATAAGACAGAAACATGATGATTAAGAGTGAGGAAAGGTTTGGTTTTTTTTTTACAAGGAAATGCACTTCAGGGCTAAATGGCAAGAAGTACTGAACCATGAAAGTATAATGCTGTCAGAACTACTGAGTCGTGTTCAGATAACGGGAATGTATAAAAATGCTCTATATAAAACTGCCAATTTCTCCTCATCAAAAGTATAAAAGCTCAAAATTGTAATCATACGCAGTATACGCTGAACCGGTATTTGAAATAATTTTCCTTAGTATAGAAAAGAGTGAGAAATAAAATCGAATATTATTTTATTTTTATTTCATTTAAATAATGTATGAGTGCTAGCAATGTCGCCATGGATTAAAATAAAATCCTTTTTTTTTTATTGCTTGTGTGGAAAAAAAATGGGTGCCAATACTTATGCAGCTGACTGGAGAAAATATGCCAAAATACAGGCTCTAAATAAATGATTTACTTTTATTATTATTATTATTATTATTATTATTATTATTATTATTATTATTAATAATAATAAAAATATTACTATCAATAATATGACTTATAATACTGTCTATTGTAGGTCACTATTAGCGTTTACTACTATTTAATTAGCTAAAGTCTAGTCACTACAGTATATGATGTCAAAATTTCTGTTAACAATGATTGCGCTGACAGAGGATGATTCTCCTTTCTAAGTAATCAGAATTGGCTGTTTCCTCTAAAACGACTTTACTTTGGCCCTAACTGGACCCACAGGTCACTGATTAATCGCTGGGTCACTTCCTAAAAATAAATCATTTTCTGATGGATGACTGCGGCGCTCATTATTCCGGTCAGGTCCTAACATGAACCAAGCCTTTTGGTCTCTCTGGCTCTTTTCCGTCGCAGGGGCACAAAGCTGATCTGTTCATAAGCTGGAAGAGGACAAGCAAGGAGAAGTGCTTTTAAACAGAACAAGCCATGACAGCCAAAGCCCATGAGATCTGATGATAAAGCCTTGGTCTGGTGGTAAAACATTTATATAAGTGAACTGAGAACGCCACACAAAATTGTGCCGAGTTTTACAAACACCCTGTCGGATTCATTTTATGTCAAAGCTCACATTTATGACCCGAGTTAGGAAATGTTCTAGAGTGGGTACTTTTGATGTTTTGTGAAAACAAGCGCAATGCCTCCAACAAATGCTGGACCAGGGATAATTTCTTTTTAGCTCAGACAGCACAAATTATTAATTTTTGGTTGTCAAAATGTTGTGGTCAAATTAAATTGGCAATGTAATGGACATTGGGGCAACGTTGGTACTGTATTAGGTTGCTTTTGAAAGTTAGTATGACCTTGATGAAATGACATTGTGACAGCAATTGACTAAATGAGGATGGAATGAGCTTGAACAAATGCACATAACGTTCCGGAAACAACTTGGAAACAACATTAATACTAGAGCGCTGGCTTCAGCAGGACTCAAAGTTTGGTCACTGCAGCGAGATTGCTAAGTGGTTACCACTGGACCAGGAGGAGACATGCTGTTGAAGCTCGTAGGTGCGCATTCACAATGAGCGCTACAAAATAAAAAAATCCCAGACAACAGCAGTTTACTGGGATATTAAATTGGAAAACAGGCAAAAGGGAAATGGGAAAAAAAGAGCAAAAACGATTAACGTTGAGATCTGTTCTGTGAAAGCAGATGTCATGCATTTTGGATACTGTGCAAACACCATATTATAGTAGAGTAATTTGGGAGCTAAGATGCACCTTATGGTAATTCTGAAAAGAAATGAAACCGAGAGGTAACATGACAACACGTAAAGATACGAGACAAGCTGTTCTAAACCTTGTTAGAAACTTAAGAGACTATGGATGTGATCGGACGTTGTGTGAATGGATGTTAATCATCATAAACGTTTCAAAATAAAGGGTCCAGTTTAGTTGTTTTGAGGTTGTATTTGCAACATTGCGTTTGATTCATTCATTCAACATTATTTCAATGTTCAATGTCTATCTTTTAAAGACAACCTTGTCCTGATGGTGATATTGCAACGCTCATTAAACTTTAGGGTTCCTGCTGAGTCGATTCATGTTGCTTACCAGTGTCAGGTGATTAAACAGAGTGAAACTGCCACGTCCCTAACACACGCCGCCAGCAGACATTAAGTGTGTGTGTGTGTAAAGTAGCTTGCCCAATCTCATAATTTTGCAATCGGTGAGATCTTAACATATCGCACAGCACAAACTTACCCGTTTAATTGTCAACTTACTTATAGATATCACGTTTCATCATTCCATCTAACATCACAACCAGCATCCGCAGTATTAAACTAAGCCTGCTCTCATGAGCCCACTGATCCGACTGATCCGACTGATTAGATGATCACTTTCAGAAAGATTTGCAATGCTGGAGATTTAGGCGTAGGCCAACAGTGCTTGGGCATCTAACTGTGCTTGGGCATGTAATATTCTGCCCAGCCCAATATTCTCTAATACTCTGGATTAAAAAAAGAAGAAAAAAAAAAGATCTAAAACAGGTCTCTATAGGAACAAAATGGATAAACAAAAAAATAACATTAAGGCCATGTTCACACGGGCGTTAAAATCGAGCGTTTTTCTGGCGTTCGTAGCGTCCGGTGAGCGCGGATCAAGCGCCGAGTGT
>JAOVVA010000031.1:10957923-10968618 GCA_028565275.1 Leiocassis micropogon
TGAGAACAGGACTGGGACTAAATAGCTGTGTGGGCATAAGAAAATCGCTTGCTAGTGAGACTAATCAAGAAAAAAAGGGTGTCAAACTGCTAGACAGCATAAATATTAGAGAAATCTAAATAGGTTATGTGGTCTGATAAGTCCAGATAAAACTTATTTCAGAGTGATTGGTGTTTCTAGGGAAAAAAATTGAAGCACATGAAGCGATGCACTCATCATGCACAGTGGCCACTGTACAAGCCTCTGGAGGCAGTCTTGTGCTCTGGGGTTGCTTCAGTTGCTCAGGTCTTGGCTCGGCAATGTTGCGTGTGGCAATAAAATAAAGTCAGTTCACGACATAAACGCATTAAATGACTTGAATGACAATATTCATCAGGTTCAAACTAGTGAATGATGAACATGAGGAATCTTTCTCACTCATGAATTGACCACCACAATCCTTTCCTTAATGAAGACTTTAAGGAGTCGCAAGAGTCTCCAGTTATCAAGGCAGGATCTTGGCCCAAAATTAATGCAACTTAGAAGAAATAAATATCGGATTAAATTTAATAAAGTGGGTTTTTTTTGGCTCAGGATGACATATAACATACTTACTATGTTATATATGATGGTCTTTGTCATGTATAAGTGTCAAGTTACAAGTTATATTCCGGAAATGTCCTTAATGTTAGCAAATTTCGCCAGTAGACGGTAAAAGTGCTGGCAAGTACTTTTTTTTTTAAACCTTACAATATTACGTGCATTTCCTTCACACACAACACAGACAGCCTGGAGAATCCACAGTGTATGTGTTGAGTGTTGATTTGAGGACTGAACATATTGAGAATAGGATGGAGCATTTATACAGGCCACCGTTATTCATCAGCACATGGGCCAGAGAACGACAATGATTCCTTTCTTCCTTTCAGCCACCCCAGTCCCTTTCGTTCTGGTCCATCCCACAGTCTCCTCTCTCAGCTTACATCTCTCTGATGAAAGCCTAGCACAAATGGCCATGCTAAACGCATTTATACCGGAGAGATGCTGAATTATCAAATCAGAAAATGTTTAAGATTTTACTAACAATGTACTCGTACAAATATGTTTCCACAGCAACAGTATATTCACACACGCCACATAATCATACCTGACATGTTCTAATGAAACAAGGCAAAAACATATAAGAGATCTTTGTGAAAAGGAGTCTCCAGTGGCAGCACCTATTAACTGGCATTAAGCTTTCTAGCATGAAAGAGACATTTCTCAGAAATATGCCATGCCCGAGACATATCCTGAGTCTGCAATAATGCATTATTACTGTTATTGTTGAGAGGTTAAAAACAGATGTTCTTACATAACACACGTACCGCAACACTGCTGTCTCATGAAGATAACATTAGTGACCTACAAGAGCATGTCAGAGATTAAAAGAAAAAAGACACAGTGGAAGAAGTCAAAGCACATTTACCTTGAATAAATACTAAATAAACTAAATAACTAAAAAAATAAAACTAAATAAACTAGACTGATTTGTCCATAATTTCATAATAGCTTTCACATGAATTCTAGTCACATACTGTATATACTCTCTCTCTCTCTCTCTCTCTCTCTATCCCGCCCCACACACACACACACACACACACACACACACACACACACACACACACACACACACACACTTGTGCAATCCATTTAAATTCTCATGTTTATGAAAGTGCTGGTTATGCAACAAGGTGACCCATTTTAAAAGAAATCATATGCAAACACACACACACACACACACACACACAGAATAAAATATCAATCTCTAGCTTTGGGGTAGCACTGAGATCAAGCATTTTGCACATTTTTAATACAGTTAGAATTTGCCTGCCACTATTTATACACGTCATTCATCCCACTCCTTCATCTAGGGCTCGGTTCCATAAACGGATACAATTATCAGCTTTTAAAAAAATGCAAAAAAAGTTTTATTTATGCAGTTTTGTCAATTCTTGAAGTAATTCTAACCAGCAGTTTTTGCAAAGCTGGGGTCAGTAGGGGTCCAAGCACCCCTGTAGAACTGTTCACATGCTCTTTGTTTAATTTGGACACACCTGTTTTTGGGGGGGGGGTGTTTGTGCTACAGGCCAAATTTTGCAATCTCTCCACAAACATTTAAATGCTGATCATAAAATCAGTCATGATAATGTTAACGGTTATGACTGAATCAAAGTCAGCCATATTGAAACAGCTGCCACAGTTAATTGTACTAATGTTTCAGGTTGATTCAACCATATTTTTATACATGCAACCATCTGCCAATGAGAAAACAGGATGTGCGTCTCAATCTAAACACTGCTTGTTGACGTCAAGGATCTAAAATGGATCATCAGGTTTTGCAAAAACTTAAAGTGCACACTATTATTAAAGCAAGAAAGGGACAAAAGAAACACTGAGAAATTATGAAATTCATGTCAACGTTTCAATATTCATGCCAATTTGTTGTCAATAATATAATCTGTGGTGGAAATATTAATTCAGTTGCAAAAAGATTTATTGCATGTATGAGTCTAATCATAGCAATTTTTTGAGAATGCTATTCATGTTACAAAGTAATCTGATTTCCACAGGAATAACACACACATGCATGATTTGTAGATAAGTAAAACATGACTCTTTAGCTTTGAGATCTCAAACTCACACCCCTGACATCAAGCACACAATCCAAGTGGTTTCTATTTCCTACAAAAAGCTGTTGTTTGTTCTTAAAGAAGTTTTCCGACCCCATCACTGACTAGCTATTGATGAAAGGGTTTTCAGTAGCAACTAATTTACTTGTGTATATTTAAAGGATTTGATTTACAATGATGTCCACAATGTTCAGAGATATCAGAGTTAAAATACCACTAAGAGCTAAGATCGTTAGGTTAGCGGCTAACCTATCCATCATTAGCTCTTAAGAAATGTACAGACCAGAGATATAGCACCACATCAGCCCTGTTTTCATTGTTTTATACTTAAACAGATTTAAATTGAGGATATCATCACAGAATAAGACCCATATATCTACAGACTATGAATCTGTTGCTAAAATAAGTTAATCAGACTGATCCTCAGAGCAGTGGTGGCTTAGGCAGATGAGGCTCTGGGTTGCTGATCAGAGGGTCAGGGGTTCAAGCCACAGCCAGGTTGCACTGCTATGCCACCCTACTGTATGACCTTATATAATACTCAGCCACTAGAGATGCAGGGCATCCTCAGTACCAGTCCCAAACCCAGACAGGTCATAGGTTATGGCATGAAGGGCATCTGGCATAAAACCTGTCCCAATAAATTATGTAAATGACAACCCCAAAAAAGGCACAGAGCCCTAGAAAAAAAAAATCCGCAAATACTCTGGTACTATATACATACATCACTGTATGTTTATATATACACGTTTATATGTTAAATACTAACATCTTTAGTCAAAACACAATTCTGTGCTCTCGCTTTTGGGTTTGTTGTGGGCAAATAAAAAGCCAACACTTGGGCAGAGCTGAGTCCCAGGGTCTTACCAACATACTTTTTAATGAAAAAGGGAGACGGGTTTCTCACGTAAACACACTAGAGACCCTTTAAATTGAAGCGCTACGATGTTCCAGGTTCCCAGTGACTCAAGCTGCTCCCCTAAAACCCTTTTAACAAAAGAGAAATCACACTGACTTACTGCTACTACTGCCATATTTTCCCCAGACTCTCTTCCAAACATAACCTCATCTTCCCATTCTTATCGAGGATTACAGAGTGTGTGCATAAGTGCACAGGGCTGTAATCTCATTTATCCGCACTGGGCTTTGTTTTGTGTGCATAAACCCCGGCGTACAATAATGAGCAGCAGATTACATTCAAGATGAACCACCTACTAACTCATGCATGTACACGCTCATAGGTGTGTTTGACGATTGAAAAGATTGAAAAGTATTGAACCTATTGAAAAGTAGGTTTTTCTTCACTTAACTATTCATTAATTAATGAATTTTTGCTGGAGGAAACCACAGCACAGAATCCAGCACCTGCACAGGAACGAAAAGGGTTCGTGAACTTACTCTGATTCTCCGCATGGCAGCGACGATCTCCATGCGACTGTTGGGTCTCGGGACATCCAGACTACCAATATACTGTAACACAAACGAGCGAGAAGAAAAATTTGTCAGATTTTGAGAAATGTGAGTAATTGTTATACATAATTTTCGCATATGAGATGTTTATTTAGTATTTTGTGAAGAAATCTTGAGCAATGAGTTTTGTCTTAAAGAGCTTTATTGGTTTATCTTGATTGACAAATTATATTATTGTCTTATTAACTTCTAAAGAGAGAAAGGAAGTTGGAAAGGAAGGTAAACTTAAAGCTGTTATCAAGAACAAGACCACTGTTGTGAACTGGAATAGACTTTCAGTATTCGAGGAACAGTGATGCAGAAAGTGGAGTGATGAGAGGCCAATATGCCAGTTTCCTTATCCATGTGCCACCTTCTGTTCCTTCTTTTTATTATTCCATCATTTCCCTTCTGCTTTTCCTACAATCCTGGGTCTGCCCGGGGTCTCTGCTCAGTGGTGAGACAGATGAGCATTCCTGTAAGGTGCCAAAACACTTTAGTGCAGAGGAATGGAGTACACAGATTGTCAAACTCCTCACTCTCTCAACCCTGTCAAGGAACCATCTGTAGACACAAACGTATTCTTTTGGTTGCTGTGACTTTTAGAGGGGCTAGGGATGAGGCTAGATTCACTGGAAAACAGAAAGCTTTATGCGGAAACCGAGCACCACATCCTAATTTACATAATGATTATTTTGAGCCACTGATGAAAGCTGTTCTGATGCCTGAAGAAAACATCTCATGCTGCGGCTCCTGTCAACCTCCAGACCGGCCAGAAAGGACACTTGGGCATGCTTCTGACCCTCTTGTGCTCCTCATTCTCCTGCTTCTCTGTCTGGCTCTATTAGCACTTATGTTTCACCTGTTCCAGGTGATATAACTGTCCTACTCCTACAATATGCTCTTAGCCGACATCCTGTACTGTCGAAAAGCATTTTTTAGTCCTCTCACTATACAACCGTATAACAATTTATAATCCCACTAAAAAGTTTCTTTCAAGTTTCATCTCCAGACTACTGCTTTGTGGTACCTCCTGTTGTTAAAAGTGCAATATAAATAACAATTAATGTAAATTAATGGGAAATTAATTATGCATTCCCAGATAAACGGATCAGCAGTGATCCTAGCCCTTGGAGTCTTATGATTATATCTAACAGTTCTGTGATTTTAAGATACTAAACCTCAATAAGGCAAAGGCAGATAGGAGTTTCCTATGATTTCTAAACACTAAACCTAAACACCAGTAAAATTTTTTACTATTTCTTTAACAAGTTAACAAAAGTCACTTTTTTTCGCCGAGGAGGAGCTCTTCTTATATGAGGTCACAATATGGAAAAAATTTGGCTTGTTTCAGTCAAATAGTCAGATATACTTCCCAGAGCTTTCAAGATATACAGTAGATTTTAGTCATATCCGGAAATCCTGTCCTGGATTCCCCTCATGGCCCGGCCCCCATCAGCCCAAACCTTATTAAATCACCCACAGCTAAATTAAAACGATCTAAGATCTGCACAAAATAAACCTTCCTCACAAAGGTGAACGTTTAAAGGACAACAAATCTGAAGACACCTTTGACTTAATCCTCCATCACAACGTTTGAACTGAACAAGGCCCTTGCCAAAAATATCAAGCTTAAAATGTTCCTGAGGTATTGAGCAAAGTGAAGTTTAGGGGGGAAAAATCATGAATCGATTAATTGGGAATACACACAATCATCCTGAGTCAGACTGCACACACACCGACACTTTTAGCGCAGCCGGTGCACGTACTGGCATGTTGGGAAGAAACAGGAAAACCCCAAGGAAACCAAGTACACATTGGAAAATATGTGCAACTCCACACAGACAGGCTGTGGCAATCATCGGGTTATTACTCGTGCTCTCTCAGAAAAGTGTCCTAGATGTATTAAATTATTCATGTTTAATCTTTATCTATATAAATAAAAGTTTACATTGGTCAGAACTCACTCTTTCAATTATATCTTTCATTTTCATACGTTAGAGGACCTGAAACCACTCTTAGAAAATTCTCTGTCTGTATGTCTGTCACTCTATCTGTCTGTCTATGTTTATTCTTCCTGCCTCATATGTTCGGAAACTGTGGCGCTAATATAAATTTACCATGTGATAAAACATTGGGCATTAGAGCAAACATATCCACTAAAGTCCAAGGTGAAGGCGTGTAAAATACCCAAACTGAGAGCCCAATGTTATGCGCTAAAATGCCACTATGGTACAGATTGTACATTGAACATTCCAATGGTGGTATGGTTTTAAAGAAGGCTGTATGTGTAAAGCTGTTATCTAATATGACAATCCCGGGCCGAGGTGGCTCGAAGCCCACTGCAGTTGTTCCTGTGAACATTCAGCGAGTGGAACACCTGATGCTTGAAATCGATGGATGACTTGTCACCAACTTGCGTAAGAGATGCACCTGGTATAAGTGCATTAGTGTAGCAGGAGATTATATAGACTTTATATAAGTGTATTTTTTATTCTCATAACGGTGTTGTCATTCTGCACAACCATAAGTCCCGGGTGGACTTGGGTGCAAATACATCCATTTATAATAGATTTTGTTTAAATAGCATTTTATAAATCAGATGCTTTGAAAGCATATAAAAGAAAAACTTTTCTGAGATACACTTATGTATCTCATGTTCATTCATCATGTTCTTGATAAATATCATCATCCTGCCTGTGTGGCTCTATCAATTTATAAATCAATACACTAAAACATATATTACATTATTAAAAAAAAAAAACATGCTGATGAATGCTTTGTGTAAGATGACTTATGTGAAGAGATGACTCTCTTTACAACAAAAAAACACTCAGCTAGACCGTCTGAGAGCCGTTTTATATTGCTTACATAAAAAACAGGCCTATTTAGACCTGCAGAGCTTCTGTGTGCATCTTTCCTGTTGTTTTTAGAGGTCATGAAAAGGGAAAATAAGAAGTGTGATACAAATTAGGAACGGTGCATGAGGGTAGAAAAATAAGGGAATGTCTTCAAGTAAAGGATTTCAAATCTTCGTGTTTTGAATCTTACTTTGGCAATGAATTATCCTTATTTTCTATTTAAAAAAAGACAAAAACAAAGTTTGACAATTTTTTCAGGTCTGGCTTTTTAATAGGTTTTCCAGACCCTCCGTACTTTTCCAGGTTTATTCAAAAAAAAAAAAAAAGTACAGAAAGAAAGAGAATCTAATTCCAGTAAAGTGTAATTCCTAGAAAAAAATCTAACATTAATTAAATGTGGTAGTAACCAATATAACATAAACACAAGACACAAATCATTGCATGTACAGTCAATCTACAACAGAAAAAAGAAAAGGGGCCGATCTACACCTGTTATTTACAAGTTCAGGTTGCACAGCTTGATGCCTGATTGATGTTTTTGAACCCTTGGGGGTGAAGGACCATATTCAAGGGTCTAACAGTGGCAGCCCGGCCGCATCGAGTCTCAAACCGTGGACCTCCTGATCAGCAGTCGAACACCTTAAACACTAAACCAACTCTCCACACCGTACTTCTTTAATTAGTCGCTTTAAAGTGAATATAAATGAACAGTGTGGGTTTTTGTTTTTGACTCATACCGGCAGCAGGCAGCATAGTTTGGCCCTGCCTTCATGTTAAAGCCTTCTGATCTGAAATAAATTCATTGCAAAGTAAATCTGATGTTGGAGTGGTGGTGGCGGCTCAGTGTCTGTTACGTCTGTGAGTTACTGATCAGAAGGTTGGCAGTTCGAGCCCCAGCTCCTTAACCCTGCCAAATTGCTTTATCCAGTATGAGAACAATCACCCTGTAGGAAAAAAAACAAAACCAGAGTACCTGAAGGAAACCCACCAAGCACACAGACCAGATGCAGGAATCGAACCCCTGACCCTGGAGGTGCATAGCTAACCACTATGCCACCGCGCTGCCATAAAGAATGCACAAAATACAGAATTTCACAATGCAGTAATGTATAAAGACTAGAGTTAACCTATCAATAAGGCACAGCCACGACTAAACAGCTTGTTAGACTCAAGTTACTTCTGAAATAATCGTCCCCTATGTTTCCTCAACAGAGGGTAAAGCACCGACGCTGAGGGCAACAATGAAACCTAAAAACAAAGTTAAACTCCAGTTAAAAGTATCGCACTTCACAGCAGTTACTTCACCTTGGCTTGGAAATGAATGCCGTGCTGAAATGCCTCGTCGTTGTGAAGCGGCACGCGCGAATCCGCCGCGTCGTCCACCAGGTTGTACCTGTTCCTGCCGGGCATTTTACCCTCCCCCCCAAAAAAAATATATATATATATATATAAATATATATTAAAAAATCAATAAACCCCCCACATATACAAATCCGCACCGTAGAGAATTACACTAACAGTAGTTCCGCGCGGGTTCAAAAACAGCGTTGAGGAGAAAGAGGCGCGCGCGCGCAGGACGCATTGTGGAGTCTGTCAGCGCAGAAACAGGGCAGGAGGGCAAACACAGAGGGGAGGGGGGTAGTCCAAACCAAAACAATGATTTCTTCTCCTCCCCGCCTCCAGACGGTCCCGCCTCTAAGCGTTCACCGAGAGTTTCCAGCTCTGTAACGCGTCCCGCGAAAGTCTGACCCGAAACACGCGCACATTTCCAGCTGCAACGGCTGTAACGGTCACCGCACTTCAAAGGCGAATAATTCCCACGAGCTTCTGTCCTCCTGGGGCAGGTTGGCACGCGCGCGGGCCGGTGGGAGGAGCTTGTTTGGAAATCACGCTCTAATCTCATCGTATTGGAGCAAAGTTCTGTCACGTGACCGCGTGCCCTGAAGGCAGCTGTTTTCTTTATGTACGCAGAGAAATAAAAAAATAAATAAAAAAGTTCCTGTTGTTCTGTCAGGTCAAAGGTTCTGTTCACACTGCAGGCAACGGTGATCTGTCAGATCTGGTGTTTTGTTGTTATTTTTTAACGTTACAGCCATGACCAAAAGTTTTAAGAATGACACAAATATTAATTTTCACAAAGTCTGCTGCTTCAGTGTTTTTAAATCTTTTTGTCAGATGTTACTATGGTATGCTGGACTATAATTAATAAATTGTCAAATGGTTTTATTCACAAACACAAAACATTTATGCCAAAAGTCAATATTTGCAGTGTTGATGCTTCTTTTTTAAGACCTCTGAGATTTGCCCTGGCATGCTGTCAAACAACTTCCAAGCCACTTCCTGACTGATGGCATCCCCTTCTTGCATAATCAATCCTTTTAGTTTGTCAGAATTTATGGGTTTTTGTTTGTCCATCCATCGCTTGAGGATTGACCACAAGTTCTCTATGGGATTAAGATCTGGAGAGTTTTCTGGCCATGGACCCAAAATTTTAATGTTTGTTCCCCGAGCCACTTAGTTATCACTTTTGCTTTATGGCAAGGTGCTCCATCATGCTGGAAAAGGCATTGTTCATCACCAAACTGTTCTTTGATGGTTAAGAGAAGTTGCTCTTGCAGGATGTTTTTGTACCATTCTTTATTCATGGTTGTGTGCTAAGGCAAAATTGTGAATGAGCCCATTCCCTTGGCTGAGAAGCCAAGTGCAAAATCTGCAAGATGTGATCATCAATATAACGTTGATGATCAGGTGTTCACATAACTTTTTTAAAAAGTGTATTACTAAATAAGAATGACATGTTGTTGCAGCACATAGCATTGCTAACTTACAGCTCCTGGGTCCTGGTTTTGACCTCAAGTTACTGTCTATGTCAAACTGGCATGACTGCCACTGAAATGATTTAGATGCCAAACTGAACCTTTTTTTTTTTTTTTTTAATAAGATATAGTATCTAATGAATGACCAGTTTGAAACATTAAAGTGTTCTGGTATCAAACCACCAAAGACTTTTTAGTCTTTACAGAATTAAATTACAGTGACAATTTCATAAGCATGAAATTTAAGGTGATAAAGACAGATACACTATAGGAGATAGTGGAAGGGGATAGGAGTGGAAGTAATGAAGGTAAATGTAAAGCATGTGTGGCATTGTGGATTATAAGTATGAAGTCTTGAATAAGGGAATGCATTTTTTTTTTTAATTCCTACCCTTAAAAAAATGCAACAGAGCGCCCTCTTGTGGTTGTCTGAAACAAACGGAAAGGGCTGTGTAACTTTATCACAAGTCCAGGAAGGAATGAAATGAATGAACTCTCTTTAACATAAATACGTGCACACACACACACACACACACACACACACACACACACACACACACACAGAGGTCATAACTGTTGGACAATTGTAAAGATAATTTCTAATAAATGTAGCTGTTTAACTATACAGTATATTATAGTATGTTGCTAGAGGTACACGGCACTATACCATTTTTATTCAAATAATCACATAAAAATTGGCAACAAAAGCATGCACAGCTAAGTGTGTGTATGTGTGTATAGATACTTATGCGTCATAACTTTTACATTCACTCATTCATCGTCTTTACCGCTTTATCCTATGTACAGGGTCGCTGGGAGTCTGGAGCCTATCTCAGGAGACGTAGGGCATGAGGCAGGGTACACTCTAGATGGGGTGCAATCCGTTGCAGGGCACACACACTTAAGCTCATTCACACA
>JAOVVA010000031.1:10970962-11000115 GCA_028565275.1 Leiocassis micropogon
AATTTGACCATTAATTTTGTGACATTATAGGGGAAGCTGAGCTTCCCTTGCAGTCTTAAAGAAATCGCCACTGAAATAATCTTATCAACTCCCATTCAGCCTGTATCTCTTTCCCACACTTCTCTCTGCATCGGTTTAGCACTGTCGCCTTCAGGGTCCAAGTTCCATTCCAGCTTCAGGTCTGTTTGCGTGGACTTTGCATGTTGTCCCTGTGCTTGGTGGGTTCCCTCTGGGTACTTCAGTTTTCTCCCATAGTCCAAGGACATGCACACAGACCCAGTCGAACCTGGAACCTGGTCGTGCAAGGTGACAGTACTACCAATATTTTTTTTTTATTATAAAAAACATATGTTACAACAAATGTTATTGGTTAACACTTAAAGCAATACAGGCTCCAATCTGTACAGTACTTTATCTTGTGATGGTTGTAGTACCATGAACAGTACATCTTTTGTACCTTTAGGGTTATTTTTAGGGAGATACTTGCAAATTCAATGCAAATAGACTGGAGATGAGATTCAAACCACCAGCCCTAGAAGTATATAAGTAAAGTGGAAGTATACTGTATAATTAAAACAAGTCAGTAATTATAACAAAAATGGTGGTGAAGTGGTTATCACTCACACTCGGCTTTGTGTGCATGGAGTTTGTATGTTCTGCCCGTTCTTGGTGGGTTTCCTCTGGGTACTGGTTTCCTCTCATAGTCCAAAGACCTGTATTGTGTGACTGAGCATGTGTGTGTATGTGTGTGCCCTGGGATGGATTGGCAGGCCGTGCCCGAAGTCTCTTGAGATAGGCTCGTAGCCTCCCACGACCTTGTATACAGGGTAAAGTGTTATAGGCGATGAGTGCGTTAGGGGCATGGCCCTATACTAGTTTTATTTAAGAATTAGTATTGCAAGTGTTTGTGTGAATACTTAAGCAAGTGTTACTGGTTAACACTTTAAGCAATACAGTTACCAAATTGTACTTTGCCTTGCGATGGTTGTGGTACCATGAAGAGTACATCTTTTGTACATTGAGTCCTTTTTTTTTTAAGGGGGGACATATGTGCAAATTCCACAAAACCCCAAATTCCAGTTTAAGCCAAATTATTTAGAGTGCATTATATTTAATGGACCTATACAGTATGTATGTAATTAAAATAAGTCAGTAATTATAAGAAAAATTTATTACTTAGAATTAACTTTGTAAAAAAAAAAAAAAAAAAAAAACTTGAATTGCAGTATAAAATATACTGCACAGTAGGCTACTCAACTTGGAGAAGCCATGCTCAACAGCGCCTAGGAAAAAAAATAAGAAAAAGGAAACGCATTTTCTGTCACGTGTCCCTCTGCGGCTCCCGTCCGTTGCGTGGTCACCGGTACCAAAACAGTAGCCGTGAATGTGGTGGTTAAATCGCTCCAGCTTGGGACATGGACAGCGTTCTGTCCCCCCAATCAGATCAAAAAGAAACAAAGAGTAGAAGCTTTTTCTTATAGTGACTGGGTTTTTATTTATTGTTTCTTTATTTTATCTGTGCTGCGAGATCGGCTCGCTTCAGGGTTATTGTTAAAGAGCGTGAGATTAAAATATCTTTAGAATGACGTTGGAGTGTGTTTCAGGCAATAACAGGCATACACACAGGAACAGGTGAACACATGCGTCCTGCAAGCTGATTTTATATTAATACCGAGTCCTAAATGCTTATCCAACTAGGTAAGTTAGAGATTTATTAAACACAAGCTGATGGTTATTTTTTCCCTTTCTTTATTTTGCTGCTTGTCCTGATGGGAGCGGCCAGATCGGACACCGTGAGATAATCTGATCGAACATTTGTGTTATTTATGAAGAACATAACCCAGATTCATGAATAGTTTATCTTCTAGTCTGTGTGTAAGAAAAATATTATGATTAGAGGCTGGGGGCATGCTGGCATGTTTAGCTAGCGGGTTGCCAGATCATGCAAATAAATAGAGATCCAGGTGCTATAGATCTAGATCAGGGGCCTCCAAATCCAGACTGGATTTGGAGACCCCTGATCTAGATGAAGGATTTCAGTAAATTGTAGATTAATGATAGTAAAAATCAAGCGTAATATGAGGTTTGTGTAAATTCTATCAACTTGGCAACCACAAAATGATGACAGTCATGATTGAGAGATACGTATTTCTGGTACTTGCTTGTTTTGATTTTACTTTAAACCCCAATGCACAGAGTTTAGTCGCAGTTTATTTATCCAGTGCTGACAGATGTGTGTGTGTGTGTGTGTGTAACAGGTGTATGGCCCAGCTCAGGCATTATGACTGATCACCATGAGAAGCCCAAAGTGCACGAGCTGATGGACGCAGCATCGCTTCCGGCGGCTCCAAGAACCACCGGCACACCTGAGAAAAGCTGCACTAAAGTTAAGAGCAAGCCAGCAACCGGGATCGTGAAGAGAAGCTCAGATCTCATCGTGAACAAGCCGCGAGCATGCGCGTTTGCCGGCACGGGAAAGGGCGCGCGCCGGCACGCGCTCTCCGTCAGAGGTCCGGGAAAGGCGGCGGAGGAGGAGGAGGAGGAAGAGGAGGCGGTCAGAGCCGTGAGGAAGCCCAGAGCCGTCACTGTGGACACGTCCAAAGCCAAAACATCTCTGGAGGCGCTCAAGCTCAGCATCAGAGAGCTCAAATGGAAAGAGGTGAGAGAAACGTCACATATTCTGACGTCACACGGATGCCTGTGACTGTTCCAGGTATATGAATGTGCAGTGTGCCTTCCAAGTGTTCGTGCATCCAGTCAGTGATCTTCAGCAATCGATGCTGGTTAGAGTCGAGATGGGAATACATCCCAGGGATAAGACTCCAGAGCATCACAGTGAGAAACATCATGAGAATCACATCTAGAAACAATCTGACCTTGACTACATTTACATTTACATCTAAGCATTTGGTTGATGCTCTTATCCAGAGCGGCTTAAAAAAGTGCTTTGAAGTTTCTGTCATCGAACAGATCCTTACACTGGGTTACTAGGTTACAAGCTGGTAGTACTATCAGTCAAACACTGTTGGGCAGGTTTTTTTTTTTTTGGGGGGGGGGGGGGGGGGTTGACCAAATATCTAAGAAACAAATAGTTCTTTAGATTGTCAGTGACTCGGCTGTGCAGTCATTTAGAGGAAGTTCCTTCCACCACCTAGGTGCCAGAACAGAAAACAGTCTAGATCTTCCTCAATCTCTGAGAGATGGTGAGACCAGTCGAGCAATGCTGGAGGATGGGCAGGAACGTGATGCAGGGGTAAGTGGGTGCTAGGCCCCACTATCTACTAGAGATGGGGGCAGGGGGAGGGGAAACGGTTCTGTTTTGTATTGAGATTCCGAAATCAATTGCCCATTTTTGATGAAGAAGGTTGATCAGCCAGTGATCGGAATTGGACTGGTTTTCAGCTTGATCACCCATGACCGATCAGCCTCGCACATCACTGATTCTGTGCTAAGTGCACGAGCTTCTGAGTGGTCCAGCAAAAACACATTTTAATGGCATTACGTTATCAAAAATCGTGCATGTTAAAACGCCTCTGATCGGGTCTTTTTTCTAAACTCTGTGAGCAAAAATATAAATAAAGCTAAAGTATAACACCTTTGAGTTAGGACTTAACTTTTTTTTTTTTAAACATTTAAGGTATTAAAATTTATATTGAATCAGAATATTTATAAAATTGCAATATAAATTGACTCATGATAATTCTGTATCACGGTAACTGGTGATTCCCATCCCTACTAATTACACACCAGTGTGTTTTTGGAAAAAAATAGAAAATTGACACACAGTGGAAACATGCACATGGGTATAAACCCCAACGCATGTGTGATGTAGCTAATCACAGCCATGCTGATATTCAGTAAAGCCAAGGACAGTTTTGCTTTGATAAAATAATTCTATAAACAAGAAATTAAATAAGCAATAAAAATGAGAGTGCTGTCCTGCTGTTTATCAACACGGCTGCAATGCGATCTTATTATTATCAACAGGTTATGATTTGTTTCTTCCTACTTTTCCTACCAAGCACTAGTGAAACGCTGCAATAGGTACATTGTTGAAGCATGGTAATTATATAGAGAAATAAAATAGTTTAGTTATTCTGCATCAAAAGTCCCAGTTTGACTTGAACGCCCCTCATATTAGTTAATTGTCACAAGAGTCAAATTCCCAATGCCTTTGATGCTTTAGCTGAATATTTTAGCACCCATCACTTACAACTCAACTTTGCCCTTTAACGCTTCCTGGGTCACTCGTGTACAGTTACATTCCACTGCCTCCAGTATTAGAAATGACCCCATACCTCCTATAAATATATTAATTAGCCATTAAACAGAACCATACACACAGGCATGCGTGTTGTGTGACAGCTTTCTGGCGCAGGTTCTACACACGTTAAAAACACACGCATCTTAGGATTCACAAGTAACATTAAACTATCCTCATAAGCCTGGGGTTTCATATGAACTCTATCTGCTTTCCCCTTTTGTCCTGTGCTGTCCATTAATGATAAAATAACAGGCCCCATATGTTCTCAGATAGTGATACCATCTGGCTGAAAAACAGAGACGGTTCAGTTACTAAAACTCATGGTGTGCCTTGTCTTTGGTTGCTGATCCCTAAGTGAAGAATTTCTTAGTAAGGTTGGTCATTTAAAACGTTTTTTCTCTTTCTACATCTCAGCTGGAACCAGATAGTAATGTGAGGTCACTGGTCTCCCAGCCAATCGGAGCGAGCAGCCATTAATAAGCATCATCTCGCAGGTAGGCAGGTTACCATTGTTCAAGTTAAACCTTAAACAGATGTTCTATATGATTCACGTCATATACAGTACAGTCATCTCGAGAATTATCGGCACACTTATCGCAAAAATGAATAACAGATCCATATTCAATACTATGTCTTTTCCCATTTTGGCTGTTATAATTACCTCCAGTCTTCTGGGAAGGCTTCCCCCTAGATTTCGTGTTCAACTCAATCAGGAGACTGAAATGATCATTGAAAATATAGCGTTTCTTGTCCTGCAACTGTTAATGTGTTGATTTGGACCCATGTTTGGGGATGATCTTTTATTAGTGTTCATCATCTGAACCACCAGTCATCATCAGCAGTGCTTCAACACTAATGATCTGCCACAAGGTGTTACGGTGTATTTTAATGCCGTGCTGTATGAGGGCAAACAGAAATCTACAACAATATGAGTCTGATTCTTTTTATATATCGTACAGTAAATCACTCACAGTACAGTATTGCTCTTTTTGTGGCTTGCTCTCAGGGCTTCCCGGTGGTATTGAATCTGAAAGAATTCTGATCCTTGGGCCTCTCCTCACTCCGTAAGGCCATGGTGCATCCCCTTCCTGGTTTACCTCCAACTGTGCTTAATTATATTTTTATGCAATTGTTTTAGCCCACTCTCTGAAAATCCTAGTTATTCTGAAATTCACTCCAGCTAAAGAAAATGGATAAGTGAGCTAGAAGTTAAACAAACGTCAGGAACGTGTCTCAGCGCTGCATGCTGGCATTAGCATATGCGCGTGCTTTAAAGGTAGGAAATGGTTAAGTGTGATTAGCGATTAATCTGGGACAATCTGATTTCTATCCCACTACGTTTGCAGGTCAATGAAGGATTTAAAAGACAGAAGCCTTTAGGGAAGCTGCTTTCCTGTTGTTACTTTGTTCTTAATTGGAAGAATTAAAAAAATAAGCTACTTTGACTCAGAAGATCAACGATCAGAGTACCAGGGTTGAATGAGACCCAGCTGGTCTTCGTAGAACTTTTTCTTAATAATTTGTGTGCGAGTGGGTTTCTCGAACGCGTGTGACCTTCCCACAACCCTAAGCACACATTCCTAATCTGATCACATCCCTCTCTTCCTTAGTGTGCCAGGCACCTAATATAGGAACGCTGCTTCATCTCATTTACCCTGTTAAACACTGACATAATCCTCAAGGAATCCAATTCGGTCACGTCATCTCGCACACACTGCTTGCAGCATAGTGATTATATTTCATCCGAAAAAGGCACAGAAGGCTTAAATGCAAGGCTCAAGAGTTAAAATATGGTACATATTTCACCCAAAAAAAAATTCTTGAGCCATCTCCAATTTTTTTCATATTGTCCTTAAAAAGAGACAGACTTAGTTCTTAAGAATAGTTCTTAAGACTTCCTGAAGGACTTTTTTATGGCTTTAATTTTCATTGCCAAGGTCCATGTACATGTCCAGTTTCAGGGAAGTATTTCTTTGTTTGTTAATTCACACAGTAACCCATGAATCATTAAAATATAAAAAAAGAAAATCGAACTTAAGGCATGAACCAGTGAGAAATGGGTGCAGATACTGTAATAACAGGTGATCAGGCCGGTGATTAGTATACTGATGTTGAACGCTGAGTGGTTGGAACAGATGAGAGGTTGTTACATAAACAAGCAATTTTTCATTTTTTAAATGTTCCTATTTCATTTATTTAATCTACATAATAAAATTAAATAAAGTTCAATTTAGTTTAATGTAACCAAATTAAATTAGATAAAAACAATTAAATTAAATTTTATTTAGTTTAGTAGTAATAAAAAAAAAATGTATTTAACTTCTTTTAATAAGACAGCTGTGCATAAGTGAATGCCCCAAAACATCTATGAACAGAACAACAATTTCATTAACTTATTGCTGCTTAAGTGGATCTACAAGCTGTTGAATCATAGGGGTACTTAGTTTTGTCTACATTTTTCTTTTTGGCTTAATTTTTGTTAAATAAATACCAGCATGGTGAAAAAGTTATATTTTGTTCGTCTTAGGTTGTATTTAGCTAATAGTGAGACCCGTTATGATCATATGATTTTTAATATGCTTTACACAAAACATAGAATTAATAGAGGGAGTACTAGCTTTTGAACTTGACTGTAGTTAAAGAACCCCTGCCTGACTCCCCTTTCAAAAACAATAATAATAAAGAAAGATAAAAAGCGCTACATTTACAACTAAATAATAAATATAATATATAAATATAAATTATGATTGGCTATAAGGATTTAATTAATTGGTTAAGTCGGCAGATTCCTGAAATAGGAGGCAATCCTTAAGAGCAAAGGTGGGTGTCTTTTTCTGGGGCATCTTTCCTCATTTAAGTACTTTGTCAGTGAGAAATTGGAGTGTCCTTGTGAGATGGAGAACCGTGAGCAGATCTGCAGTTACTGAGAGATGTAAATGTACACGGCTCACACCTCAACACTCGGTTCACCTGCTCTTGTTGTTTAAACAATGGAATGTGCAGTGTTTTCGGCCATATGGTGGACTTCATACTAGACAGTGATGGCGTTGTGCTAATGCTGCATGCTGCTTTAAGTACCACACTAGGACGCCAAAGTCCTGGGTTCTGAATGAATTACTTAACACCAAGGAAACTGCCGTATTGACCAGGTCTTATCATTTTTATAGCATGATTTCTATTGTAAGGGCCTAGAGAGAAAGGGACAAAGAATCAATGCAAGCTACACACAAATACTGCATAGACCTACAAACCAGTTACTCCAATAATATTAATGGAAGGAATAGAAAAAACATCTTGTTTTTTGGTTTTGGTTTCTAATTTACTCCTTTTAATTTGTTTTCTCAGTTTCCAGTGGGCAGACGGACAGCGTGTGATATCTACTGGCATGGCGTCTCCTTCCATGATAACGAGAATATTGTTTCAGGGCAGGTCAACAAGTTCCCAGGTAAGTCATTCACCTAATGATGATTATGATTAATCAGTTTCCAGCACTGTTAATAGTTGCGTTACTTGAAATTTAATTTCACATCAAAGCTAACAAAGTACAAAGCTGTTTTGAAAATATTATGTCCATGTTTGCTCTTCATTCATTCATCTTCTATACCATTTATCCTGTATACAGGGTCACGTGGGGCCTGGAACTCTAACCCTAGGCAGGTACCCTGCCTCGAAGCTTAGGGCACGAGGCAGGGTACACTCTAGATGGGGTGGCAATTTTTGACAGGACACACACACAACAATTGTGTTCATTCACACAGTACGGTCAATTTAGGAACAGCAATTAGTCTAATTTGCATGTCTTTGGACTGTGGGAGGAAACCGGAGAAGCCGGAGGAAACCCACCACCAGGAAACACGGAGAGAACATGCAAGCTATCAAATCTATTCTAAATCATATCTATTGTAGAGCATGGAATGCCTGGCTTTGGAAGGCAAATCTTCAAAAGGTATTGTGTTCGAGGTCATAGGAACATGGAAATACTGTAGGTCTTGTGCAGATCCACTGGCACGAACCAGTCCTATATTTGCATGTCCTAAGTTAGATCTGACCATTTTAACATGGGTGTGGGAGGGATGGATAGAAACCTTGTCCTTCTTCTGGCTGAGAAAATAGGTTTACAAACTGCAGTGGGGCAGTCGTAGCTCAATCCGGAAGGTCCCAGGTTCGAACCCCACCACCAAGTTGCCCAAGTTGAGCAAGGCCTTTAATCCTTAAGTGCTCAGATGTATAAGGAGATAAAAATGTTGAAAAAGTTACTCTGAATAAGGGCGTCTGCCAAATGCCATAAAATGTAATGGCAAACCTGGTGTCTAATATCGATGAGGCCCTGAGCCCCAATACCGTTGAAAAAGGACCATGTACAGTATCGCTGTGAAACTCCCATCAGGACCCACTAAAATTTGGACCCACAGATTCCACTTTGGGTCTAAATTCTAAATCCAGCATGGCTAACTGAAAAGTTTATGGAGCATGAGAGGAATGCTAGTGGTTTGTAACTATGGACTATGGAAGGACAGAAACCGAACTACAGCTCCAGTGCAAAAGGCTCAGTATGTTTTTGTTTTTGGACCATGTTAGCTGCCCTAGCAACAAACGCATCTGAACCGATCATTCAAAAGGAGGAACCCCGTCTCCCATCCCAACTCAGTGCGTATTGATCTCCAGAGAGGGCCAGACAGAATTAATCTCTTGGTAGCTATAGAAGATCGGTTACCTGACCATAGTTACAAATCACTTCTTTTTGGTGTACACACAGTCTGACATGACTGAAAGAGAACAATGGCTGTATGACAGCTGTACTTATTGAAAAAAACTGCATCATGCATCACTTTGTCACTTTGCTGAAAGCTCTAGGCAAGTGTACAGTATGTCCATTCACATAAAGGTTTCCAGGTGATCCCACCACCCCTGGCTGTATGTCCACTAGCGTGAGACTTTGCTAAATCTCAGCCTGACCTCACACTAAGCCACGTTAATTAACTTTGCCATTGATTTCAGGGTTTGTCACTGTACTGGGAATACACAGCTCTGTCTCTGTTCATGTGCAGGAATGATTGAGATGTTGCGCAAGATCAATTTAAGTCGTGCGGTGCGTACCATGCAGCAGCTTTTCCCAGAGGAGTACAACTTCTACCCTCGCTCGTGGATCCTGCCCGAGGAGTTTCAGCTGTTCTCTAATCAGGTACAGAATCATATGCACAACATTTTTTTTATTAATTATGAAAAAATAATCGATTCTGAATAATGTTTTCCTTATATGGGAAGTATGAGCTGAAATCCCTTTTTTGTAATGGATTGAATGATTTTAAATTAATACTAAATCCTTACATAAGGCGCAATGCACCTTAAGTGTCTGCGAAGGAACCGAAATTAGCATTCAACTGGTGTAGCTGTTGTACTCATGGCTTGGCTGGCAGAGCATATACTCGTAACTGCTCACAAATAACATTTAAACACCAAGCAATCCAGCTTAGGGCTTCTTTATCAGCAGCTGTCCTTGTACTTGGCACATGCCCAGTGTGCAGTCCTTTCTTCTCACTTTCACTCACACACAGTCTATTTCTGTTAACTGGCAGAGGTAGATTCAAATGTAAACCCACCTTAAGCCTTTTAACTGCCAGGAAATCATAGATAGAAAGTATAGATAGGGGATCTAAGTAAATTCTATAAGGGTTGTTCAAGTCAAACCGGGATTTCTCGTAAAAGAAGGTGTAAAAACTGATGGACATTACCTGAAGCACAGTATGGTGATGAGACTCTTCTTAGAGTCTTAGTAGAACATTTGAATGGTGCAAACGTTTTTTAAGGATTTCTGTAAATCCGTGATTGACCGTGCTAGCCGAGGTGGCTCGGAGCCCACTGCAGTCGTTAACGTGAACGTTCAGTGTGTGGAACTCCTCATCCTTGAATTGTCACCAACTTGCTGAAGAGATGCATTTGTATCTCATTTGTACACACACTCGTTCACCAACACCACTTGCACATTACAGGAACTCGGCTAGGAGTCATTGCCACATTCCCCCTACAGGACTGACCTCGCTCCAAGCCATTTCCACATGTTTGGGCCATTAAAGGAGTTCCTGGGAGGCCAACGTTGAAGACAAACAGTGAAGCAGGCTGTCCGATCATGGCTCCGAAGTACTGAGAAAACTTTCTACCTTGATGGTATCCAAGCACTAGTGAAACGCTGGGATAAGTGCTTTGATGTAGCAGGGGATTATATAAAGAAATATAGAGAGTATTTACTCTCATAACTGTGAGAGACAAAAGTCCCGTTTAAACTTGAACGCCCTTAGTTTAAAGAGAGCTTCTTAATATTTGAGCTTGTTCTATAGTTCTACTATTCGCTCCTCTGTCTGGTTGCTTGGGTAACATAAATCTGTTGTGTTTGTCACTATCTAACTGTAAAGTACATTTTGAATCCAAATGCTCTAGAGGGCAGCAGAGTTCTACTGTATCTTCTAACCTAGACTATGACTACTCAAGAGTTTTTTTGTTGCTTTAATTTTTTATTTCATTTGTACCTTATTAAATAATTTTCTAATACATAATTTATAGATCCGTGTGCTGAAGGACAGTGACTCCAGCCTGAAACCCACATTCATTGTCAAACCCGACTCGGGCTCCCAAGGCGACGGCATCTACCTCATCCGTGACCCCGCTGACCTCCGGGCCATCCCGGGATCCCAAGTCAAGCAGGCGGTTGTTCAAGAGTACATTCATAAGCCTCTTCTCATCGACAAGCTCAAGTTTGATATTCGCCTTTATGTTCTTGTCCGTTCGCTGGATCCTTTAGAAATCTACATTGCCAAAGAAGGTCTTTCCAGATTTTGCACCGAACCCTACCAGGAACCGAGCCAGAAAAACCTCAATCGTGTTTACATGCATTTAACGAACTACTCGCTGAACATTCACAGCGGGAATTTTGTGCATTCGGACAGCTCCAACACTGGCAGCAAACGCACGTTTTCCAGCGTCCTGTATCGACTCGCCTCCAAAGGAGTGGACATTAAGAAAGTCTGGTCAGATATTATAGCGCTGGTTATCAAGACGGTTATTGCACTAGTTCCTGAACTGAAGGTCTATTACCAAGCTGATATTCCACCAGGCAAACCAGGACCTACTTGTTTTCAGGTAAGTTTAATGATTCAAACCATACACGGTATGATGTGCAGTGATGGATGACTCATATGACATATATAACAGTTCGAGATCTAAAAATGGAAAGATCAAAAAGGTAAAAAGGAAGGAATCTAGAACAGGAAGATAAAAAGATTTTAATGCAATAAAAGAAAAATTGCACTACGAAAAAGTTAATCATTTGGGATGAATGTACAAATCTACAAATTAAGATATATGAACAGGAACAATTACAGAGACACTAACATACTGTAGGACGAGACGAAAATGGAGCACAATGTCATTACTTGATCTTCATAATAGTATGCAACCATTGTGAACTGTAACCATGGCAACAAAGATAAATGAATAACTTTACATTATTCCATGAACAATTCGTAGATCCTGGGCTTTGACATCCTGCTGATGAAGAACTTGAGGCCAGTTCTGCTTGAGGTCAACGCCAATCCGAGCATGAGGATTGAACATGAACAGGAGGTGAAAACAGCAAGTCTAGTCTTTTTAATAAAATATTTAAGGTATTCAGACAATCCTGTATAAATGGGTGGAGAAACGGATGTATTTAGACAGGTGTTTTGCATGATAAACTATCTGGCCATAAATAAATATCAGATTTCCTCTGAGCAGTTCATTGAGCACTGAGCATATGTGAAGATGACTCCTCATGCTCCCTGAACCTACACCTGACCAATTGAAGCAACCCCAGGTTATAACACTGCCTCCAGAGGCTTGTATCGTGGCCACTATTGCATGATGGGTGCATCGGTTCATGTACTTCCCTTCTTACCCTGAGACGCACATCGCTCAGGTATAGGCTCAATCTGAACTCATCAGATCACATGACCGTTTTTGTACTGCTCCAAACTCTGCTCCAAAGTCTCCCTAGCAAACTGAAGCCTTTTTTCCCTGATTCTTCTCACTAACAACTGATTTTCTTATGGACACACAGCTGTTTAGTCCCAATCCTGTGAGTTCTCATAACATTGTGTTTGTAAATGTTCGCTATTAAACACAGATGTGATCTCCCCCACTGTCGATTTTTACAATGCAACAATGCACACATTTTACAATGTCCTCATACAAACCAACCACCTGTCTTCAACACTGTCTTTCCATGTTTTTAGTAATGCATTGAATTATGCTTAACCCAAGTCTCGTTTTCTTTGCTTGATGCAGACCAATTAATAATCCCCTCGGAAACAGTGACATTTTTTTGGCCAGGCAGATTGAGCAGGCCCAGGTGATTTTTTTCTTTTCTTTTTTTTTTCTTTTGGATCAAGTTGGGAAGAGGCACAGATGGCAGCAGTTTCAGTCACAAAGCCTGCTCAGCTGGCTGGGTTTCAATCGGAACAGTGACTAAAGTGACATCTGCATTCAGATTAACATGAAAGATGTCAATAAATAAGGTGAACATAAGCTTACATTCATTGACCATAATCCAGGAAGGGAAGTGTTCATGTGGCATAAACTGAAAGAACAGGTATATTATGCTGTAGGATCTATATTACTGCCATGCTTGGGTCCACTTGAGTCATTGCTGAACAGGGCAAAGTTTCTTCTGGTGGATCACCTTTATTCTATGATGTAACATATCTATCCTGGTAAGAGTATCATCTCCTCTGATGTGCACATATTTTACTTGCCAGAGGCAGCAGGCTCTCCAACATCTGGATCCTAACAGTCAGCTCTGATAAGACAGAAATCCCCACACCGATGAAATGGAGGCTTTCTGGATGGCCAGACTTTCAGACTCTATTCCTAGTATGCATTCGCTGTCTCCACAAAGTCTAGACTGCACAATGTTGTCCACTTTGTTCGTTAGATCCCCGCCAACCTCAGCCAAGTTTAACGGTTGTGGCTGCATGATTTGAGGCTGGTTTTGAATTGGGGGATCTTGTTAGGAAAATGTACTGGGAGAAAGGTGCTGTCCCTCTGTCCCTCTGTTAAGTCATGTAGTGGAGACAGTGCAGACATCAATGTGTATGTCACCAGGACGTTATCCATGTGCCAGCCAAGAGATAGGAGCATATTGTAAGGGGCAGCAGAAAAGAGCCTTATCATGGTGACATTTCTCTGGGTCATTCCTGCTTCTGCCTTTATGCAAACCATGGCCTTGGTGTTATTTTGATGAAACTGAAACATAACCTTTCTGGTTTTGCTGATAAAAAATCCAGACAAATATTGATATGTCTATGCTGTACTGTATTAACATGTTATTTAGAAGTGGAAAAAAATGTTAATTGTTCCTATTGTTCTATTGTTTGTATACCAAGTATTTTTGTGAATTGTTCACTCACTCATCGTCTATACCAGTTTATCCTGTACACCGGGTCGAGGGGGTGTGGGCTGGAGCCTATCCCAAGAGACTTGGACAGAGTGCCAATCCATTGCAGGGTACACAAACATGCACACACACTCATTCACACACTACGGGCAATTTGGCAATCAGCCTAATCTGTAAGCACAGGGAGAAAATGCAACGTCCATGCACTCAGACCCGAGGTGGGACTTGAACCCAGAACCTGATGGTTCTGCCTGTGAATTGTTCTTGTATGGAAATTCATCCATCCATTATCTAAACCACTTATCCTGTGTAGGGTCATGTGGGGCCTAAATTCCTATCCCAGGAAACTTGGTGCACATGGCAGAGCACAGCCTGCCATTCCAACGCTCAAGCACACACACACCCGTCGTATTTATACACTTTGTCAATTGGGAAACGCCAATCGGAGCATGTTTTTAGACTGCAGGAGGAAATGGGAGTACCCATTACATGTAATCTCCACTTACTTAGACCATTGAGATTCGAACCCCCAACCCTGTAGGTGCGAGGAAATACTGCTAACCACCAATCCACCTTATTCAAATTCAATACTTTCATTCACTTTATACTGGAACGCCATTAACAACTCCTTGGTGTCATGTCTCAATGTTTCAGGTGTCGCCTGGTGTTTTCGAGTACGTACCTAGTCCAGTAGACGAAGAAGTCAAAGTAGGTGTCATTAGAGATACACTGCGCCTTATGGATCCGGCCCAGAGGAAACCACCCACGTGAGTGTGTTTTCCTTTCAGGGGTCACTAGACTTAACGAGACACGAGTGCTGATAATGGTAGGAGGAGAAAAGCAAAAGCAGCGGTGAGGAAAGCCTGAACGTGAACTCGAGCGGGCTGTGACATGCTCCCACACGCACATTTACTGTATGTCTTTAGTGTAGTAAGGGTCATTCTGTTTCACATTTTTCCATGCACATTGCTGAACCTTTGCTCTCGCTCTATGCTTTAACATTTACATGCTGAACATTTGGTATCTAGAGAGACTTGCAGAAGTAGTTTGTAGTTGCAACTATTCCTGTTAGCTTAAGAATGCCATAGGCAAATGATTGATAACTAATTAAGCTTCGGAGTGTTCGACCTAGTTCCGGATTTTACCTGCAAGCTTAACTAAGGTGATGTCATAACTGACGGCTAGGGTTTTGAGCTAGACAAAATCGTTGTCAGACGATGTATGTAGTGCAGCATATTTTCCATAAACGAATAACCCACACACACTCTTGTCCCAGGTCCCCAGGGTATTAATGTATTCACCACTGTATTAAAATCCTGTAAACACTGGAAACAAACGGTACACATACGCAAATAATTTGATTACCCACTCTCACCCACTCATCGCCTATACATCCGCTTTATATCCATATACATCCACCTGTATATGGAGTCACGGGGGCCTGGAGCCTATCCCAGGCGACTTAGGGCATGAGGCACGGGACACCCTGGACAGGGTGCCAATCCATCGCAGGGCACATACACACACTCGCATGCTCATTTCATTTACACACTGTGGGCAATTGTACCTGGAGTAAACTCCATGCACACAGAGACATCAGACAAGACGGGAATCGACCCCAGAACCTAGAGGTGCAATGCGACAGTGCTATAGTTTGATTAATTCTACAGCATGAATAACCGAATGCTTAGCTGATTCTCAGGTAATTGTTGTAGCTATAGATTTCTGAGATCTACAGTATGTGTGTATGTATATACGTGTGTGAGTGTGTGTGTTTATCTGGCTGTGTGACTGCACAACAAAGGCGCTTCATTACATGTGTTGTCTGCTGGTTTATTCATCTGATCTGAGTTGATTTGTAAAAACAGGGCTGTTGTCTGGAGCAGGGTTGTCACAGAAATGAAAAACAGATTAATCAAACTCTGCTGCGCGTGTCTTTGCGCGTTTGTTTTTGTTTGCACACTTTTTTTTTTTTAGGATCACCATTAACGCGCGTTCCGACTTCAGCTTCTTTATGTTTGTTTGTCCGTGTATGCGTTCTTATCTCAAATGGTCTAGTAAATTAAAATAAATGGAGCATCGAAATTGACTTCAGCCTCGAGAAACCTCCACGCCCAACTTTACCATTTACTAACGGCTTAAGGGGAAATAAGACGAGGAGATTAATTTAAACAAGAACTCAGCAGAAGCGGGAACATCAAATTGTTGAATTGCGCGTGGGCGTTCTGCCGCCTTTGTTTTGCATAATAAGGGCTGGAACAGAGAATGTAGTCGAGATTCATGGTTTAAGGCTTCCTGCAATTGTTGAAAAGGATTTAAGTGTTTAGAAACACTTCCCACACATTTCTCAAAGTTCATGCATGATTGAAACACTGTATTACTGATTTTTCAACTAAGAATGCATGTGAACTTCCTCCTTTAGTTTGAAGTAGTTTTGAAATTTCACCGCACCAAATGGACCTGGCCTCTGACCACCTCACATACTCATTAAGTAAGCTGGAAAAAGGGCCTCTAGGAGGCACTAAATTCCACCTCTAGGAGGCATTGGACTATGTTTCGGAAGGTCCCAGGTTCAAGCCCCACAACCACCAAGTTGCCACTGTTGGGCCCTTGAGCAGACCCTTAACATTCACCTGCTCAGATATATAATGAGATAATGTAAAACTCTGGATAAGAGCATCTGCTGAATGCCTAAATGTAAATGTATACGGGTTTCACTATATACTGTAATATTGTTGACTGAAGGAAGTGGTGCATAACAGACAGACAAAAAGACAGTAAAAAGTCTAGGATAGTTACGCGGAGTATCGTAAAGTTTTGAAATACGTCCTATACGTCCTCCTTCAGATGCCTAAAAAGCTGGCAGTAGAATTCGCTGGCCTCTGGTGATAATTCTCAATGCACAGTGCCGCGAATGTCGAAAAACACGATGAGCATGCACTTGGTTGAGCTGCGGACCTGACTTGCCTCTTTCGGTTGTGGAGATGATGGGCTCTTACACTGTGAAGAAATCATGTGTTGCGATGTTTTAGTGTAGTACCTATACACTCAAGGTTTGTCACCAGTAATGATCCTCGACATGAAGGACGGTCATCCATGGCATGCAGGCAGACTTCGACGGGATGTTCCTTTGCCATGAAGTGGAAATGTCCTCAGTAGTCACGTATCTATAAGAAGGCCATCCTTAGCAGCACTGAGTACTCTCCATGTAAAGAAAGCTCCAACCAATGTGTGATACTGGTGCCATATTTTGCATTATATATCATTGAGTGGCATATGCAACCAAAACGAGGTGATCAGGTTATCTAAGAAATCAAACTCACCACTAAAATCAAGGACCCCAAAACAAACATGTCAGACGTTCCATAAGATGTTGCACTTTATTCGCAGGTCAGATCCATCTGTCCCATCCACACCTTTGAAACCAGGTGACTAGAACCACACACCCTAATATATTGTGAAGTACATCAAACAGCTACATCATACTAACCTTTGATAGCGGCAAATGCCAGTATGTAGTCTCTACACTGAGCTTATGCTAAGAACCTTGAATCCAATAAAACCAAAATTGGGCTGCAAACAAGTAAACATGTGTCCAGTGGAATTAAAGCTTAAAAATCCGGTCTGAAGCCAATAAAGTATGCACCACATCTGGGTTTCCAGTTGATTCATCAGTCCTAGGGGAAGTACATGGTCAGCATGACTGACTCTATTTTTCACCTTGATCTTAGTGTTCTGTGCCAGGACATGAATAGCTGCAGGAAAATAGCACTTGGCTTCAGGTCAAATCTATTCACTGACCATTGGTCTAAAAGGTTGCAGAAGGCTAAATGTAAGAACGAGAAAGATTTTAAGGAAAAAAATCCATTGTAAAGAACATTTAAAGAAACATTAGTTCATCCATTTGTAAAGTATCCAATTCCCAATAATTCAAAACCCTTGACATTTCTAATGGTCATTAGTGCTTTTGCTCAGGTAGATTCTTCATCTTGCAATCTGTTAGTATAGCGTAGGATCCTGGTTATCCCAGTCGTCATCTTCGATTTTGCTTTCACTGTTCAAGCAAAAAAATCTCACTTGTTTAAATCTGAAATGTGCGCAACTAAATAGAAACACCATTTTTTCTGTATCTACTGAAGCAAGTCCACTTGATTATCTGAAGACCTTTATTAGTTCACATATACTGTATGGTCTCTGCTTGTCCTGCTATCATTCTAGAAAGAGTGTTTGCTAATGCGTTGTCTATACAAAGCCCAAGCATTGGCTAATATAGTGGAGACTATCTGAGAGTTTGGTGATTTCTGCATTTGTGACTCACTTACTGATGATGTAAAAGGGTTCTGCGTGGATGGCCTGAAAGATGTCAAATCAGGCTATGTTGGATGTGTAGCTAAAAATGCTGCTGTAAGGCATCTAAGGTGGTAGAGATGCTGCCGGGCCTTTTTCACCACGGTGTTGATGTGACAGGACCATGACAGGTCCTGCGTGATGTGAACACCGAGGTATCGGAAGCTGTCCACTCTCTCCACTAGGCTCTTGTTGATGGCAGGAGTCTGGTAGTTCCTCTCTTGCTTAGTACTAAAGTCCAATATCAACTCCTTTGTCTTGCTGACGTTCAGGAGGAGATTGTTCTTCCAGATTTCCAACCTCCTCCAGGTAGGCCGTCTCCTCGTCAGAGATCAGGCCCACCACGACAGTGTGGTGGAGTTCGTAGTGGCTACGCAGTCATGGGTGTACAAAGAGTACAGCAGGGGGCTCAGAACACAACCCTGGGGGGCTCAAGTGCTGAGAGTGATTGAGGCTGAGACATGTAAGGCCAGAGGGGCCTTACCCCTTACAACCTACATCACTCAAATGATCCACTTTCAATGTCCCATGGAATGCATCAGACAAAAAAATCATCCAATCCAGAGAGGCCTTACTCCACAACCCACAGCACCCAAAAGATCCACTGCCAATGTGCTGGTGCCAGACACTACAGCACACCCCCAGATGTCCTGCAGAGCCATTTGTTTGTCCCAAAGGTGTTCAGTGGGGTTTAGATCAGGGCTCTCTCAAGACCCTCCTGGTCAATTCATAGGGGCATTGCCGTGGTTTTGAAATCCGGGTTTGAGTAAAGGGAAATTGTAACACTACAGTATATATACAAAGCTATATGCAATTTTGTGGAAACTGTTTGAAAGAACCACGTATATGTTTTATAGTCAGGGTTCCACATACAGTACCTATGGAAATATAACATACTCACTTGTGTAAATTTGGCTAATTTTTTCCCCGAATGCACTGGTGTTTCAAAACAGTTTTTTAAATCAATCAGAGGAAATATTTTAGGGCATGCCTTTGCTCAAATATTCTGTGGTGTTAAATCTGGTAATCACCTGCTGGCAACTTTGGTGCCATTCTCGCTCTCCAGGTTTCATGCTCATGCCTTTGGCTCATTATTGGTTGACCACTGGTCATCTGTTGATGACCATATGCTTTCTGTGACATTGGATAAGATAACTATTGGTCACAAGGCGCTAAAAAGCGTGTCCTTAACCTATTACTGTATTGATATTTGCAAAATATCCTAAATATCCCTTGTTTAATGTGTGTGTGCTTTGAGTGGGTGTGTGTGTTTGTTTTATTCCATTTTCAGTCTTTTTAAAAATATATATATATATATATAATATTATTGCTTTTTTTATGTTTACATAAAACTAATGTCCCATAAAATTAGATTGAGGGAAAATAAACACAACCTATTGCACCTCATCAGTTTGGGCAGGAGCATTAAAGATGTGAAATTAAGATAACTGCAGCGAGACCACACACGTCTAGCATATAAATATAGATGGACTAAAAAGCTGAAAAGTATATATCTATATTTAGTAAAAATACAACAAGATTTAGAAGGTTTAATGAGTTTACACACAAATTATATTCTGTCTTGATCCATAAGTAAAATGTTAACATTTTGGACAGCAGATTCTGTTATAAAGTAAACTTTTCACACGTTTTCAGTAGGTTAACCCAGTCACCTGTTTATTTGTCAGCAGATCAAACCAAGAAGCCATCATCGAGGACGCTGGATCAGACGAGAAGGCGGAGCTTGTCGAGTCACTTCCGTCTCTCTGTCTAAAACAAGTCTTCCCCAAGTACATGAAGCAATTTAACTACCTGCGGATATTAGAACGAATTGCTGACATTTTCTTACGCTTCCTGGGAGTCAAAGGAACCATGAAACTCGGCCCGACCAGTTTCCGTACTTTTATCAGGCAAGACTGGTTGATTCTTCCTTTTGAAAGGAATAAAACATAATTCAGCATGCTGGTACAGGAAAAGAATCAACATCAGGGTGAATTGCAATTGCTGAAAAATCATTTTCCTATAACAACATATCCCTAAGTGTTTTATTCCTCTTAAACTAAATACGAACATCATTATTGTTTTGATCTGTGTATAGTCATGTGTATCATTATGGACTGTCCCATGCTGGAAAACTTAAACAAGCATTACCTTTGTTACAAATATCTAGAGACTAAAAGCTAAGAAAAAAAATAATGTTTTGTTTAAATTAGCTCCTCTGAAATTTACAGTGGAAATCAGAAGATTTCATGTGAATGAAGGCATAAAATATCAACTTTTTACAGAACGCTTTAAGCACCGTACGGTGATCAGACTCTTTAGCCGCAGTAAAACGTTTGAACGGTGCAACCATTTTAAAGGATGATAGCTTAGGTAATAGGATAGGAAAACAGATCGCGATTCGCGGAAGAGACTCATCTGTCTGAGGGAACCGAACACGCAATCATTCACCAACACCACTTATACATCACAGGAACTTGGCTGGGAGTCGCAATTTGCCTTCCGTCTTTATAGGAAGCTAACCACACCTACCGACCAACCAGAACGAAGCAGTACAGGACAGCGAGATCAATGCGGGTTGATGATTATTTGTGATGTTTTCTCACTTTCGTACTAACATGCTGCCTCTTGTAGGAATTGCAAGCTGAGTAGCAACAGTTTCACCATGGCATCAGTGGATATCCTGTACATCGATATCACCCGCCGCTGGACTGGAGCAGTCTCCGACTCAAGAGAAGCTGGTAAGCAAAATAGTGCTTTGCATTTTGTCCCATAACCTCAACTATCCAGATGTATAATGAGAGAATTTTTTTACTCTGGATAAGGGCGTCTGCCAAAAAGATCAGGGTCACAGTGGACCCACCTAACAGCAGTTGGAGAGACACAGCTCATGTTTGGCTGGTTCTTTTTCTTTGTGATGTCACAAATTTCACTGAATATTTATTTTAGCTAAAGCATGTGTAACAACAGTAATATCACTGTGGCTTCCTCTTTAAGCAGGAATGGGACTGCAGGCATTCGTGGAGGCCTTTTGCTTCTTGGCCTCGCGCAAGTTTAAGGGGACACCACTGAGGGACCAAGTGCTCTCTCTGCTGGAGCTCTGCGAAGCCACACTCGAGGGGGAGGGACACGATGAAAAGCCACGCCCGTCGAAATCTCACCACGGTCTCAATCCTGCTCCCGTTCCGAGCGCGCTCAACTCCCCTGCTGCCACGCGCCACCTTCAGCCTTCTGGGAAGGCAAACGTGAAGACCTGGGAGGCTGAACCACACAGCACGTCTTAAAACAGGAAGCAATAATGGAGGAAAAAGAACACACTGTCTTATGTGAAGAAAAGAAAATCATTGATCTGTTATGCATGGGAAATCATGTAAAAGTCATACTCGTGTGATTAAAGACAAAGTAAACTATTTAATGTTAAAGACATATAGCTTTTACTATATCAGGTAACTACTGACCGCACCTGGGTTTGCTTCATACACCTAATATATCGTGAAATGAAACGCATATCTAACCTGTGTATTTTCCACATACACCCCCCCCCCCTCATTCTTATTTATTGTGTGCTTCTGATGCCAGTATTTAGAGACTCTCACTCGTGTGTATTCTGATATTAAGAAATTGCACTGCATTGCTCAAAAACACGGTTTGTAGAACAGAAGATTGCACATCACGTTATCACAGAATCAGGGACGGCAAATCATATCTAATCTTAAAGGGATCTTAAATGGATTCGTAGCACTGACGTTTAACGACCGACGAGCTACGATGTGGCCGACGACTCCTCTAAAAAAGCGGCCTTATAATGAAATCGTGGTGTTAACACCATATTATGACACTGAGTGCACTAAACGTTTATTTTAAAACGACTACTCTATTTATGTTCTGAATATTTTATTTAATATTATTTTCAGAGAGCTTTACTGTTGTATGTATAATTGAGTCTGTTACAAATATCATAATAATGAGATATTTAATTGTATAACATTTAATTGTATCTCTCTCTCTATGTACAGTATATACAGTATATACTGTACATATATTAAACACACTATATATGTCTATAGTACAGTGTATATATATATGTGTATGTATATATATATATATATATATATATACAGTCAAGCCCGAAATTATTCATACCCCTGGTATATTCTGACATAGTTACTTTTATTTAACCAGTAAGTTTTTTTTTTTTTTTTTTTTTTTTTGACTGACAAAAACATTAACGTTTTGCAGTGGCCCAGCCAGAGTCCTGAGTTAAATCCAGTTGAGAATCTGTTTGTCTAATTTCGGGTTTGACTGTATATATAGTGTGTTTAATATTGCACTTTTTAGCTCTAATGATTTTGGATGGTCATGTGGAATAAAGCTTGGACTCCAGAATGAGATGGTTTGTTTGTGTACTTACTTTGTTGCAGTACTTAAATAGTTACTTTTTCATACCGTCACAATAATTTTCAATCTTGTGTGCACTTGAGCATTCATGCAAATAGCCTGTGCTGTCGCAGCAGCAGTGTAAAATACACTCACTGTCCTGCAAACTAATCTGCCAATCACATGGCAGCAGCTCAGTGCAGTCAGCTGTGTAGACATGCTCGGGACGATCTGCTTAAGGTCAAACATTAGAATGGGTAGGAAGTGTGATTTAGGTGATTTTGACATGGCGCCATTGTTGGTGGCAGACAGGCTTGTCTGAGTATTACCAAAAACTGTTGGATTTTCGAACACAACCATCCCTAGGGTTTACAGAGAATAGTATGAAAAAGAGAAAATATCCAGTGAGCAGCAGTTCTCTGGATGAAAATGCCTTGCTGATGCCAAAGGTCAGAGGAGAATATCCAGACTGGTTTGAGCTGATATAAGGGCAACAATAACTCAAGTAACATCTCGTTACAACTGCGGTATGCTGAAAAGAATTTTTGAAAGCACATCATGTTGAACCTTGAAGCAGATGATCTACAGACCACACTGTGGGTCACTCCTGCCAGCTAAGAATGGGAAATTAGACAGTGGAAGGGGGATGGAAGGATCAGAACAAGGATCCATCCTGCCTTGTATCACCAGTTCAGACTGGTGGTGGTGGTGTAACAGTGTGGGGATATTTTCTTGGCACAAATTAGACCCATTTGTATCTACTGAAGCCTGACCATGTCAAGCCTTTTATAAGCACAGGATAACGTACCATGTCACAAAGCTCCAACTGCTTTCTTGAAAATCACAATGACTTAAATGTTCTGAGATGACCTCCACAGTCGCCAGATCTCACTCCAATAGAGCCACCTTTGGCATGTGCTGGAATGTTAATGATGTTAATGATAGATAACGCTCTCATGTTAATATTATGGACCAAAATCTCTTAAGGAATGTTTCCAGCACCTTGTTGAAGCTATACCATGAATTTAAGCAGTTCTAAAGTCCAAAGTGGGTCCAACCCCGTATGGGCAAGGTGTACCTTATGGAGTGTAAAACCGATACAATTCAGGTCAAAAGCTTTATATGACATCTGAAATATATAATTAGATCTTATACGCAGTGGGTCTGGAATTCAATAGGCAAGTACTTACTGTACACATATCTGGTTAAAAGGAGAAAAAGGATAGACTTGCTTTTGAAGAGCAAAGTATAATCAAATCAAAACAAGCAGGCAGATATATAAAATATCTAAATAAAACTTTAATTATCCTAGTTGCCAATGTACATGTAAATTGCACAGCCACATTTTCATAGTTCTTAACATGGACATCATATCTCTCTGTACATTATTGTTCTCGTCATCCTCGAAAGAAGCCAATACTTTAAACATACTTACAAAAGTTTCTCTACAAGGATTATACAACATATAATAACATAGTCTTATATATTCAGTTTGAGATTCACGTCTCTTTTGACAAAGCTTATATACCACATCGACTGCTGAGAACGGGTGTGTGCCACTGAGATACCTGACGATCTAGAGCGAAAGGAAAACGAACGGACCTGGAGCTGCGAGCGAATACTTCTCTTTGTATGCTGCACGATCAACACGATGACTCGATCACTTCGAAAAAACGATGTTCCGGACAGATTGTCATTTGGCAAGGTGTACAGTTCAGTTCGGAGGTGAGCTACCGAATCATGGGTTTGAAGCACGACTAGCGTTTTAGGATTAAATAGTGCTAGAATGCAAAAGAGCTGCAGGTTCATTTCTATATCACTGGCTACAAATTCCAAGAAAGAAAGCACCAAACTCATTAGAATTTATACCCTGAAAATAAAAATTATAATAAAAATCCAGAAAGTGCTTCCAGTTCAGGGCCGTTCGCTCACAAATAAGCAGCTTGATTTCGACTACGTATTAATTCATCTGGACGTGGGCACAGTGTTAAAAAGTAAACCGAATTTGTTTTTCACACTTTGATTTGCTACATGGTTTAGACTTGTATCCATTTTCTTATTCCTATTCTATTATTTTAAAGGAACAAAGTCTATTGCTTATGGACCTTTTGCAAACATGTGACAACCATGACGTCAGTCACAACAGTGTACGGCAGAAAGCATCGTTAACCGACATCAGTCTGCTATGTATTTCTGTCGAGGTGTATTTAGGAGTCAAACAATAACATATATTACCTGATGATTACCTGATGCTTTGTCACACAGAAAAAAAGCGTAAGCTAACAATCGATAGCTTCTGTTCTGCTTATTATTTTCACATGCAGTATGTTGTGATGGAGTTTAAAAAAAAAAACGAAAGCATGTTAAAAGTGGATGAAGAAGGTACTAAGGATATTAATACGCAGACTTTAGATTTATTATAGTCAGAAGGTTTACAAATATGTGATGGCAAATGACAAATATGTCATTCAGTACTTCCGTTCCAAATGAGATGATGCTGTGCTTTACGCTTCATAAAATGACGTTCAGGTAACGTTAATTAACTAATACTGCCGTTTCAAGCTTTCTAATTAATAGCTAATTAACTGCGCAAGGGGTGAATCCCAAATAGCGTACAATCCCTTCAGTCCCACACACCAAATCCCACACACCAAGCAGTGCCTTTGATCAGGGCCTAGAGAGGGATTTGAGATTCAGCCTTGCCTTAGGATCTATTTGCCAGAAGGAATTCGGATCGACCTTGAAGCAATGACTAAGGGGACAAAGTGTTGTTTAAGACGACAAAACGGTACCATCGAATTTTAAATGTGGATTTTAAGCACCAGCATCCGGTAAGTAACGCCTCTTTTGTGGGACCGTGGTGGACAAACGTTGTGACGTCACACGCAAAAGGTTAATAAGCATGGTTGTAGTTGAGCTTTTTGCGCTGCAAGCACCAAACAGCAGTTCTGGGGTAGGTCCAAGATGACCTTCAATCTTCGAATTAGCTCCAGTGGGAAAGTTCCAGTGGGCTATCACTGCTTATTTTGGCATTTCAAACATGAATTAAGATAACTTGAGGATAGAGATTGTAACTTCCATTTAAAGAGAACCATCCATCCGTCCATTATCTAGACGCTTTTTCTGTGTAAGGTCACATAAGGGCTTAAGCCATTTCCAGGGAACCTAGGACACAAGGCAGGGTGCACTCTGGATGCTTAACCCCACACACAAACACTGACACAATTTGTAATCCGCCTACCCCACATGCCTAGGAGGAAACCATCCAAGCACAGCACAGGGAGAACCAGAGGACCGGAGATTCAGTTAACAGGGCCGAAATAAAATGCTAGGTTTTTGTGCTTCTGTTTTCTGTAAACTCTCTGGCTAAACAAAATCTTTCGCATTTTGATCATGACGTATATTAATGAATCAGCGGGACAATTGCATACACGACTGGATATCAAAAATAAAACGACACATGGCATTTAAACACCAGTAACATTGTAAATGTAAATGGAATCTCTAAGTCCTATCAGCGGAACACATGTTCAAGTTTATATGTATATATACTTTTATATATATATATATATATATATATATTTATATATATTTTTTTTATTTTATAGAATATTTACAGAACACACCTTCTGTCTTGCTACAGCAGACAGACCTTTTTGTATTCCTCTCTCTCTCTTTCTGTAAATGTAAAAATAGCGATACCATTTTCATTTTTAAGTTTCCAAAACCCAGCCCTGTTGCATCGCTAGATTATTCAGAGTCACATAAAGATAGCCACATTTGTCTCTCGTGGTTCGTAGTGGTGAGGGGAGAAAATGGCTGAATTCAAGCTTCACCACAGCACATGTATGTCATAAATAACCGCATGTGGCTCCTTAAAGAAGTTAGGAACAAGAATACAAAAATATACAAGCTCTAGATAAACTGAGGGACTATGGACTAAACCGTAAAGAAAAATCACTGCCTTCAAAGAAAGAAGGCACAGAGTTACAGAAACGGGGAACAAAACGACACACGGAGAATGTGTGCAAATTTTTTCATCGAATAAATTTGGTTGCGGTGCCGCCGAAGTTGAGCTTGCAGAAGTTAAATTAAGAAAAAAAGAAAAAGAAAAATCATCATCATGAGTCTATGGAGGCTGTTTTATCATGATGCATAAACATTAATAAATAATGTATAATAACAGGAACTGAGAGCATACTTGGTGTCTGGAGTCGTTAACAAAGTCTCAGGAAGTATCGATCTGGTAAAGTGGAAACTGTTTATGTGAAGGTTAAAAAAAACTGCAGAGTAGAAAGCTATCAAGAAATGGCATATCTAGCGGAATAAAGTGAAAAGTGCTGTCGAAGCTTCAGGAGGCGATCTCATTGATAAATTCATGATATATTGATAATTATCATCTTATTATTATTATTGATATTATGTCATATCATTTGGTATTAAACTATTATGCATTTTTTTTTAATTATTATTACTCAAGTACTGTGCACACACGACCTGTGCATCGTATTTAACCGTAATTTTTTTGCCAAGACTGTGTTTAAAAATAAATAATACTTTTGACTCTTAATCTTACAGACACAGGTCAAGGGATAAAGGGGCTGCAGTTCGTTTTTTTTAAGGCTTATCATGTTAATAGCTCACAAAGTGCACTACAATTGGGACGAAGTCGAGCGGTCGGATAGAGTCCAGTCCAGGGTGCGAAGAAGCACTTGATGTCCTGAAGAAGCGTGGTATTCATGTAACACTAAACGCTTCAGAGAATGACCTTTTCCAATAAACGGCTGGAACGTTTAAGGATTTAGCACATCGAGTTGTAGTATTCATATTGATAAAGCGATGTACCAGTATGTCCTGTATGTTTACGTATAGAGATTTACATCTAGTGGTTTGTCCTAAACTGATGTAGCAGACACTACTCATAGGTCACAGAGACAGCGAATTTTTAAAACAGTTCATCTTTTTTTTTCCAGGGGAAAAAAAAAATACAGCTTCATTTTCTCCTCCAGTGACATCAAGACGTATATCCTGTCCTTATCCATTCTTTCAGTCCCGGTTAAGACTTGAACGGTTCCCTGTTTGAGCTTCAGCAGTTAGAGGAGTTGCGAAACTCTCCGTTCTCAGTGATCTGCAGCTTGGTGGGGTTCGTGGGCGAGATGCCGTTGCGTGTCTGCATGCTGTAGCGCTCCTTGAGCTGAGACAGGGCGCCCATGAGCCTCGAGTTCGCTGCGTCCAGAGAAACGATCCGCTTTTCCTGCAGAGACAGAAACAGAACCGTGAACAAAAAGCCTGGGGATCGTATGGGGCCTGAAACAGGATTGGGCAAATTACTTTTATCAGGGAGTGAGTGTGAGGTCAGGTACAAAGCTTCGTGATCAATAACAAGAAGTTAACTTTAACAACAGCTTTATCTTGGTTTAGCAGTTTTTGGAAAAAAATGAACCAACTAAATTCTTAATTAAATATCATGAGCAGGTAAACAAAAATTGGAACTGTGGGAAGAGGCAGGACATGGGTTTTAAGAAACGGTCCCATGCACAACTAATGCGTTTGCACAAACAAACTGATGCAGTTAAATGGTTTATAATACCAAAATAAATGTTTGCATTGGCTGATGCTTAATCAAGCCAATTAAATTTCCCCTATTGTGACATCATATTAGAAGACCCCACTGTCTTCACAAACTTTGGAGAAGCTGAGACTGTATTTTAACAGGGTTTTAAGAAACAGGGTTTGTTTAGGGGTTCAACCTGAACCCCAAACAATATCTTTTTTTTTTTATTTCTTTCTACAGAACATTATAATAACTTATTGTTGTTGTTGCTGTTATTACTTAATTTTCTAATTCATATTTGTTATTTCATATTTTTGAAAATATCCATTATTGTTCTAGAATGTAGAAAATAAATCCAAACGTGTGTCCAAACTTTTGCCTAGTACTGGTTAAATTGTATAAGTTATGAGTTTCCACTATGCAAGTCTCTCTGGACAAGCTGTTACTATAGAAACAATAAAGTAATAGAATGAGCACAGCTGGAACTACTGTCACAGCTGCTGTTAAAGAAAAAAAAATCAACACCTTCTAAACAGTCAGACTGGAGAATTACACAACAGAAAAAGACTGAAATCATAAGTGCTAGACGATACGTCTTATTTCTGGCATATCTACTTAGTCATGGTGAGTACAGAACTGTGCAAAAGTTTTGAGGCACCCCTCATTTCTTCACGGCTGCAAAGTGCCTAAAAAATGGTTGTTTACAGTATGTAGGAACCTCAGCAGCAACCTCATTTCCCCTATCATCTGTTTCAACCACTCAGCATTCAGCATCACCAGTATACAAATCACCGGCCTGATCATCTGTCATCATCTGCACCTGTTTCTCACTGGTTCATGGATTAAGTTTGATGCTTTTTTTGCTTGAATGATTCATACAGTAGGTCACTGTGTGGCTTAACAACAACAAAAAAACAAAACATCCCTCTGAAACTGCTCAGGTACAGGGACTGGATTGAAACTGAGAGTTAAAAACAAGCTTTAAAAAGCCTAAAAAATATAAGAAAGTCTGATTGATATGAAAAAATTAGGGGGTCAAGTCTTTTGCACAGTACTGTAGGTGATTATATATATATATTTTATATATATATATATATATATATATATATATATACACACTACCGTTCAAAAGTTTGGGGTCACTTTCTAACTCCATGATGGTTCCTGATTTTTATTTCTTTCTACAT
>JAOVVA010000031.1:11003373-11025391 GCA_028565275.1 Leiocassis micropogon
ACATACTTACACTGGGTTAACTAGGTTAATAACTAAGTGCCATTAGTCCAACACAACTGGGAAGAGGTTTTTTTTTTATTTATTTATTTTTTACATGTTTTCCAATGAATCCCACCTTCCGTGTTATGATTGGTTGCACGAATTCAGTGTCATCTTTGATTGGTTAAATGCTATCCCAGGAGACTTATTGCAAGTGATGGGGTGCCAATCCATCGCAGGGCACACACGCATACACAATCATTCACACACTATCGCCAATTTAGGAACGCTAATTAGCCTAATCTGCAAGTCTTTGTAATGTATGAGGAAACCAAAGAACCTGGAGAAAACCCAACCAAGCACAAGGAGAACATGCAAACTCCATGCACACAGACCCATGGTGGGAATCGAACCCAGACCCTGGAGGTGCAAGGCGGCAGTGCTAACCGCTAAGCCACCATGCAACCGGAAGCAAAATTTCACTTTTTGCCACCTAATGTTATGCTCACGTGGAGCAAGTGTTTACACGGCTAATATTTATCTACTGAACGGACTATCAAAGTCCTCTCATTCTGACTACAATCTCATCTCAAAGGGCTGGATTGGGTCAGACTGTTCAGATTGAGGTGTTTATATAATGCAGTTTTATTCAGAGGGGGCAGTTATTCTGATTATGAGTGGAATATTAGGGTCCATGTAAATGTTAAGGCAGAACACTATCATCAGAATGATGTTTATTTACCTCAGATTTTCTGGGAAAATTACAAAGAATTACTAAGAAAAGACTCCATGTGACAGAAATGAAACTCATTTTATTTAGCATCAACTGCTAACCAAACTTATGTGGGTTCTGCTATATCAAGACACTTAATAACTCGGGAAGCTAAATTTCTTATACTTTACCTCATCATATGTTCCTACAAACACTTTAAAGTTGCATGTTCGTCATTTTGTATATTTTGCTGGTTTGTATACTGAATTTCCTTTTTGTTTTTAGCCTGTTTAATTTCACTAGCAAGTTTGCTAGCTAGCTAGCTAAAAAGTTAGCTAGCAGCCTATACAGCCTGTCATGTGGTTGTATTTAATGTAGTAAAGTACAATGTAAATAGAACTTTTTGGCTCCATGTTTACAAAAACATAACCTATTAATTGCTCTTAAGTTAATATTATTGCTTGTGTGGTACTTCATTGAGTTTTTTTTTTCCTTTACAATTAGTTAAACCTAGGCTGAGCTTTACTGTGTTTCCTACAGAAGCATATAAACAATTTTCCAACAACTGTGAGTGTCAGAAGCCTTAATTACAGAGCTCAATATTTAATATTAGTAAATATTTAAACCGATACACTGTTGAATTAAACAAATTCTGATCATTGAACTTCTTCTAATATGTTTTGATGCTGTAGTAACAACTTGTTCAATGAGACTTGATAAAATAAATAAACTATAATACTTATATATTATTACAATTTTTGGAAGGAGTCTCCAGTTTCAGTGCTTTGTGAAAACAAAAGCTGTTTTTCACAGACTTCTGTAACATGACCAGCAATTTGTCTTACTAACATTTACAGTATGAATAAAATCTACAACATTACATGCAACTACAAAACACACCTTGTTTATTCCTTACATACCCACTACATATCTGGTCATTGGAACAGAGTATACCGTACTGTACATACAGCATATAGCAGACTGTGTCTCACCTACTAATGATGCTCTTCATCTGCAGCTCTTTGTCTTCCTGCTGGCGGTGCAGTCTCTGCTCAGCTTCCTCCAGACGGTTCTGATACTGCAGCAGCAGCTGCTGAGCCTGATCGTCCTGCGAGTGCAGACGAGCCTCACACTGCTCCAGCTGCTGCACACACACTCGTAGCTGATCCTGCAGCACGGATATCTCTGCCTGATACTGAGAGAAAGAGGGAGACCATAAGGGACATTGCGGTAAGTACACACATACACAAACAGACTAGTTTATTTACAAACCCTTTGGAAGGATTTGAACAGGAAGGCTTTTGTTTTTGCTGTAAATTGAAGACATTTGAGTTTGAAGTAAAAATATGAGCATATTAGACAACAGATCAGATGTCTTCTCTATGTTCGATGCCTGGGTTGTTTATTTTCTATGAAGACTGCACTTGTTATTAAAAATTATAAACCAAAACAAAGACCAAAGGCAAATTTGGAAAAGATCAGATCAGAGCCATCACACAATGACATCTACGGGGCAGAGGTGAAGGTATCACAATCAACCGTCCAACAAAAATACTGCAAGAAAGGAAAATATAAAGTGTTGCTTACTTTTAAAAAAACAATCCTAAAAATTGGGTGCTTTACCACCAGAGCCCATATTTCAAGTTATTTACCACATCTAAATAATCTACTAAATATCAGAAAATTCTCATAAATTGTGTTATTATATTCATCTTGTCATTTCAAACCCAAATGTCTTCATTATACAGAAAAATGAAAAGGACTAGCCGTGATGTTCCAACTCTTTTGTAGGGTACATATTTCTACCTTTATTGCCGAGATTATGCACAACAATTTAAATCAGAGCTGATGAGAGAGTCAAAAAAACGCTGGAACAGAAAACGTGATGTTGAACGTATAACTTACAGTATTTACCATGAAATATGTGAACAAGGGGCATTCAAGTCGAACCGGGACTTATGATAAAATGTCTTGTGAATGAAGGTGTAAAACCGATTTACAGAAGACTTCAAGCGAAGTACTCTTAGGCGCAGTAAAATATTTAAATGGTGCAAACAATTTAAAGAAGGAATTACAGGAACTCGTCTGGGAGTTATTGATGCATCCCCCTACAACCTCTCCGAGCCATTTCCATATGTTTGGGCCATTAAAGGAGTTCCTGGGAGGCCAGCGTTTCAGGTGTGAATCAGGTATTCCGATTACGGCTCTGGCATACTGAGAAAGCTTTCTAACTTGGTGGTATCGAAGCACTAGTGAAACACTGGGATAAGTGCATTAGTGTATCTGGCGGTTATATGGAGAAATAAAGGTTGTTTTTACTCTCATAACTTTTCTGTTACTGTTACATTACTGTTTGACTTGAACACTTCTCGTAAAAGAAGCAGTTTAGATGCAATAGTTGAAGATGATAAATGCTGACGATGACTTTGACTGGAGCTGTCTCACAACTTTAATCTCATGTTCAGTGTAGCTGTTTGAAGTAAAAAATTTTATCAAGCATCAAAAGAGTTTTTGGACTTGTGATGTTTACCCATATCTGGAAAATGAATGGATTTCAATTTCTTAGTAAAGCGGTATGAATGAAGACTGTCTTTTTTTTTAAGACATAAATAAAAAAGTTCAGAAATGGCAGTTTGAAAACTTCATATTATTAATTCTGGTGTTATTAATGCAGAACTACTAATTCTTGCAAACTTCTGAGTCATATGTAAAAGTGTTTCCCACTCCTCACAGACACTTAAGACATTGTAGATGTTCTATATTTCATTAAAACGTCTTTATTATACATCACTGTGACACAATGAGTTCAGTCTTTGTTCTGTCTTCAGTGCAGTTCTGCTGAAAAAAATGGCATTTGTCCCCCTCCCAAAAATGGCTTTTTTTATTCCCTCATACCGAGACACGCAGCTCAGAAACTAAATATATCACAGCACAAAGGAATAACTAATATTAATATACTGGAAATGGCTTTTCAGGGTATTGAGGGATATGGGATAAATGACTAACCTCGAGCTGCCAGATTTCTAGATTATTATATTTGAAGGTAATTTCAGAATTAATGATGCTATTATTTAACAGATCTACTGAGAGAACTTGTCATAAGATAAGACATACATCATAGAATTTTATTAGAAACTTTCATATTTCTTTCTGTCTTAAAGATCTATGGTTGAAACTTGTCTTCTGATCACTGCATAATTCCTTGTTAATTCATAATGTTAATATAGTCATTATTATTGTGGAACAGGAAAAAAAGTGTGGGTTTGTTTTTGTATGTCTGAGTTTGTTTGGATTATTACCTTCTCATTGAGTGCCTGATCGTCCCTGCGTGGATCTGTCTCTGAGTCCTGCTCTAAGTATGGCACATTCATCAACCATGCCGCCGTACGATCCAACGCACTGGGGATTACTGGGGACGAGGCCTAGTTCACCCACACACACAGACACAATAGCCAAGTTATTACAATATTCACAAGAAGGATCCATGGGAAATTTACACACACACACACACACACACACACAGCCCTGTGATGGACTGGCCTGTGATGGACTGGCACCCTGACCAGGGTGTACCCCGCCTCGTGCCCTAAGTCTCCTGGGCTAGGCTCCGGGCCCCCACGACCGTGTTGACCGGATTAAACGGTATAGACGATGAGTGATGATGAGTGATGAGACACACATATATACTGCTCAAACAATTAAGTAAACACTTTAATTAGAGCTCAGCTCATATACACGACGGGCGATCAATTCAATCCAGGACAAAGTGTTCCCTTCAATTTTTTGAGCAGTATATATAAAAGCTGTTATAGGGAAGATTTTTTATTTATTTTTATCACTATATTAAAAATAAAAACTAACTAATCAATCAAAAATATATTTGTACTTTTTTTTATTAGTGGGCCACAAGATAATATATTAGATTGCACAGTCCTCTATTCATGGAGACCTCACTATATGGCCTTGGTAACCTCGCAGTCAATAACGAGAGAGCGCGAGAGAGACAGGGATATTGTTGGTGCCTCGGGGTTTGCATCAATCATTCAGGCCAAATCTATCAAATCCCCAGAGAGAGTGTCCACAGCATTCACAAAGGAAATGCCCTTCCTGTCCCCTTCAAAGTACAATTATGATCTTCGACAGCGATCCACATGCTTAGGGCAGAACCTACATACTGCAATTACAGCAATTTACTGCAGAATTACAGTGCTGAAGTAAGAATAGTTTCTGTAATCCATGCTGTTACAGAAATTATGGCTGATCTGAGCCTCCAGAGCAGGTAACAATGCTCTGCGAATAAAATGTAAGTAATGATATCAGAAAATGACATGTTTTGCAGATCATTGCTATTAAATTTTTGGTAATCGCACGGAATATAATCTTGACAGAATGTACTGTTATAAGTAATTTATCAACTTTTGGGTGATAAGAGCACCATGTGGGCACAGAAAGTGTGCTGGAAATAAAAACAAGTATATCTTACATAATTACTGGAATTAGGTTTTTGATGAATATATTACTTATGCAGTATTACTATTTACAATATACCATTGTATCCTAGCTACACTTTATTTGAAATAGCAGATAATGTGTTCTGCAGGCATACAAATTCAAATAGGAGAAGCACTAAAGAGGTTTTATTGCTTGTTTTATGGTTAAAATGAATTGGTCATCGATACTCGGATCCTGCAGTATGCAACAAAAACAGTGAGGTGAATCAGTCTAGGAGTGCAGCTGATTTTGTGAGCTACAACTGCACATAAGGCATTTCAACATTTATATATGCTAATTAAAACAACATAACAATACCTTGTGTTGTGAACGTTGCTTCATCTCAGGGCTGTCCCCTTTGGAGGATGAGCTCTGCTGACGAAGTCTCGCACCACTCCCTGGCCAATCAGGCGATGACGAAATGGCACTGCCACTCGAGGGCCGTGGGTAAGCGGCAGAGCTCAGCATGCTGGGTGGAGTCCGTCCACGGGGGGCGGCGACCTGCATGGGTGGCGGAGGTTGATCGATTCGGCGCTGGGGACCGGCGCTGTTTTGCCGTGGCACTACAGATTGGCATCCTCCATGCTGTGCTTCTGTAAGCGAAAGCTGCCTTCTTGAAAACTCCCCAGACCGTCTTACCAACTCATCCCCGACCCCACTCCCATGGTTCAGAAAGCTGAGTTTCCCGCACCCAGCCTCCTCGTTGTTGCTGTGCGAGCTGAGCGAGCTGTGACATTCTGAGCCAGAGTCTCCACCAGTTGGCACTCTTGGAGACAAAGGCAATCCTGCTGCCATCTGGTACACAGGGTTCTGGAAGGACAGCGGGGCGAGAAGCTGAACCGGCCTGCCTGGCATCACCTCTCCTGCTGTACTTATAGACTTCTGCCCCACCTTCTGGAGCGTGGGGCCTCCGGATGAGTTGCACTGTGCTGTCTGGGTATTCCAAGCCACCATGTGCTTCTCGACAGTACCTTCTGTTGTGACCGGGATGAGTTCCAAGGTCCTGGTGGCCTCCTGTAGGTCCACCATGGACAGGCTTTTAGCGCCATTGGATAGGCCAAGTTCAGTCTCGTTGGCTTCGGAGTAGCTAGAGCTGCGGGCAGGTGAGCCATGGAGACCTGAAGAACGTGTCACGAAAAACAGGTCTTTGTTCTCTGGAGTTGGCGAGGGGAGACGGGTGAAGTCGACCAGGCTAAGGTAGTGGAAAGAGGGGGAAAAAATGAAGATCAAAGATCTGGTACCAAGCATAACAAAAACAGAACACTGTAGGAAATTTGTGGACTCACTATTATTTAATATACTATTCGTGTGTGTGTGTGTGTGTGTGTGTGTGTGTGTGTGCATGTTCGTGTGCTTTTGTGTGTTTTTAATGCGTTACCCTGATAAGTCACTATCCATTGTCATTTTCTGCAAGCTGGTAGAGACGCTGCACCCGGCAGGCGGAGGGGATGGAGCGCTATCAGACGGCACAGCCACCTGAACACTTGAGGGATTAGTCAGTGCTGTGTGAACATCTCTGAGGATTCTGGGTAACGGAGAGAGCTTGGTAGTGGCAGCCTGAAAAGGGCGGAAACATTAATCAACTCAAACGCAAACGTATTCACCACAGTTCATCTATAATAGAGCGTAAACTGTAAAACCTTCAATAGCGCAATATCACTGTGCATCTTATTAAGTACAGTGTGTTTGAGATTCTGTTTTAACAGAAAGCATTGAAAAGTGTCCATAAACAAGTGGCAAGGTTCCTTCCTCTTTGACATTAACTGCATTAGAAGACAAGACAAAAAAGCTTGTGGATTTTCATTTAATGCCCTCTGAGGGCAAGCAAAACTCTCTGTGCTGCCAATGCACACTGTGAGAATCCTTGGCTGGGCCTGACTCTCTAAAACGCCAACACTTTTTATGAGGTTTTTAAAAATAAAATAAAGCTTTAAATGTTTGGCCTACTTCGAATCTTTAAATGATTTAAATGGATCTGGTTCTGTGGTGTTTTGTGCAATGGAAATGTCTCATGCTTCAAAAGAGATCAAAGGATGTACAGAGCAAGAGAGAGAGAGAGAGAGGGAGAAAGGGGGGGGGGGGGGATCTAACATCCATCCCATAAAACACACCATGAAATACTCTACAACTAGAGATACCCTATGGATTGTTCCTGAATCAATTTTAAATGCTTATCTAACTATTAATCAGTAATAGTCGCTGGGAATTCAAGGGATTTCTCATGTAGAGCTCAAAACCTGTGAGAGAAAAAGTGATGTATGATGTAAACACACTGTTCATAATTCAATTCCAAAGTGCAAATGTGGGAATTTTACTTATTTGGAGCCCAAAGTTGCTTTAAGGAGATGAAAGTTTACTTTCAGATCATAAAAGGAAATATGAAAATACAAAAAAATGATAGATAATTGTGAGCTTCTTTTCCACTGATAATGGAAACAATGGCTTCAGTGCTCCATGATAAATGTTTTTATTAAGCACATGTCTGCCCTAGCGCGAGACAAAGAGGACCCACCTGATCCATTTGAGACACAACCTCAGCTAGTAAGGAGTGCAGCGTGGAGAGCTCACGGCCAAGGTCGATATAGCCTTCAAAGCCAGCCGTGTTGGAGATAGTCTCAGGGTTGGAGATCTCGAGTAAAAAGCGTTGCATGTTGGTCCACTCGTGCTCCAAAAATTGATTCATGAAGGACATGTACTCCTCCTTATTGCCGAACCTTGCAGGCAGAAACCAGTTGCGTAATGTTACTGTATTATAAATGATAAAGCCATAAAATCCAGACACAGCCTGAGGCATCTACTGCTAAATAGTGACAAGACTCTGTTCATGCAGCTAATAATATCAGTATGAAAGCAGCACGCACTTTGTGAAGTTGGCGAGGTTCTGCGTGACCTTAGCGATGAGTGTGAGCGTGCGAGCCGTGCGCTCATCTGGATATTCCTGGGTCAGGTTAAACAGGGACGGAGACATGATGGCCGGGCACAGGAAACGCAAAAACAACGAGGCACTGATCAGACGCTCACTGATATCCGGACGCCCGCGGTTACCGCATTCCTGTCTCCACGATGCAAACACTTCTTTCAGTTCTCGTGGAAAAACACTGCAAGAAAAAAATGAGAAAGAAATAAAACATTACAATAAATAGGTTGGGATTATAATTTATCAAACAGTCAACCAGATTTCAAAAGATGTGAAACTAAAAGAGTGTTTACCAAGTCTTTAAAGGGTTTGGATCTTTAGTAACAAGTATTTAGACTTTTAAATGTTTACTAAGATAAAGACTTTTCATCATTGTCATTGTAGTGATACAGCAAAATCTGTTTGGTAACTCTCAGAGACCAGCAGCAATAAAGAAAATAAAAGAATAAACAAAAGAATAAACAAAAGGTAATTGCACTAAAATATAAATATTACAACTTATACAATGAAATATTGGTGCGCTGGGACTTGGATCTTGGTGCAAACAGGTACTGTCATAAATAAGGAAGCATTGCAGAAATTATAGTAGTAATAATGCTAATGCTCTTTATCTTTAAATATTTATGGTTTAAAAGTGTTTTGTAAATGCTTTTTATTTAAAGTGTTTTGTAAATATTTATGATTTAAAAGTGTTTTGTAAATGTTTTTGATTTAAAGTGTTTTGCAAATGTCTTTTATTTAAAATGTTTTGTTCATATTCATGGTTTAAAAGTAATTTGTAAATGTTTTTTATTTAAAGTGTTTTGTAAATATTTATGGTTTAAAAGTGTTTTGTATATGTTCTTTAATTAAAGTGTTTTGCAAATGTTTTTTATTTAAAATGTTTTGTTAATATTAATGGTTTAAAAGTAATGTGTAAATGTTTTTTAATTAAAATGTTTTGTAGAAATTCATGGTTTAAAAGTGATTTGTAAATGTTTTTGATTGAAAATGTTTTGTTAATGTTTTTGATATTAAATGTTTTGTAAATATTTAGGGTTTATTTGTTTCGTAAATGTTCAACAATTAAAAAGTTGTTTACATATTTAGGGTTAAAAATTATTTGTAAATGTTAAGAGTTTTAAATGTTTAGTAACAAGCATTTAGGATTTAAAACGTTTTGTAAATGTTTCAAATGTTGTGTAAATTGTGGAATAAAAAATAAATAAATCAAAGTGCTTTTAAACTGTTTTGCAAATATTTGCAGTTTTAAATCTGTGGCATCTTATATGGGTTACTGATCAGAAGGTTGGGGGTTCAAGCCCATATTGAGCCTTTGAGCAAGCCCCTATCTGCTCCAGGGGTTCTGTATCCTGGCTGACCCCAGCTTTCTAACTGTAATAAGTGAAAAAATCATTTCACTGTGTTGTAAAGTACATGAGATGAATAATTATTATAATTATAATCATGTAGAGTAAATGTTACGTTTTTTAATAAAGTAGAGTAAATAGAGTAAAATAAATGTTTCTTTTTTTTAGTTTTGAAAATATTTAGGATTGAAAAGTGTTTCTATATACTCTGTATATTTGTTTACTGGGTAACATACTGCTGCTCCTAACATTAGAACAGTATTCCTGTTTCCTGTAATTAATAACCATCTATGAGTGAGTTATTAAGGAGTTTCCATACAGAAACTCTGCAGTTTCTTGCTTTACCAGTAGGAGTTGATGATTTTGCAGAAAGCCAGCTCGCAGCACATCTTCAGGTTGCTCTGATGTTCGGGAAGGTCGCTGCCTGAACATTTTGATGGGTCCACTTCACAATTTTCATCTGACTCGTACAGTGCTTTTATAAACTCTCCTATTGAAAGAAAGCAAGAGAAAAGTGAAAAGGGGTAAAAGATGAACACTGACAGTTGTTTGCACACCTAAAGAAAAAAAAACAATAAGATCTAAAAGATAAAATAGCTTTATGGGATTAACAGGGTTACAGGGTAAGTTTGTATCCAACTGTGGGTCACTAATTTGACAGCTAGGAGGCTCTCTTACTGTGTCTGTTTCATCCTTTGTGCAAAGAGTAAAGTGAGTCATTGTGACTAATACCCTACTTCATTAAGCTTGAAAGCAGTCCATTGTAACTGAAATACTGTGCATTTCCTTTCAGCTGTCACAAGTGGTTTTTATGGCCCAATTTTCCCTTTGTGGGAATGAATTTGTTGAAGTATAAATCGAATAAAAAGCACAAAATAATGACTCGATGACAGCCACTATAAAGCTAATCATAATAAAGTTAAATTAATTTAATAAGTGTAATTTATAATTAAAGAAAATCTGTCATCCCCAAAAATACATTCTTTGGCATGATCTTAAAAAAGGTGAAAGAATCAGAAGCATCCTCTGATCAGAATGTGATTAATATGCTGGTAAACACTGATGAACTTTCAGACATGGTGAAGCCATCTAACAAGATCTTTTCACAAAAGTTTGATTGAAGTATAAAAAGCATCGACTTTTTTGCAAATTCATAATAATCACGGGCTATCTTTTGAATATAATATAAATTATGAGGCAAAAAAATGTGAATAGATTTTCCTTTTTGTTGTCCTTTAATCATCTTTTGTATTAAAAAAAGAAACTGAAACCCTAAATGAGCATCCTAATTGGACAAATTAGATTGAGAACAAAATAATAAACAAACCAGCTGCTTGTTATTCTCCAACAACGGCATGTCCCAAAGTGTTTCATTACTCTTAAACCACACTAATTAGCCAACAAGTACAATTATTCATTAAAGCAGATCACATCCATTTCCTTCACTTTCTCTTAAAGTTAATAAGCCCAAAACACAGATCGTGTCAACAAATTACTGCCTATTCCAAAGCTTTCAAAAGGAACACCTTTTTGTTACAAAGCTCTGACACTGGAGACTCATTCCATAAATGTTCAAAGGACAATTTTATTATTCCTTCTTGAGTTTTAGATTGTCCAATCAGAATCGTGAATTTAACGCCGCTGTAGGCCATCATTAAGATTTTAGAATGCCTTTAACCACAAAATGAACAAGACGTGCCTTTATTTGTTTAACCGCAATTTATTGGCTAACAGCCACTTACCCGGATTAATCAATCTTGATCATGCATTTTTTTTCCCTGTTTCTATTTGAGATCTGCTAAAGAGATCTTTACTGAAGCTGCTCTGCTTTTGGGCAAAACCTTACATAAAGGGTGAAGATCTCAATGCCCACTATTAGTACCTTTTTTATTTTATCAGTTGTTTCACTGCAAGTATATTAAAATGACTTATGATTTTAATACACTGGATGATTTTATTTTCATGTATAAATTGTTTTTAAAAAATTGCATGTCATGTTTACACAAAAATTTAGTCTGAAATAAAAATAAAAATAAATAATAAAATGTTGTATATAAAAATTGTTATTAAATATTTTATGTGTACAATGCATATTTATAGAACTTTATATACATGTATAATATTTATATTGTATATTGGACATTTGGAGATAAAGCATATCTAAGAAGGATGTTCAAGTCAAACCGGGACTTGTGATAACATTTCTGGTGAAAAATAAAACTGATTGATGTTTACAGAATGCCATATATCCATGAATGCTCATGCTTGAGCAATGAGAGGAGTTCCTGGAAGGCCAGTGTTCAACCTTGATGTATCCAAGCATAAGTGAAAAGCTGGGATAAGTGCATTAGTGCAGCAGGGGATTAAATAGCGAAATAAAGAGAGTTTTTACTCTCATAACTTCGTCCTGTTATTCTGGACGATCAAAAGTCCCGGTTTAACTTGAACGCATCTCGTAAATTCAATTTAATGGAAAGGTTTCAATTGAAATGTGGTTTTTGTGCACAAACATACAAATTGTTCAGAGAGCAACAGAAACTATGCTTTGAAGTGATCTGAAGGGAATTATACATACAATACATTTTATTCCTTCCTTAAAGCAGAGGGATCCTCGCTTACACTGGATAAAATCTATGAGGAATAAAAAGACGGATGGATTGTCCTTTAAACTGCCGTAAATCGACTGTCCATGCATTAACGTAAACAATATGCATGAAAAGGTTAAATGGCGGTATACTGTATAATTCCAGCCTATATATTTTGTACAGCACAAAGCAGCTTAACTATGAGGACACGCCACGGCTGCAGTGTGGGACGACAGCGTGTCTACTACTGTGGGATTGAAGAGTGTCACATAGCTGATGCTCAGCCACAGAGACTCATCTGGTGCTGATCATTTTATTGATTTCATCTGCCTCGGTCGCTGTTCCAATCATCGGCACGGTAAAAAAGTTCTCCCTCCCAAGTAATCAGCATACACACACACACACACACATATACACAAACAACAAGACGACATATTTAGGTCCTGTCCTTGATGTCGTCCTTTTCTGTGGCTCTCAGTCAATCTTGAGGAGCAAGCTGTTCAATAATTCAGCCGAGCTTCACAAGTCGCGTTAATTGGAGAAAAACAGCTCTACATTATTCAGCACTGCCAAATGTAGTCCTAATGGAAACCTTAAGGAGATACACAGACTGGCACAGGCATTGGATCTCTCTCTCTGTCTCTTATTAGGTCCCCTGGTGCAGGCGGAAATAGTGTGAAACTTACAGCTGTATTTTTCTTTTTAGATAAACAGAGATAAGGTTTTTTTTGTTTGTTTCTGGCTTGCAAATGCAGTCGGTATTTGGGTCTTACATGAGAGTGAAGGTTATCTACTAATGTGCGTGTACATGTACAGTACAGTATATCAGAAGAAGAAAAAAAAAAAGACAGTCTATTAGCAACAATCAGCTTCCATAAAATAAAAAATAAAAAATTCTATGAGCAACACCTCTATGAGATAATATTATTATAATATTGCCTCCATTATGACCCAAGAATATGTACTGATTACACGAAATGTTCCGATTCTGTACTGGGGATTACACAAAATGCCCTAATAAGGGAATCTGCTATATAAATAGCTAAGCGTGTTGATGACGGTGTCCAGGACAGTGTTATTTTCAGACGCAGCTTGTCTCCGTTCCAAGATTTTTAAAACAAGGTCACCTACTTTGTAAAGAACAAAAACAGCAAATGAAACGGAGATGCTAGAGACGCAACTCACCAGGGGGCCGCACGATACGATGTTATCACGATACCTAGGTGCCGATTCGATCTGTATTGCGATATCGTAAGTATCAGGACTTTATAAACATTTTAATTTGAAATAATCGTCCCCTGTATCTTCTATACTGCTTATCCTGTACAGGGCCACTGGGGGGTGGAGCACAAGGAGCAGAAGGTGGGATACTTACAACTGGACAGGGTGCCAAGGTATCTCAGTACACACACTACGGGCAATTTGGAAATGCCAAATAAACTAATCTGCATGTCTTTGGACCATGGGAGGAAACCCGAGGCAACTCACCAAGCACAGGGAGAACATGCAAACTCTATGCACACAGACCCAAGGTGGGTAGCGAACCCTGGACACCATGCTGCCTAATGCAAATATATTTCAATTCAAATTTTATTGAAAAAAAATAATAAATTGGAGTCAGTGTGGCGATGCATGTATCGCCACACAATAGAATCGCGATACCTAACTGATCTGAATCGTCCCGAACCTCTAGTGGATAATATGTTGAACAAAATGACATGATAATTCATTTATAGTTATTATAGCATTATTCGTTACTTTTAACATTAACTTGCCATTTGACAGACAGACCGGAAAACACAAAGTTCACCAAGCTTCATCTTCCCTGTCAGGCAAACAAACTGGCACTGGAGACTCCTTCCATAACCTATTCAAATAATTGCCATGATGTCTGGTTGCAAGAGCAGGTTCCTGGTTTCGCAACATGCTTTCCAGGTCTTACCCAGTGCATCCTGAAGATATTTCTGGCCCACGAGTTTAAGGTACTCCTCGATGGCTTTGGTGCCCAGCGTGTTCTCGCGAAAGATCAAGTGCTCGTTCTCGCCACATCTGTCCACCTCTGACATCATCAGGTCCGTCAAGAAGTCCTGAACAAACAGACAAACAACAAAGTTAACAAAAACACGACCTCCTTCACATTCATTTCTAGACGGTATGAAAGCTCCACTTTTTAAAGAATAAACCAATTAGGTTTAGAAGTGAATGCTAATCTTACTGTCATGCCACGTAATGCCATGTCAGGCTCTTGATATGATTCTAGGTCACACTGTTCCTCTGCAAATCTTAAGTAAGCAGGAATAAAGCAAACTTGTTTTGCTGAAACAACACTCGTGCTGACGTTGAAGTTATGCAAATATACATTATCATTAAAACAACAGCAACGGAAAGGAAGAGAAAACGAGAACGAGCATGGCGGCTCATGTACAGATCCGTCCTAATCAAAGCGAACCAGCAGGAAACCAATCAGGGGAATTTTTTATTTTAGACAGGATGCACACACTGATTCCCAAAACATGTTCAAACAACATAACGGAGCTGCGCGTGACCCTGCGGATTCAAAGTCATTTATTATTTATGGAATATTTCATGTTTATCTGTATGCACGAGCCACTGGTGAAAATCACACACCCGCTCACACACACTGCATACACGGGTTTAACATGTTCACATTTGACTAATATATTAAACCAGAAAGGCTTGGGTCAGGAGTTTTTTTCTGTAAAGTTATTCTGCGAGCACAATATCCAAGTTTCTGACAGGAGTCACAGGAGGAGATCGACGTGAGCAGAATTTTTGTATTATTTCTGGTTTACAGATAAGGTAGAGTTTTCATAAGTTGTTCCTTTCGATTTCATGACTATAAACTGATTGACTGAATGGCTTTCATTTAATGCCAAAATAAAAAGATCATTCATGTAAATAAAAAAACAAACATATAAATGCTTTTGATAGTAAAACAAATATATATTTACAGTAGAACCAACGATTGTAACATTTTGGGTTCCGGTGGCTGAAAATACAAGAATAAAAAAAATACTTAAATTTTGTAACAATTTCCTTGCTACAACTTTGGGACTTTATTGTAAATGAGGTCATATTGTATACAGTATATACTGTAAAACATAAAAGTACTGACAGGTTAAGTAAATAACATTGATAACGATGTTGATAAAAGTGATGTCTAATAGGAAGCAGGTGAACAGACAGTTCATGAGGTTGATGTGCTAGAAGCAGGAAAAATGGGCAGGTGTAAGGATCTTTAACAAATGCCACGTTGTGATGGCTGGAAAGCTGGGTGTGAGCATTTTCAAAACACTAGGTCTTCCTGGGTGTTCCTGGTACAACCTACAGTACTAAAAGTAGTCGTACCAGGAATGGACGACCAGTGAACTGGGGACTGAGTGTCCAGGGCTCATTTATCTGCATTGGAAGCCAAAGGTCGCCTGTTTGTTTGGGGCGATCATACAGAAGAGCGACTGTCTGAGAAAGTTATTTCTGGTTATAATTGAAAAGTGTCAGAACCCACAGTGCGTCAGCGCTTGCTGTGTATGCTTTTGCGTAGCCACAGACTGGTCAGAGTGCACATGCTGACATGACCATGTCGACTGCTGAAAGCCCCTCAAATCAGCATGTGAACATCAGAACTTGACCATGGAGCAATGGATGAATGTGACCTGGTTTGATGGATCACTTTTTGTTTTACATCATGTGAATGGCCGGGAGTGTCTGCCCTCATTACCTGGGCAATACTTGGCTCCAGGATGTATTAAGGGAAGAAGTAATGCCAGTGGAGGCACTGTGATGCTCTTGGCAATGCTATGCTGAAAACCCTGAATCCTGGCATTCAAGTTTCTCTCTAAGCAGGTTACTGCGCCCTGTCGCACATGAAAATCAATTAGGAACGGGCTTGACATGACAGAGTTGACTTCCCAAGACCTCAGTATGACTGAAGCATTAGTGGGATGTTCTGGACTAACGAGTCTGATCCATGAACGGCCCTCCATAAACATTTCCCACAAATTGTCCACAATTATCATTTTAAGTAATCTGAATACTTGATATGTCCGACACTTTATCAGTTTATACATACATGACAAGTTTTGAAACCTCGCAACGATATACATGTTAGTTTCTGTTCTGGCTTGCTACAGCCGCTATAAACAGTACTTCCTGTTCTAGCATCTATTTTCTCTCTTCCTTGAAGTTAATAATACAGCAGGTCATGTTCATGAGAAAGCACAAATAAAAGCAGAGCTTCATCACTGACACTAGAGACGCCTTTCAAAGATAGCTCGCTCATAACAAACGGCGCCATATCAGCGAATACGGAACGGAACCCAGTTCCGACCAATCAGAAGTGAGCATCCATGTGCGCTGAGGTATAATTAGAGCAACTCCATAATGCAAATATTAATACGCTGATATGGCAACATAGGAGGAAACTGTGTAGGTTTCATTTGATTAGTATGCAGTGGGTCACATTTCTGTTCTGCTTCTCTTATTACGCTGCATCCTGCATCGTCTCACTCGCTTTCTCTTTATTCAGCCTCTTTTTATTTGTCCATCCTGTCTCCTGCTCTCCCTGCCTTCATGACGCAGCACAAATGTAAATAGCGTCAAGCCGAATATTTTGTCCAGAACTCTGTGTTTTATTCCTGAAATCAAGGCGTTATGTAACACTTTTAAAAAAAAATCTCAATAAGGAGGAGATACACCAAACTAAAACACACATCTCTGAAGACCTCATCTAGGACCTATTCACTCCGATCTCAAAAACAGTCCTGAACTCACGAACGAACAGGGGTTTGGAGATGGAGGGAGTAAACATGGAGTATTTCTGGACACATGTGGGCTAGCATTCGAGCCATCTGGTTTTATTCGTAGGTATGACTAACTGGGTGTTAGAAAAGAAGCTAGGGTAAAACTGGCTTTGCAGACAGAGCACGTACTGAAGATGGCCACTTGAATAGAGACACTTGCGCTCGTTGCTGGTTCATGCAGTTATTTAATCAGCCAATCACGTGGCAGGAGAGCCCTGTACGGAATTGAGCAGATACAATTCAACGGCTTTAGGCTGTCAGCTCTGGAGGGAATTAGGGAATATGAATATGTTTCATGAAGGACATGTTCTTAGAATGGTGGGACAAAAAAAGACATCCAAGAAGAAGCCAGTTTTCCAGGTAGAAATATCTTATTAATAGTAATTAATAGTAATAGTACTGTATATTAAAGTTCTGCTGTACATCTACAGTATCTACTCTGTCATCATGATTGATGATTAGCCTAGAACAATCAGCCTAGAGCATGTCTTTGGACTGGGAAGGAAACTTAAGTACCCACTAAGCACTGGGAGAAAATGCAAGGGGAAAAAAACATGCATTCAACCTCTCAACCCCCTAAAATGGTAACAAATGTTTTACTCTTACAGGCTGCAAAGTGCCTAAAGATACGAGTTGTAACAACCTCAGCTGCGACCTCATTTCCCCTCTCATCTATTCCAACCACTCAGCATCACCAGTATACTAATCACCAGCCTGAATATTTGTCATCATCTGGACCTGTTTCTCTCTGGTTCATGCCTTAAGTTAGATGATGTTTTTAATGCATGAATGATTCATAGATCACTGTGTGATGTTCCTCTCAAACCGGTCAGGTACAGGCATGAGTACAGGAAAATTAGTCTTTCAGGAAGCCTGGAGAGCTATTCCTCCAAACTTCATTAAAAGGGAATACAAGAACATCTGGAGGCAAAGCATGAAGGAATGAGGAATTGTTGAGAAAGTGTGGATGCTAGTGAATGTTTAGTTTTACATGTTGTATTTCCGAACCGCAATAGAAGGTATGCTGAGCATAAATAAGCATTTATTTACTAGAACATTTGAATCAGACGAGGGTGGAAAGAGCACCGTAATTAAAAGAAAAGGGAAAAACAGGGTTAAAAGCAAGGCAGGAACATTAACAGCTGGTTAAATGATTAGTCATGGAAGTGTTTTTATTTGTTTTTTTTTTCTTTTCTTCAGCCAAGAAGCAGCTCATATGCTACTTGTGGAATTAACAAGTGTGTACCGTGTCACTGACATGTTTTGAACCATGACTCACTTCATTCATTCACTGTTGGTTTTCTAATTGGGAATTTAACATTCAGGACATTTTCCCATCTTCCCATCCAAGTGCTCTTGGGATGGACTCGGGATCCAATGTAACCCAGCCAGGATTAAACCCTCACGTATGAATTTTGCTTTGGGCAGGTTTTTATGACGGTATATACAGCATTTCACTTACAGATAGGACTGACTTACAGAAAGCAACATACAGTAGTTCTTGTATCAATATCATGTCATGGGCAGATCTGAATACTTTAAACATTACAACTATATTTATAATATAAAAACACTTACAAAAAAAAAAAAAAGATGATCCGATCCGCTATTTAAATCCGCTGTGGTATGGTTTCTTTTATATCTTGATCTAGACATGGGAATCACCGGGGGCCAGCCGATTCGATATGATCACGATACTCAGGTGTCGATTCGTTCTGTATTGCGATTCTGTTAGTATCATTCATTCATCTTCTAAACCGCTTATCCTGTTAGAGGCTCGTGGGAGGCCAGGAGACTCCTAACCGACAACCTCTATTCATCTATCAAACATCGTAACCCGAAGTCATGTAAATACAGATCTTTTTTTATTTCCCCTACTAGCTCTTCAAACCATGCAGACATACAACCATGTTCACGCAGCTCGGAGGATACACACTAATCATAAGCAGCCAGTCTATATTGCTGTCTGAACAGATCAGCTAAACCGTACTTCATCGCCAAATCAGACAGGAAGGCAAACACGCGAACATATCGGCGCCCACAATGAATAAATAAATCACAATGTAGGGGAACAAAAAGTAGGAAGGAAAGAAGAAGGTTTTAAAAAAAAAAGCAAGGAGGGAGATAAACAAGACGCAGGAGACTTCATAAAAAAATGTGACGGAAGGATTAAAGAAAGGATAAAATCCTGGAGCCTCCCGGTGACTGCATGGTCTGGCGGTGAAAACTAATAAAGGCAAGACCATCTGACAGACACCAGCAATAATATGTGTGTGTGTGTGTGTGTGTGTGTATGTGTGTGTGGACCTGGGAATAAGAGTTGCTGATAAGGCTTGAGCAGCCCATTCCTGGTGTGTGTGTGTGCGTGTGTGTGTGTGTGTGTTTGTGTGTGTGTGTGTGCACATGTGTGTGTGCGCGTGTGTGTGTTTGTGTATATGTCAACGGCAGAGCAATGCAGGATCATGGAATGTACACAATGTACTTAACGGCATGCTGTTACAGGAAAATAATCAACGTTCTAAATACCAATTCACCAGTACTATCTATCTATCTATCTATCTATCTATCTATCTATCTATCTATCTATCTATCTATCTATCTATTTTTACCTGAATGAATTACAATCACACACTTCATCTCTTTAAAACTAATTTTTGATAACTAATAACCAACACTGTAGGAACAAGGCAGTTCCTCTTATCACTTGCATTATAGCATCTACTGTATAGTCAGCAGTTCCTTCACACCTCTGTTGTTTTTTTAAAAAAAAAAACACTCTTAAAGTGAATAAGTCTGTCGGCTTTCCAAGAATCCGCAAAACCCCTCGTCCCAGAGACCTCTCTGAGTCAAAAACGTACCGCCGTGCCTGACTGTTACAGAGCACTGATACTGTATGGAGATTTCTTTCTAAAATGGGTTAATAAAGTTCGTCTCAATGGAAATGTCATACCATACCATACCATACCATACTCTCTATCACACACATGCTTTAACCTCAAAATCAATGTTTCGATCATGTTGTCATGAAGTATTTATGTAGGTATAAAGTAGATGTTTTTTTGTTAATGTTTTCTTACACTTCCCCTAAATGATGTTAAATTTCCCAGGATTATCTTTCCATGGTCTGCTTTGTTTCTCTTCATTCCTTATATGACTCGCTAGAACCCTTCCGTTTCCCTGGAACCCTTTTGTTTCCCCGGATTTCTATAGAACATTGACCAGCTTTGATGTAGTAGACGCAGGCGATGAATTACTGCTTACATGCCTCTTGTTCTGTGGATAAACTGGAGAACATCAGACACTGCCTTCAGTGCATGCTGTGTGTATTGTGTGTGTTTGCTGTCTTACCTGGCTGGTACTTCATAGCTAACAGTATACATATTAGAGATGGAAAAAATATTATGTTATATATACGTATGTTCGCATCAGAGGTGGTAAATTGTTGCAGTTCCTCTACGATCCTACAGGTGGTGCTCTTCACATCCACACATCGGCAGACGGGACGGCGTCCTTTTGTTTAGAATTAGAACAAAATCTATCGATCGATTTAGTAATGATATTTATAAAATCGCAATACAAATCGAATCGGCAGCTAGGGATCGTGATAATATCGTATCATGCGCTTCCTATGCCTAATACATATCGAGGTGTGATAAACAAGTTGAGCGATTCTTCCTTTATTTTTAATTTAACCATAAAGATTTCAGCATTGTACCCAAATGTTCTTGAACGTTCTATAGCACAGACATTTTTTTTTTAACCGAAATGCAGTCAGCCTCTTTAACAAAAACATCTGTCTACCAGTTTAATACACTTTCTTTCTTCTCCATTAGTGTAAAAAAAAGTGTAAAAAAAAATATTCACAGTGATGAATGGAAACATCTAACATCTATAGTGTGTGCGCGCATGTAGGGGGTGTTTATTTTACACAATCTAAGCTTGCGTGACCTCCATTCAGTCTGAAGAGCAACACGAAACACAATATAAATATCACGCTGTCTCCTTCCCGGCATTCCCATCACCCTCTTCTTCTACAACATAGCTTTTAAGAGAACTGAACTCGCGCGTGTGTGTGTGTGTGTGCTGTCAAAGTGACAGTATGTGTGATAACCCTAGTGTGTATCTTGGCACTCCCAGGGCGTTGTTTTTGGTCCCTGCATGGCGAGTTGGAATGTGTTTGGGCTTCAGTCGCGGCTGTGAACCTCCTCCGTTACATTTGGACATCTGTGCTCCTTCCCTCCGCAAAAGCTTTGCCAAGAAGCAGTGGGAAACCGGCGGAGTTTCCCAAGTTCCCATGCACTTCACATTTTCTGTAACACACCTGACTCAATGAGGAACTTATTATGGCAAGCTAAACTCCAGGCTAAAGCCGTGCTAGGATAACTCCTAGCTTCTTTCTCTTTTCTCACCTTTTTTTTCCCCCCTTGCTATTTCTTAGACAGACGTGAGATATTCTTTCGACTGGCTCTCAGAGCTGACAGCAGGACTTCTGGGTCAGGACTCAAGAGATACAGTGTACTGTCTGTATGTGCATGTGCGTGTGTGTGTAGGATGACTGCTAATCCCTATATCAACACTCGCCTTTCCAAAACGGATCTCACATCCGTCTAACAAACCACAATATACCTGCAGAATTATATTGCGTACTCTATACCAGAGGTTTGTCAGGAGTGCGCCGAACAGCCACGGTGATAATTTTTGACATGCAATATTATTATTTATTGCATTAATCAATTTTACTGTAAGTTATGTTAATATTGAAGAGCGTTAGTTAAGATTCTTGTTCGTAAGTAATGCTTGTTTAAATAAGACAACGAAATCTGTGACTAAATACGGCTCATTTCACTAGTAAATAATCACAATCAAGTTAGTTAATGAGTCATATTTGGTAGTGTACTGTAGCTTAAGTAGGAGAAGTGCTGGGAACTTATGTATAAAGTATTATGTATGAACTATATGTATTAAAAAGAAGCATACCCATACCCATGACAAGTGACTTCCAGCTGCAAAACAAGCCACACTCACACACACACACACACACACACACACACATATATATATATATACACACACTACCGTTCAAAAGTTTGGGGTCACTTGCAAATTTCTTTGTTTTTGTTTATTGATTTATTTTCTACATTCTACAACAATACTGGGGATTTCAA
>JAOVVA010000031.1:11025491-11039503 GCA_028565275.1 Leiocassis micropogon
CAAGCCTCCAAGCTTACATCTGTTTTACTGCTAAGTTTTGAAAATGATAATTTCCAGATTCTAACACTTACAATGAGTGATAAAGCCGGTCAATAATATTTTACAGGAAGGAACTTATGCAGATTTAATGTGGCCATTGCAAGCATATACAAACAGTCTTTGTGTCTTTTATATCAGAATGTTTTCAGCTGGAACAAATATGATCTGTCTCCTCACATTACCTATTTGGTTATCAGGCATGGGATGATGAAATGTAGGAGTAGGTGTATTTGGAACGACAAAAAAAGCTGCAAAACATCCATGAAACAAATCTTTTCCTGCTGTTATTTTATAATACAGTAGGTGTAATTATTATTCTGTAATAATGATCCAGTCATTTTCTCTAAAGGTGTATGAGACACGAATTATTACTTGTTACCAAAAAAAAACACAAATCTTTCTAACCGACTTTCTTCTGTCTGAAACATTTGATGATGATAATAATAATAATAATAATAATAATAATAATAATAATCAGGGGCGTTCAAGTCAACCAAGGATTTGTGATGAAATTTCTTATGACATTTACAGAAGACTTCAAGAACAGTACGGTAATGAGATTCTTAGACATGTGAACTTTGCAAATGTCTTAAAGAAGGTGTGCGTCTGTGAACGACAATCCCCGCTAAGGTGGCTGGAGGGCCCACAGCAGTCATTCCCATCAACATTCAGCAAGTGGAACATCTGATCCTTGAAAAGCGACGGGTAACTTGTCGCTAACTTGTGAAAAAAACGCATCTGTTTGTGGAAATTGCAAAATCTGCACAACCATCCATCACCAACACCACTTGTACATTACCGGAACTCAACTGGAAGTTACAAATCTGACCTCGCTTCAAGCCATTTCCACATGTTTGGGTCATTAAAGGAGTTCCTGGGAGGCCAGTGTATCAGACGTGAAGCAGGCAGTCCAATCGTAGGTCCAGTTTACTGAGAAAACTTTCTACCTTGATGGTATACAAGCCCTAGTGCAATACTGGGATAAGTGCATTAGTGCAGCAGGGAATTATATAAAGAAATAAGGAGAATTATAATAATAATAATAATAATAATAATAATAATAATTATTATTATTATTATTATTATTATTATTATTACTATGTTAAGATTATGTCTGTTGTCCGTCATATATGTTCCGGTGAACTAACTGTTTATGATCGTTCATAAGCATGAACGCTATCTATGCGATTAGATCAGAGGCATTAAGACTAAAGGTACAAAACCACTGACATACTGTATCACGATAAGAAAGTGTATCACGGTGTTAATAAATTGTAATAGCAGTGTATCTAGTGCATCTAAATTTATCCATCTAGATTTCAGAACTGAAACATAATCACGGTTTGCTAATTTCCATCCATATGGTGCAGCCATTGCTTGCATAACTATACATTTTAACACACTAAGCGTGTGGAGAGAGACTGACACTTTCCATAGATTGTTAACGTGTGTCTGTGTGCATATGTGGCAGGACTGTTTAGGGTCTGCCACGGTGATGTGCTGCTCCAAACGGGAAATGACATCCTTTCTTTGTGAGCCTGCCTTGAAGCCCGGCAGAGAATGTGTGAGAGAGAAGGAGAGAGAGAGAAAGAGAGAGACAGACAGAGAGGGGGGCATGGAAGTGATGACAGGCGCAAAAAGAATGAGTAAGAACAAGAAAAGCTTAACACACAAAGAGGGAGAGCAGGAGAGGGAAGGAGCAGAGAGGAGGGGAAGGGGCAGGGTGGCAGATGGGAGTGGAGAAACGTGTCCAAAGGAAATAATGACTGTAATTAAGAAGTTAATAACAGGAAAATACTCATTTTGTTTAACGCGAAAACCTTTCATTAACTATTACTATGCGTGTATACTTATACAGAAAGTATTTTTTTTCTGTAAGAAAAATTTCAGGGTGAGTGTTAATAGGTTTGTTTACAGGAACCCTAATATTACACTAATAGAATAGAAATAATAGCTTAATCGAAATATAAAAAAACAATCATTATAGGAATGTAAAACACAGCAGTCTGTCCTGAAATTTGGTAAACCAATCAGTAGGTAAATATTATCCATGTAAACACTTGATCTGATTGTTTTTCACATGTTGCTATAAGTATAATCTTGGGGGTAACTTCAGGTGACGAGTTTCCAGGACGGAAATTTTAAAAAGGAGACTTTCATCCTGTGGGTCTCTGGCTGAGGAAGGAGCTCTGATTGGTTTGCATTTCCCACATAGTAAAGCATCTAACCAATCGTACTGTAAATAAGACTCATTTCTTGTAGCCAATCATAACACAGAAGGGGAGATTTATCAGAACAGAAAAGATGGGGAGCCTAAACTAATTTAATCAGCTCGAAGAAATATTATGCATATAAACATAGCTAACGTCCAACAGTCCAACACTGAACAAATGGTATGAAATGACAGGGACAATCGATGATTTTGATTTATACATATTTTCGCACACATTTCATACTCATTTCCATAATTTTTTTTCCATTCTGTAAAGCTGCTTTGCGTTTTCGATTCTGCTAGCTCGATTCCCGGGTGATGCTGTAACCTCTCGCAGCCGGAGGCCTTGAGAGAGCTGATTGTCCGAGCTCTCTAAGAGGGGAGGGATGAGAGGTACTTAGTGCTTCCAGCCAATCAGGGGCGTCTGTGAGCGAATAGCGCTGTCCTCTGAGTGTGTTACGCTGCCCCCAACGATGCAGTTCGAAAAGATGCGCTCGGCTAGTATCACATGGTTCAGAAGAAACACTTTGGTCCTCCCGACTGAGTGGTAGTAGTAGCCTTAATGTGGGAGCTTAATGTTGAGTTGAATTTCTGACATATACGATAAAAACAGCTAGGCTCACTCACTGCTACTTCCAAAAATCTCTGAATAGCTACAATCTCGCTACTTAACATTCCTAACATTCTCTCTATTTTCTAATTATGGGGGCAATAGTCGCTGAAATGCCAAGATTCCTATAATGATTGTACCGACCGGGAAACTGGGAACAGCGAGGCGCCTTTGATTCAGTTCAGAAAAGTTCAACTCACCCCGTGGGGGACGAAATCTGCACAACATCCTAAAAGGACAGAAAAAGGCAAATCGGTTCATCTGTGTCCTGACCTTATTTGGCCTGAGACTATTTGTGGCTTTTTTTTTTCATTAGATTAAAAAAATAATTAACTGCAGGCTTGCTAGCAATACTGACAGAGTTAGCAAATATGCTAAATATGCAATACTGACAGAGTTAGCAAATATGCTTCATAAACATTCCAGTTTAAAATGTAAGTACACTTCATCTTAAACTGAAATCTTTTTAAACTGAACATGCAGTATATCTGGTGCTAATTGATCGAGACAGTGCAACACACTCGCTAATTAGTTACAATCATTCAAAGTTATTTCCCTTCAAGGGAAACTAGCTGTAAAAACTGCTGCACTAAAATGGTTTCCCAGGCTTTAAGGCAGCTGCGTCCTAAGAGGACACGAAATCTTTTTTAGATCATCTAGCTTATTTCCAAATAGCTTGGATTACTCCAGCAATTTAACAAAAAAAAAGCTTTCACAATGAATGCTTCTATTTAGCCTGAATAATGCGCTCAGTTAATTTCACACATAGTCATGAGTCCAAGAGCAAACATGTGCGAAAGTGCACAAGAGTCAGGTTTTAACAGCTGTCCTCATAACTTACGACCTTGGAACGCTCGGGTGGTGATGTGTACAGTACGTTCGAGTTTTTAACGGGCCGTATCCCTCTGGGCCGCTTTAAGACACAGGGTAATTAAGTCATAGTAATTAACAACCGCCGCCTAACGGGATTGGCCACGTCCCTCAGGATCCAGAATTGACTGCTGGACTGGGACAAAGAAGGCGATGGCCTTCGCGACTTGCCTTCTGTTTGCCACTGCCACTCATCCTTGTTGCAATGGTAAGGGTAAAGCGCATGCACCCAGAACAGCAGCGAGCTAATGGCATGCTAATAATGACGCTGAGGCAGAAAGTAATCTCGAAATCAGCACTTGGTGGATAATGAGGCAGAGCTGCTTCTCCTGGCCCATTGACCATGCCTAATGACGTTGTGACACCATGAATGACAAGGTACTACAACCTTTACAGCATAGTCTGCACCTTTCTGTGACATTTCTCAATAATATGTGTTTTCTTTTGTTTTAATTTCTAATTATTTTGGTCGCTAATCTGGCACAGCATACAAACTGGTAGCACGAAAATGAAAAGTGCTGATGTACAAATATAAAACATGCTTACAGTGCAGGACATCATTACAGTGCAGGACATCATTGCTAATATTATGCAATAGTTATAAAATGCTAACTAATCTAAAGGCGTCCATTTTCCCGAATGCTTTGTTATGTTAAGACCATCGTAACGGGCACAGATTGCATTCAATATCATTAGCATTGTACCATACCATTTAACATTGGTCTTTGCGATGCTTATCAGACACTTGGCCAGAGTTGTTTAGCGGCGAAAATAAAGCGGAAAAGAAATGCGAGTGGGAAGAATTAGGCTCTTCGGAGCTTGGCAACTTCAATGTTTATCAATTAATTTCGATCACAGGGACAAATATAACCACCAGGCTGTCTGTCAATCCTCCCACAGTAAAAACCTGTTTCATGGTTAATTTCACTGATCTCCCAAGGCTAGTCAGGGTAGCAACAGGAGGGCCAATTCGAGAGAGTTACTGCAAATCTCTGACGAGTCCTGGACGCGCAGCTTGTACGCCGTCAGCAGTGCGCCCCTCGCTTAGCCCTGTCTTTTGTACAACAGGGGAATGACAGGGGCAGTTAATGTAGTCCAAACACGCTCTCTAAAAAAATGGCATATGTACGCCAGAGACATCTCCACCACCATGTATGGTTATTTCCCCAGTGTGTTTATTTCATCCCATGAGTCATCACAAATGCACTGTGTTACTGCAGTAACTGAAACTGCGCCAGTCAGACCAGACATAGCTCAGGCAGCCGATGGAGATGACAGCTGCTGACTTGGTCGCTCTCTTCTCTCTGGGCCAAAAATAAGAAGAATCAGTTATCTTGCCCTGGCGGAGGGTTTGGCAAGGTGTTAGCTCTGTAGGGATCCCTAAGGCAACAACTTCCAGCAGGAATAGTCATATACACAGATACAAAAACTGATTTTGACAAGCAAGGCCAATATTCCTGCTATTCAACACTAACATTTCATTCATTCATTCATTCATTCATTCATTCGTTGTTTGCTTTTCTTGCTGAGGGTCGCAGTAACAACACTTCAACCCCAATCCACATATTCCAGCTCCTTCTGGGGGACCCCCGGATGTACCAGAGAACATCAGGAGATATAATCTCTGCAGTCTCGGGTTTGCCTCAGGGTCTCTGTACTTTGGAGCTCACCAGATACAAATCTAACCGGAACTGATCAGGGGGCAGGCTTTCGATAAACAGGCAATCCAAGATTAGGGACACAAAATGGTAAAGGCACTAACATAATGATCCAGCAGACACTCAACACCAGGTTTGTAACATATTATTTCTTACCAAACGTCAATCCAAAGTAAACAAAATTCTCAATGATTCTTGCATACCTAGTTTATCTGGTTTGGGGATGTGGTGGATCTATCTGCACTAAGGGTTGATTTAGGCATCACAAAGATTCTAACCCATTCACATCTGAGGCAGTTTGGAGAAGCCAGTCCACCCCCATCCCCACCCCCAGGATGTTTGGTAGATCTGATTTTTAAAAGTGGAAGTATTCAGAAGAAACCCATAGGAAATTTGTAAAGATTGGAATTGAACCTCAGTCAGAGGAATCTTGACTATCAGCTAATGCACATAAGGTGAATTTCAAGTGAATTTCCACAAAATACTTATGAATCCTGCTCTGATGTTATATACAACGTTTATAAAGCTTACAAGCAAAATCACATAGCATTGTTTTCTTTCTTTCATTTTATGTTACCTTGGCTTTCCCAGTGCTTTGCAGGATGTGCACTAGAGCACAAGCCATTTCCTCTTTGTTCTTGACACTGATCACTGGTTCCAGCACAGAGCAGAGCAGCATGTAGTTGTTGGTAGTGTATTCAGCGAACTCTTTATACATCTCCATTGGCAGGATGTTCATACTTTGGTAGCGCGCCTTTACCCGGATTGTAGGTCCCGCAGTCTTTCCCTTCCCTGGGTTCGGTGTGTTGACGGGGTACCACTTCTCAACAAGTTGTCTACTGGTCACATTTTCTACTGGAATGTTTACCAGTCCCACGTAGTTGTTCTTGTCTTTTTTCTTCTTCTTGTCCGAGTCCCTGTAGACGTGGACAGTGATGTTTTGGACAGCAGGCAGGTTGGTGAACTCAAAGTGCTCTCCCCAGAAGATGTTGTCTGCTTTCAGCTTGCAGGAGGTGCGGGCATAAAGGGCATCATCCAGGCACAGCTCGCAGAAGTACTTCTTCTTGGGCGGTAGGTCTTTGGCTTCGATCACCCAGAGCCGAAGGGTGTTCTCTACCCGACGGCTGTTGTCCTAGAGACAAGAGCAGAGACAGAATGAGGTCAGAGATCCACTGACTCATGGTGGTAGGTATGTGGTATACTATAATATTCAACTTTGCTAGTTTGGATTCTACTGCAGTCTGAAATACCACTCTGCATCTTAGCTCTCACAAATCATTCTCAATATGAAATGGGGTTTGTCAATCTGTCTTTTAAGGTGCCTGAAGTTATACGATATATAAAATCATAGCATGCCTTATTTTATTAATTATTTTTAGCAGCTTTGTGATAATACTGTAAACCAGTCAGACAGCAAAAAAAACTAAACACATACATTTAACCCAAGAGTAAAACTAAACCATTAAAGCTGGAGTCACTGAATGTGGATTTTCTCTGGCCCTATAACTCAACACACTTTTCCAGTAAAATTAAAATGACATCAAATCTGAAAAATGCTTGCATTTGACATCATTAGAAAAAGGCTGAAAGACATAAAATATTCTTGTGAACAGTAAAAAAAAAATGCTGTCATTGGCTATTAGGCTGAAAAAGATGCATGCTGCAACGCTGAGTTTTGGGTGGTGGGGGAAGCCAGCGAATGATGAGAATGTAAATGAGGAAGAATCCGTGATGAAAAGCAGAAATACGTTGAGTGGTGGTTATATTATCCAGCTGACAAACACAGTAAAATGGTGACCACCCATGTCAGATCGATGAATCCTTAAAAGAGTAACCATTTAATATCTTATGTAGAACCAAAGGGCAACCTCCTGTTCTGAAAAAAAAATACTATATTATGTAGTTCCTTGAATGACCACTAGGCAATGTGAGTCAATCCACATGGAACGCCATGTTAAACAGCCAACTTTACTACAGAAATAAACGTTGGCAAAAAAAAAACAGGTAGGAGTGTTCCAAGCAATAGCCAGGCACTGTTTGCTCTGCCCATTTGCCTATTTATGGATTAACTGGGATTTAGGTGGCGTCAGCTTCTGCCATGATGGCAGAGCTCCAACACCAGAGCTTCGTAACTGCTCTTTAGTAAACCTATGGGTGACGTCACAGGGGGTTTGTCCAGGTCTTTTTTTATGCAGTCTATGTGCCGAACCCATAACTATATAAAGAAACCTGAAGAAGCTTTTATTCTTGGGGGTGAAATATACCATCATTTTTTTTTTAAACAAGGCTGACTTTAGAAGTTTTAAAAAAAAAGTTTCATTTTCTGCTTACTGCTACGACTAGATGCTTTCTGTTTTAGATCATTTCATGTCCCTGCTATAAAGGGAAAAGGTAAAGGCTGCATAAATACCTAATGACATCATTTGGTAGTTAAAGTCATTCCCATGGTGAGAAAGCCTGCTCGAAAAAGTAAGTCTTTCCAGGACGTGTAGCCTTCACAGAAGGATGGTTTAAAGTGGTACAAGTGTAGAGCTACAGCTGATTAATATTTAACTATCATTTCACCACATGAAAGGCTGGCGCTGAAGTCAACATTAAATGAAAATAGTAAACTCTATTCCCTGTCTGGCAGGGATGAGTCTTTGATGTCACAACTTGAACGCTCTGGTTATCTCTGTTTTTACTTGCATGTAGGAAAAAAAACCTGCCTGCAGGGAACGACATAAAAATGCATGAACAGGGTGGGGCTTTCAGTTTTGCAATTTGGATTTCAGGTGTTCCATAACAACCGTCATTACAACATAGACTAATTGCTCCAACAGAAGCAGGCTCGTATTTCAGCCTAATCTGTCATTACAACCTTTGCGAGAACAATCTGCTTGTAATGGATATTGGTTTGTGTCCAAGTGTCCTAAACGTTTATGAAAGGACGCATCCTGAAAATCACTCAGCTAATTAGGGCCCAAGGTGTAAATCAGTTCAAGTTTGTTTTTGTTTTTTTAGTAAGGACAGAGAAGCCTGTTTCTGTATCTAACATGGAGAAAGAGGCGTGGCGAGCAACTCCATGCTCTTCATTGGTATGACAGGAAGCAACACCGCCACGTGTGTGGTCTACCTTGTTTGGGTGAACGGCTCGTCTGAGGTTCTCCATCCATTTGTCTCTCTCGGCAGCCGAGCGACACGAGAAACACTTGCTTCCTGTTGAAGTGCTCACCTAAAAGGAATGGCAGACATCAGCCAGTGTCAGGTTATCTTTTTGAAATTTTACAGCAATAAAGTTGTATGATTTCAGAATATTTAAAAGATATTTTTATGTGGTTATTAATGACATATCAGGTTGAAGTATTAATCCCTAGACAATACAATATTCATTATGTATTGTCCTGTCTAGTTATGTGGTCAAAACAGTATATAAGTTTTTGTTTACATATAAACAAAAAAAATCCCTGCAAATATTTATGTACATGCATAAAGAGTGTTGCATTTATGTTAAACTGGGACCTGTGATGAAAGAAGTAAAACTGATTAACATTTACAGACTACAAGCACGTTACAGTGATGAGACTCTTAGCGACAGTAAAACATGTAAACGGTGTGAACGTTTTAAAGAAGCCTGTATGTCTATGATGAATGATGATCTTGGCTGAGGTGGCTCGGACCCAACTGCAGTTGTACTCGTCAACATTCAGCAAGTGGAACCCTTGATCCTTGAAAATCGATGGATAACTTGTCCCCAGCTTGCAGAAAACGGTGCATCTGTCTGTAGGAACTGTACAGACAATCATTCACTAACACCACTTGCACGTTACGGGAACTCGACTGGGAGTTATTGTCACATCACCCGTACAGTCCTGACCTCGCTCTAATCTTTGGGCCGTTAAAGGAGTTCCTAGGACACCAGTTTTTTCAGACGTGAAGCAGGCAGTCTGATCATGGCTCTGGCGTAATGAGAAAACTTTCTACCTTGATGAGATCCGAACACTAGTGAAACATTGGGATAAGTGCATTAGTGTAGCAGGGGATTATATAGAGACATAAAGGGAGGTCTTACTCTATTCTGTTATCCATACAATCAAAAGTCCAGGTTCGACTTGAACGCCCATTGTGAAAATAAACATTATGAAAAAGTGGATTGTAAGAAATGGGAGACTGTTAAGAAAGGGAATGGCTAACACATTTTCAGACCAAAATAGGTTTGAAAATCTAAATGCGTCTGCACATTAAGAATGTCACACCCACTTATTTTTGGCCTCCTCCACCTAATTCATCATAATGCGTTCACGTATGAGTACTAAAAAAAGGGCACTGCACCCAAACAGACATCCTGAAGTTTTTTTTCTTTTACGCAAATGCCTTAAAAATAGCCCGCAGAATAATAGTGCAAGAATGAAATGACAGCATATGAAGCACAGCTACAGTATGTCAACTGTACAAGATCGAGCAGGTGAATGAAGACCTGTGTGCTCGTGGGTACCTCGAAGCAGAAGTCCTGACCAAGGATGGAGCTGTGTACGGGTTTGATGAGGACCTCCTCCTCCATGCTGAGGTCCAGAGCTTCCACTGCACTACTGGGACTGAGCAACGACTCGTGAGAGCGCGATTCTTTCAGCCTCGGCATCAAATGAGATCTGAGTGTGAGATAGGGAGAACCAGAGAGAGAGAAAGAGTGACTCAAGAGTGACCATAAACACGAACGTCTTATCTCTAAACAGACACGGACAAGAGAACATAGACAAGATAGTAATGTCTTATACACAACTTTTGACACACACATGCCTTAAAATGCCCGGATTTGTCAAATAATCACTATGAAAATATCTACAGTATTACAACATCATTTTATTACACGAAACTGGCTGGACAGAATTTATTGAAAATTTTGCAGTACTTAGATATCTCAACTTTCACTTTTTCATAATAATAAGGTATTAATTAATTAATAAGAAAGACAGGCATGTACGTGGGCTTCAACCTGAAATGATAATGTCACTGCTTACATTAAAGCTCATTAGATTATTTTTAGCTTTTAACTATTTCTACAAACTCTTTACCCGTCAAGGACGAGTACTAACACAAGTCTAAAATGAAGTTAGAACCTACAGTTGTTTTATTTTTAACACCAATATAGTGAGAAAAAAAGAAGTCCACAATGTTAGTAGTGAGCATGTTGAAAATCTTTAGATATATTTATATAATCATTATGTATGACTGATGCTCTGTTATTGTTTAATTCGATTTTGCATCTGAAATTTATTGCATTTGTCCTACAACCTATTATTTAGTAACTTAAAATTTTTTTTTCTCCATTTCTTCAAACTACAAAAGGTAATATTATTACACTAAAGGCATTTGAAGTACAAAAAAATAATCATGCATCATCTTCGACCCATTATTCCCAGCACTTGCTGCAGATATTAAAAGCTCATATTACCTTTTCAGATCTAATTAACTATTTATGCTTCCTGCAGCACATAATTCTCGGATGAGCCGGCCGAGCTGGATACGCTGGAACTTGATGAAGGACCGTGCTAAATTTGAACGTGGTATTTTCAAAAAAAAAAAAGAGAAGAAAATCATCTCTTCATGTGGTATGAATATGTTAATGCACATGTTCCTAATATGTTATTGTTTCTATGGCAACATCCTACATGGGGACTGGTAAGGTGAATGCTCCACATACTGTATGCGAAAACCATATGAATATCACATTTAAGTACGAATAGGAGGCAAAGAAAATGGAGAGCAGATTCCATAGAATGTAATGACAGTTTATTGTGTCATTTACAGCACACAATGATTCACACAAGGAACTCACTAAAGATTTAGCAAAGCAAATTTGTGTTTTCTCTCGATAGCAAATTAACACCTAATCTAACAATCTAGAAATCCTGACAGCAGACGCAACACATCTAAAGCTTGAATCATAAAGACTCACGTCTACTGTATGTCCACCCACTTTTATTTGCAATTTTCTCTATGAAGTCTATATTCTTCTTTCATCACATTTTCTGATCTCCAATCCCATGTTGTCTTTTTCCTCTTTCCACTCATCTCAAATGATACCCCTCTGGGACATTGCCCATCATTCACGCACTGAACCCTAAAAGTACTAACTAATTGCTTTAATCTGTTTGTGTGTGTGTGTGAATGTGTGTGTGTGTGTGTGTGTTCTTGTTTCCAGCTGGCGGGCATGAAACCAGGCATAAGACTAAAAGAGTGCCTGGAACCCTAGGGTGTTCTGGATGGATCCCTTTTCTCAATTTCTCCTGAGAGACGGAGACTTCCTTTTTAAAGACGCATCCGAGGGGCGGAAAAAACATCCGCTTCCGATATCAGTTTTCCCAACCTGGATGACACAGATGGGAAAACAACAGGAAGCGCTCATTAGAGACCCACAGGTATTCCTTGTGATTGAGCAAAAGAAAAAGCGAACGGCCATCAATCATGACATGTGTCTGTATGACGGCAGGATATCAAAGTTTTTTTTTTCTTCCGCACTACATGGGAGAAGTTTTAATTCCGTCTCTCATGTTGGAAAAGCGTTCGCTCTGAAAGTAAGCGACTGAGGCGACGAATCAATCAAATCATGAAGCCGTGGGATTTATGTCTTTCGACTTTCCACAGGCTTCCCATACCACTTTATCAACAGAACCTTATAAAAGAGGCGGCTTTGTCGTGTCCATCATGACAAAGAAGATAAAGAAAGTTATTTGGAAGGTTTATTAAGAGATCTGCTGTTCTTTTGAGTAAACGCAAGAGCCATGGAAGCAACAGGAAACTAATATATGCTAACTCTCTTTACGCTAAAGCATATGATTTATATATAATTCTATTTGTTTAAATAATGTGCCTAACATTTAAACATCTGGATCACATCCAGTAGCACCATAGAATGTTTACATTTTTAAAGAAAAAGGTTCCTTGCTGCAAAAAAAAAGTTGGAGACAAACAGAGGTGCTCTCTAAAGAAGAGATGTCAAATCGAAGGTTGTGCTATTTCCTTCGAAAGGCCTCAAACTAGGTTTGTGGGTTCGGAATTGGATCAGTAGCCTGAAATATCCAATAAAACGGCTACCCGATGCAACACGACACGGAAACCGAGATCTAATGAGATCCCTCGGTGAAAAATTCCGTGCTTGATTGTATACAATCTAAACAAACCCCTGCAGTGTGATTGATGTGATGCGCTATTCTTAGAGAGGAACCTGGTGTGCTTGCTTGTGTGCTCCACTGTATATGAGCAATTCAACAAATGTTAATCTTCACAAATGTCTTAATCCAGTTTAAATTGTGTCGGAATACCAGTTGGTGTTCCATTTCCATACCATGTTCAATTTAGCCGAATACCATGCTAAATGAGTACAATAAGCACTGTAGGTCAAATGGGGCAGGTCTTGTGCTGCCCCAGCCCTAACACTTAATGCTGCCAATCTGGGCTATGTTAACAAACTTTGTTGTATAGCAAATAAATCCGGGCAAACTGTAAGCACATGAAGCGTATCTCAAGGCTGACTCATGCTTCTGCATCAAGTCTATGCCGTAGGTGTTGCCCATACCCCATGCCATAGAGTATGCCATAGTCTGACATGCACCTCTCCAGGTAGCACAAACCGCAACAACTGTGATTGGTCCATCTAATGGCAACACATTTCTAGCTTCTACGCTTCTAATTTTCATTAGACTTGAACTTCATCGTCACCATCTCCTCAATGTCTACTCCTGTTTCTGTGTTGTAGTGATTTCAGAAAAAAAGTAACCGTTGCTCCAACTCCAGCAAGATCCACTCAATTCTATTCGCCCTTATTTGTAGTACACAAAAACCTCACCAGAAAGTGGCGAAAGGACTCAGCACAGTGTCCATAGTAACCCCACCACCAACTAGAGCTATGGTTCCCAGCAAGGGGGTGCCAAAGATTACAGGGGGTGTGCAAGCCTTTGTCTGCTTTGAGGCTGTCAGGCTGTGGGAATTAGACTTGCACACGTTAAATAAGATCATACCTACACACTTAAAGTGTAATTAAAAGTCTGCATAGAAAACTACATAATCGCAGAGTGACACAGCTCTCAATCCAGCGCACATGTATAATGCAAATACATAAACCAGACTTAAGAGTTACGATACATTGTAAGATATACTGTAAAGATTGGAAGAGGGAAATGTCATGTCAGCGCCGGCGCCCAATTCCCTGAACACTTTGCAATAAAGGCCGCCACGGATTCCGTTTCCGAGCTCTCTCGAGTTCACAGGTGCCTGATTAATGATGTACTGTAAAGCCAAGTGGGTACAGTATCTGAATGACTTACTGTATCAAGTCTTTCTGAATTGTCATGTTGTTTGTTGACCGCCTGCCTGGTTTCATTTATGATCTTTTTTTATTGTTGTGTATAAATTCTTTCAAAAAAACACACAAAAAAACAGCCTTTAACCAATTGCATGTTTATTCCCTCTTGCGCCTCGCTGTCTCGCTGTGTACTCCAGGTTTTGTTTTACTCTGGTAAATATTTCAAGTAGTGCACTGAAGTACATGCTGTACCTCATTCTTTGAGCTCTGGTTAAGTAAAGAACATTTAACCAAAACGAAAATACGTATGTGTTATTATCTTTCTGCACAAAACAAAATGAC
>JAOVVA010000031.1:11056818-11068173 GCA_028565275.1 Leiocassis micropogon
TTTTTTTTTCAATATATAGGCTTGGCATTATCTGTGGATCATGTTTTTACTGTGATTCTGTTGAGTGTGTGCTCCTTTTGTACTTAGGTTACATACTGTAAATGCATTGCTTCCTCTAAGGCTTTAGCAAATCCCAGCTGCTTTCTGAGAATCTATAAGGATTAAAACACCACTCGAGGGGACTATGTTTATAGAAAATACAATAAACTAGTACTAGTCTCTTTCCTGTCTATACTAATGTTGATTAGGTAACAAAAACAACAACACACAGCGCATGGTTGGCTTCGCAGCGCACTCTACCTACTGACCAATCAGAAGAGAGAATTCAACACCATGCATTTGTATTGATGAACAAAATGATATAAAGATTGGTTTGGGAGAGGGGACAAAGACGATTTCTTGTGCGGTAGTAATAAAATGATGGAGCCAATTAAAGTTAAAGGGGAATTTATGAAAGGACATTATGACTACATGACAATTTGAAGCCTCATAAAATCACTAAAAAGAAAAAGATCCTTGAAATGTTAGTAATAAAAACAGAGAGAGAAAGAAAGAGAAGTGTAGTACGAAAGGGAAAAAAGGGAAGCTGTAGTCCGTTATGACGAGTCGACAGCAAATCATCATTCAGGAAATTTGTAACAGGTTTAATAGTTTAAGATATCACACATATATATTGAATTGAATATTTAAAAAAAACTGTGCGTGTGTGCGTGTGTGCGTGTGTGTGTGTGTGTGTGTGTGTGTGTGTCTGGCTTACAATCTTAAATCTTCAAGTCTGAGATGAGAACACAAATAGCTACAAGGACTGGAGCAAGAGATAGAGGAAACAAAAAAAAGGTGAGAGAATGAGAGAGAAAGTGAGGAGAGATGGGTAGCAGAAGTGAACACAAGACAGAGCAAGACGATAGAAGGAAACATTATCTACTATTGACCTCACTTGCTATAATCTTTCTACATTTAAACAGTCTCTCCATCTCTGCATTACCTGTATATGCATCCATCCATCCATCCACCCACCCACACTCACACACACACACACACACACACTACTATTCATGCCACGCCAAATCCCTCCCTTTCATCTCTATTGAATCCCCGCAGCTGTTTGAGGCTGGCAGTGTGCTAATGCAAACCCAACATATAATCAATCAAAACATATTAACACTCACTGCAAACTTCCATTCAAAACAGAAAGTCCACCGAAACAACATGAAGCATTTAATAGACCATTTCCACTCCTTGAGGTCCAAGTTATATATTGTAAAAGAAGCGTGTCTACATTTCTCATTCAACAGCAATGTATTGGAATCTAAAAGAAGCCTAACATTTGTTATTAAGAACATTCCTTTACAGAAGATACAGTATGTGAGCAGCACTCTCTAACAGACAATCTCAGTTCTCAGGGGCAACCTCTAGTTCTGAAAAATAAGTCCAATGCTGCCAAAACACACAGTTCCTCAAATGACCACTAGGCGCTGACTCTAAAAGTGAGTCAATTAGAGTCCCATGTTAAAATGCCCAACCGGACAACTGAAATGAACATGTTTGCGGCCTGGTACAGCAAACGGTTTTGGTCTCCATAGCTAACTATACATGATGAATGTTTATGCAACTCGACAATTAAAATAATTTTAAGCCATAAAATTATCCATAATTAGGGATGTGGTTCAGTTAAGTGACAACTGAGTTGCAGGTGTCAAACCGCTATCTGTCTGATATGCATCACTTTAGCTAACCAGCTAACTGGAATCATTGTAGTTTATCTTACCATAAACAATATAGGGGTCGAGACAGGACGATGCGTAAAGTCTGAATGCGGAGTAAAAAAAAAAAAAGCAAAGTAAAAAGTGCATCTAAACTTTTGACTGGTAGTATAAAAAAGAGGGGGAACGACCTTTAGCATTTGACTGTGTGTGCATGTGTGTGTGTATACTGTGTGTATACTGTGTGTGTATATAGATACACACAATTTTTGTGGTCAACCAGAAATCCAGATTTTGTCCAATGTGTCATGTCAATAGTGTTGATAAATTTTCCAAATTCAAGACCACCGCTTTTTAAAAATGTTTTTCTATAAAAACATTAGTCACTTAGATCTAGCTTCTGTCATTTTAGACAATAAATCTCTTTTTTATCAGGAAAAGTTTATTAAGCAATAAATTCCTGCTGAGATTTGTTCCAATATCACAGTTTCCTTGACGACATCATTCGTGAACCAGAAAGAGAGAGAGAGAGAGAGAGAGAGAGAGAGTGAAAGAAAGAGAGAGAGTGAAAGAGAGAGAGAGTGAAAGAGAGAGAGAGAGAGAGAGAGAGAGAGAGAGAGAGAGAATGAACAATATGGACAGAAAATATATTATTTTTAAATGTTCCACTGACCTTGGAATTTATTAAAAGTAATGTCACAAAATAATTACAGCATTAAGGTTTGATATGGATGACAGAATGTATTCATGCATGCTTACACAACATACTTTTAACATATTTGCATATTGTTATCAAAAGATACTCCTGTAAAATTTGACTGAATGTTCTAATATGCAGCATTTCCCAGTAATGGTTTAAATTCATGCTTAATAGCTAAACTATTGCACTGATGCATGGTGTAATAACAAAACAGTATAGGTGTTGCTTATAAAATTTTAAGTTTTTTTTTTCTTTTGCACACAGATGGTGTGCAATAGTCCGGCAGTTTGCCATGATATAACAATCATTAAAATAATGCTACTTCAGAACAGTATATTTACATAACAGCTTATATCTCTGGAGCTGCTTTATGTCAAAAAAGTGGCAACAAATTCCGATCTGTACGTTCTTATTTAAGGTGTATGACCATGTACTGATTGGATATATATCCAATCACGACCACATACAGTATGAAAGTGACAGCGTTCAGACAGCCCTAAAAAATCAGATGTGTTTAAAAAATCAGAATAAAGTCATTTAAGGCTGTTAATGTGAGCACAGCTCAAAAGACCAATTGAATTGTTATTTGTTATAAAAGTTTTTTTTAATCGATTTTAGCAGTACAGTACCTGTCAAATGTTTGGACACAAGTTTGGATTAATTTTCTACATTATAGAACGATAATGAGTTTCTTCAAAACTATGAAATAACAGAAATGGCATTAGGGAATTAAGTAACAACAACCACAACAGTCAGTTGTTATTTTGGGACACGAAGGTCAGCTGTTCTAGAATAGTTCTTCTAGAATAGGAATGTCAAGTGCATTTACAAAACCCATCGAGCACCATGATGAAACTGGCTCTCATGAAGACCTTCCCAGCAAAACAAGACCAAAACTTACCTCTACTGCAGAGGAGAAGTTCATTTAGTTACCAGCCTCAGAGATCACCAATTAACAAACAGCACCTCAGATTAGAGCCGTTAGGAAGGATTTACAGAGCATAAGTAGCAAACACATCTCAATATCAACTGTTTAAAGGAGATTAATGCCTATTTTGGATGTTTTACAATACAGAAAGAAATAAGAATCAGGACTGACCATAGGATTATGAAAAATTAGAATTTGAATTTGATTAGAAGGTGTATCCAAACATTTGACTGGTACTGTAAACTGGTTCTCCATTCTACCAGTGAAATGAAAATGTATTTATTATATTTGTCAGTATATAGGAACTGATTATTTTATCACGTAAATTCGTTATAAGATCAGTCAGGACCCTGTTGGGATTCTGTGTGTAGAGTATTCATGATTCAGATACTGGTGAATAGGATAATGGGGAAAGGGTGAGGGTGTGAGCCCCCTGCTGGGCAAATAATTCATGCTTCCTATTCACACCAAACACAATTCACTGATGCAGATAAAACGTCATCATTAATTTATTCCATCCATTTGCTACATGTACATAACCATTCATAAACTACGGATCCACAAACACAGACTGAAGGTATGATTAGACTCCTGGCAACATTGCTAACAATAAACCAACTTTCATATATTATCTATACCGCGTATCATGTGTAGGGTAATATGGGGCTTGGATCCTATACCAGGAAACTTGCAGTACAAGTCAGGCTACAAGCACACATACAGTACTTAATCGTACACTAGGCAATTTGGAAACGCCAAACAAAGTACAGTGCATTTCTTTCTCTTGGTGGGAGGAAACCAGAATAACTTAAGAAATCCCACCAAGCACAGGAGGAACAAAAAGACCACAGGCGAGATTCAAACCCTAACCCTGAAGGTGCGAGAAGCCCCTCACTCATTCACTCTCCCATCGTCTATACCGCTTTATCCTGTATTCAGGGTCGCGGGGGGCCTGGAGCCTATCCCAGGAGACTTAGGGCACAAGGTGGGGTACACCCTGGACAGGGTGCCAATCTATCACAGGGCACACACATACACACACTCATTCGCACAATATGGGCAATTTGGGAACGCTAATTTGCGAGGAGACAGTACTACAAATTAAGCCAGCATACTGTACCACCTGGTACATCCTTTCTCATCAGGCATGAAAAAAATGTTGTGTAGCTTTTAATTTTTTTGGTTTGTAAACACTGTCTCAATAATGTAGAAGTCGTAGGACAAGCATGAAGGAATAAAAAAATTTAAATGTTTAAAAATGGGGTGCTAAAACTTTAGCGCCACATTCAGAATGCAGCTTGCTCTTCACGTTACATTATGGTTGATAAGATAAGAGTAAGAGACAGAGCTTATAGCTGCTTAAGGCGATTGCTGGAAAGGAAGTCAGGGATAAGCAGAGGGACGGATTGGAAATCGATGTTAATTGTTGCATTTATGCAATGAAGGAAAAGACGGGTGTGGAGCTCCAAATTAAAGATGACTGAAAACAGGACAGACACTCCGAGTTAAGGGTTATGCAGAAGGCATGAGAAAAGCAACCTGGTGAAAAATTTGCTCAGTTTAATAATGTTAAATGTCAAAGCCTTATTGCAAACATGCAGGCAATGCTCCAGGGAACATTCTGTTTTTCTTTTTTCAAATTTGTAGTTTTCAATTGAACAAAAAGTGAGGACCTTTTCCTGATCTTTTCTAACCTGTTAATATGAGCCGTCATGCGTGTCTGTAAACAGGCTGTGATTACAGATGCTAAAATTCTCTGATATACGAGTGGTTGGTGCAAACAGAGCTGAATAAGAAGGTTTGGCAATTGGCATTAGACTGTCTGGCGACACAAAATCCAATTTCATTTATGAAAGACAAAGAGAGAGAAAGAGAAAGAGAGAGAGATCTTGTGCTCCGGATATCAAATGGAATAAACTGTACCAGAATCTACAATAAGCCTAAAAGTCTAAATGTAGTCTAAAACCTTTCTCTTTCTGCGCATTGACCATAAATAAGGATTTTGTGCTATAGAAATGTAAATGTAATATGAGGTGGTTTTAAAAAGATTCGAGGTTAGCTCTGTTTACAAGCTCAGTTTTTTTTGCTGTAGAATACGCTATTGAAGGCCTGGCTCCTGGGGATGTATTCTCGATGCAAATGCTTTTCCACTGTGAAGACAGTTGCTTCGTCTCAGGATTGTACCCATACACCCAAGTTTCATCACTGGTAATGATCCTCGGCGTGAAGGACAGGTCGTCCACGGTAAGCTGACAGTACTGCGATGTTCCTTTTGCCCCTGGGTCAGCAGCCCGGGGACGAACTTGGCAGCGACGCATGCTCAAATCACACTTGAGGATTGCCTGGACTGTTCCGTATGACACACCAAAAATGGCAGCAATGTTGTGGCTTGTTCTTCTCTGAACATTCTGCATAAGTTGACAAATAGTTTTGACATTTTCAGGGGTTGAGCTCTTTGAAGGTCTTCCTGATTTCTTGTCATCTTCCAGTGATGTTCTTCCGCTCTTAAAGCACATGTGCCATTCAAAACACCTCGAACGATTCATTGCAGCATGGCCATAAACTTGTTGAATCAAATGTCTTTGTGTATGCCCAGTTTTATGCAGAATTTTATGTTCGCTTGAATATCAGACATATTGAACATGGTTAAAATCAGACAGTGTTGGACATGGTCAATTAGCACCAGTTGCCCACAATTGTCTTTTGGCACACTGACTGACACTGAAAGGTCGGGGCTCTCTGTGACTGTGTGTGTGTGTGTGTGTGTGTGTGTGTGCAGCCTTGTGCTGCCATCTGTTGGTGTGTTACAATAATAGTCCCAGAACCTTTTGATACCACCGCTTAGTGCTAAGAAATTAGCATCTATTAGCAGTTTGCCTTGCTGTTCGAAAATTAAGCAACACACTCGAAGCAAATGTAGATTTTACTGTGGTATCAAACAAAACAGTATTTACTGTGTATACTAAAGGGTCATTAGTGTTTTGGAGAATAAAAGCTAATGCTAGGCATAACTCTTTTCTTTCAAATGTGTTTGAATACTAGCCTATTCTCTCTTGCTAAAAGTGCTACAGTAAGTATAAAAAAAATGAAAGCTGTTTTTTTTTCCTTTTCTTTTTACTAGCTAGTGAATATGCTGAACATTATGAAAAAATATCACAGCACAAACCAGGTTAAAACAAATGAGACAGAACTCTGACTGAACTGACTGAACTGTTTACAAGCAGATGCTGCTGCCTTTCTGCTAGCAAAGAAATGCTAAACTCTAGCAAAGTCCTTTCACACTTAAAGAGCAGTTAGTACTTTAAATATGTTTTAAATATTCATATCACAAATGTTATTCTGCTTAATCTGTACAAAATCCTTCACATACAAGGCTTTGGAGCATTTTTGCACTTTCTATTGCTAATATAATTAGCATAACAGGATATGTCATAAATCTATACTATCCACACACATAATCCAATTTAATAAATGCTTTTGAGATTTGGAATTTTGGGTGTTTCATCATATTATAATTTCATTTAAAGAAATACTGATTTCTTGGCCTTTCAGAAAAATGTTCAAGCTAGTGACTAACAACAACAATGACAACAACAATCGATGAAATTATGAAACGAGCCAACATTTAAAGCAAGGGCAAAACTAAACAATGGACATGCTAAAAGCTAATGACCAGATTAGAGAGAAAGTGTAATTCAAGCAGAGGCTTAAGGGTATAATTAGCAAAAGGCTACTTTTGGCAAAGACCATCCGAGTCTAGGTTACAGCTAAATATAGTGACAGGAATATTGATGCTTGGTCATTTCAGGCGAAGAATACTGCAGTGCAAGTTGTAGCAGTAAAGGGGTCATAAAATGGTTTGCAAGCTTGAAGGAGAAGCCGCTATTGTGCACATAGCGGAGGGGTGAAAATGATCCTAACGAGCTTATTCAGCACAAAACTCTGGGGCAAAGCGTACTTGATGATCTTAAGCCCCCGTCCCACTGAGCCATGTTTCCATTACGTGCTCAAAAAATTGGCTGAACTCAGTTAGAACTAGTACAATTTGGCAGCAACACAAAAGAAACTAGTGAGAACGTACAGTCATCATTGTCTCCCTTGACGTGATGCTGTTTTGGACAAAAAAAAGCCTGGTGAAGACGTGGTAGAAGCAAGATGCAGAAAGATCTTAATATGAAAGTATCAACCACAGCCTTGACCAGTTAATGACTGATCACGCCGCCGTATTTATACGAACCCGCTGAAAGCAATGTCATAAGATGAGATACCTGGTAAATGCATGGTGCCTAATAACGTGGTTCGGATCTGTTGAGAGGTTGATCATGTGCATGATACAAAATTAAAGACACCTGGATAGACACATTGAGAACCTGACAGGAAAGGAAGGAACTAGTATGAACAGGCTAGGAAGTGGTATGAACTTGATAAATCATTTTGACCCCATTCCTACTGCGTTCTTCGATATTTTTAGGATGCGGTGAGAACTTAATGGTGTGACGAAGCCCTTAAGAACATTTTAGAACGTTTCTGCAAATGTGAAACACTCAGGTGTCGGTTTGTGTACTGAAGACAAATGAAAGCGCAAGTAGTGCAAGAATATCCGGTGTTTTTTACACGTCTTACATTTTCACACTACAACTTTCTGAAAGTGAATTTGTCCATTCTTTGCTTTTCTCACTCTATTTCACACTCTCTGGCACTTTACCTCACACTCTTGCCGCACTGTTTATCTGTTGTGTTTGCTGTTTTTTATTTTATTTTAATTTCTTCTGCTTCTGGCAAAGCATGTACTGTACTTTTCCATTTAGTGTTGTCTACCGGGTGTTCATGCATCAGTTGTAGTTTTGCTTGCTTTTTTAAAAAGTCTAAAAGTCAGTATGATTATTCTTTTTTTACGAAGACATTTGTGCAATGGAAGGAGCTTCCAGTGTTTCCGGGACACTTTTCCCAAACACTTTTCTGGTTTCTCAAACGCATGGCAGTCTTTTGTGTGTTTGTGTGTGTGTGTGTGTGTGTGTGTGTCAACTTCAAGACAGAAAAAAGAGAAGTTGATAAGGAATGACTGTTTATTTATAGCTATTATATTGTAATTGATAACATATGTTTCAAGAACATTAAATAGCATTAAGTATAACATTATGTGTAGAAAATCTATGATGCATCACCCTTTAATTATTAAAACATTTTAGCTTTGACAAATAACTGTAGAAATTAATACTTTAGGTTTTGTCTGTTTTTTATTCCTTATGTGGCAGCATGTAGAGGACACACTCATAAGAACATCAAAGACATCAAAGCTATCATATTAATGACAGTAATTACAAGTTTTGGCATTATTAGTATAAAAATAATGCCGTCAAAATGCAGTTTAGAAATTGTTTATAATAAATGACAGACATGTAAAATCTATTTCTCCATTAATATCTTGAGACCCGAAAATCCATATATAAAGACACTCCATGGTCTACACAGTAACAGTCTTAACAGTAACATGTTCTACCAATACTGAAGATTTTAAAACTATACACATATAGCGTTAGGTAATTAAGCAACAACAACAGTCAGTTGTTATTTTTAGCCACAAAGGTCAGCTGAAGGTCAGTTGAAGTGGAACAATTCTTGCAATAACAGAAGTGTCAAGTGCATTTGCAAAGCGCTGTGATGAAACTTGCTTTCATAAATACCATCCCAAGAAAGCAAGACCAAAACTATGTTCATTTTATAATTAAGTTTATAGTTATCGGGTGCTTATAAAGAGAAACAGTGAAAAGGAATTGAAGCGTACATAAGGGTAGTGTCTGGGCCTCGGGAGGTCAGGGAGTCTTGATCATTGAGTAGCTTTAGAGTATAAATCCAAGTTTCCTGCTGCATAATGTTTTTTCACTTCTAGTTGGCTGGGTAATGTTTCATTCCAGAAATCCATGATTAACCTTTTTGTAATGTACGGCTATGGGATGCTGTGGGTTACCAGGCCAAGTGTTTTTTTTTTTTTGTACTGATAATTTCACCTTTACCTTCCTCTTTGTTTTGCCGATATAAATACAACCACATGGACATAATGTAAGGTGTATTACAATTAGTAATAATAAAAACAATTCTGAATTATTTGTCCAGATGTTTTTTGATATTGTAAAGCTGCTTTGTGACAATTCTTGAATATTTGCAGTGAATTGAATTGAATTACTGAATTGCATGTTAGTGAAAATATAATTATAAACTGTATTAATACAACAATGACAACTGCCACAATTGTGGTTACCTGCTACCTCCTGAGTGCACAAATTGCAATAATTCTATTAACATGGAACACTACGAACTGATAATTTTCCTAATTACATGACGTCATCCTGATCGTATGACTTGTATACTGTATGATCCTTGTATTTGATTAGTTGCATCTGTATATAGGCCAGTCGAGCTCAGATACACCACACCCTTTGGTTTTTATTGATTTTGCCATAATAATAAAGGCTTTTTTAATGTTATTACTTGACCTGAATGTCTATTTCTTCAGACTGTTTCCTATCATCTGTTCTCAAGTGAAAAGCTTTTTCTAAAAATTGAGAATGAAGAAAACGGAAGGGTGGAGAGATGGAGAAATGACAGACTGCAGTGTAAAGCTCTGTCGGTTTTCACAGCGTGTCGGCAGCGACCTTGATAAGCGGCTTGCTATGAAACGCAGACACATAAACTTGCCACATTTCTACTTATGTGCATGCATAAATCTTTAAGCACTCACTTATACAGTACATCAGTAGCAGCTGCCACAAAAAGAAAACCTCACTGCAGGAAAGTTTAACTCATATCACCTACACCAAATGCCAGATTTACATGCATGTGCAACGTCGGAACTGCGAAGACTCTTTTTTTAATGCATTTTGTTAATACTGTCTGTAACCTGTATTTATCTTCCTCTGTGCCACTGAAATGTTAAGAGTTGATTAAATTAACAAAAATGCAGTGTAGGTGTAAGAGTGTGCATGAAAGAGTGTACTGAGAGCATTTATGATTAAAAAAAAATTATAAAAGAAAAAAAAATAATGAAATAAAGGCTTAAAAGAGATAATCCCATAACATTTCAGCAGTTGCACTCAAGTGCTGGCTGAAGTGAAAGTAAGGGAATAATGAAAAAAAAAAAAACAATACTACTGCAACTTGAAGCAGATCTTGAAATGTAAGAGTTCACCTGTAATGATAGGCAATTTACAAAGGTTCACCTCTTTCTGAACGAGTGTTTTGAAGTGACCCGGATGAATTAATTTGCAAAAGTAAAGGGGAAAAAAACGCCAGAATGTGAGCAAGCTGTAAAACCGAAGTAGCTTTATTTTCACACTAGAACAATGAGAACCAACTTGTGACCTTCTTACCTCTCATTCTCTACAGGTCTGAAGCCAGGAAGGATGTGTTTGAAACTGCTGTTCCTGTCCAGCTTGGGTTGACTCTTGGTCCGCTTTATTGATCCTTTTAATCTGCGACTCAGGAAGCCCTTATGAGAAACAATGACACAGAGAAAGGAGTTGATTAGTTCGGACACTCTTAAGGCTATGAAGCTGTTCCATGTACTATGCTAGGATTGTTCAGTAACGTATAGTGTACCGTCATGTGTCCTTTTTTATGAAACGTTTTAACACGTTGACTAGTCAGGGGTAGCTCAGTGGTTAAGGCATTGTACTACGTTTTAAAAAGTCCCAGACTAAAACCGCACAACCACAAAGTTGTCCCTGTTGGGCCCTTGAGTGAGGCCCTTAACCTTCAACTGCTCAGATGTTTAATGAAATAAAAAGGGTATAAGGGCGTCTGCCTAAATGTAGTGACTTTCTTTTACATTTGGCGGTCCCTTGGACAACTACTTTTCTAGTAGTATAAAATGGATCACGTTTGGATTCCACTGTTCCAATTTCCTCATTTTGTCATCCATCCATCCATTTATACATTCAGCCATCCATTCATATATTAGTTAATCACTTTATATGGGTTAGGGTGTTGGTGTACCAGTGGTCCTATGGTGGCTGTTAATAATGACA
>JAOVVA010000031.1:11076943-11091177 GCA_028565275.1 Leiocassis micropogon
CTACAGGATTTCAAAACCCACCTTAAAACATATCTTTTCTCCTCCTGTTTTTCCAATCTTTGAATATGTGTTTAGATGAATTCTACCGGTTTTCATGTTTATCTGTATTTTGTTTTGTTGTCTTTCAGATGTCTCCTTCTATGTGTAAACATTTTTGTTATTGTAAAGCGGCCTTGAGTCTCTTGAAAGGCGCTATATAAAATAAACTTTATTTATTATTATTATTATTATTATTATTATTACTAACTGCTAATGGCTAACGAAGCTTATTTTGTGTCTATATGAATGTTAAGTCATACTGACATCCTCACTTAACCTGTTTGGTGATATAAAAGTTAAAACACAATTGATACAAACCTAAATCTCCAGCTCATCTGTTCCACTAAGCGCTACAGAAAGCTAGGATTAACCGTTAGCACTTAGAAAACAAGTGGGAGATGCCTGAAAATGGGTGGGAAATGCATGAAAATGTGAAACGCCCAAACATGGTAGGTTAAAAAAAAGGTTTTCTATTTCTATTTTCTGATTAGCTAAAAAAAAATGCATTTTACAAAAGGCTGTGAGAAGCATCATTATCATTTGAAGCTACAAAACATTAGCATGCACATTTTGAAGACGTGTTAAAAAAGTATAATAATGTCACCTTTAAACCTTTCAGGGTTAAAAATTTTACCTGTTCAGACTGACGTAAACATTATTTTGAATCATATTTGTACACATTGTTTTTTTGTTTTTTTTTAAAAACAGCTTTTGGATATAACAAGGACATCTTGATCCCATCCTAATAACGCACACAACTTACTGTAACTCTAAAGGGCGTGGCAGCAGCTGTGGGTTCCATTGTAGCCGGGGTTTTCTCAGGGGCGGAGCCGGGCATGCTCCGCCTCCGTCCTGCCCTCTCAGGAGGAGAATCTGAAACGAAAAGATAAAGTGAGACTATTAGCAAGGCGAGAAAAAGAGATTCAGTTTGGATTCAGTAGCATTTCTATTTAAATGCTGGGTAGTTGATTTTGTGAACATCATGTTCTGTATAATGTGTCCTGTACTTTTATTGCTAGTGCTCCAGTAGGTGGCGGTAATGTACGTTTTAACACCCCATAAATAGAAAAGAAGAAGTAGTAAAAGCGATTCTCTTGCAAAACAAGAGTATTTTGCAAGGCTTTTGCTAATTTTTTTTTTTTTGCTTTTGCTCAAAAGTTGTAATTTGAAAAGTGTGAAAACTGATTCAATCAATCGAATCGACAAAAAAAAAATCTATTTAATTGCATAATTCATTAGGGATAAAAAAAATATATACATTTAAACAATAAACACGGACCACATTACGTCACATATACAAGCCCAGACACACACACACCACACACACACCACACAATGGTACAAAAAGGTCTATGGCTTTCTATACAACTTTTCATCCTTTCTTCACTGGAGAGGCAGATCTGAGCACGTCGTCTTTTTTTTGTCTATGGAATGTGTCTTAAAGCGCGTCATTCACTGCAACGTTCTGCGCTAACACAACCCTTATAATGTTTCATAACATTGTATAAGCAGTGTACAGATCTCAACTCATCATACAGCAGGCTGTTAGCCTTACAGAAAGCTACGCCGATGTCATTAGCATTAAAATCTCATTCAATGGCAACATTCGATGCTCGTTTTTGTAAAAGGAAATAACCCTTATTTTTATTCAGCGCATGTGGGAGACTAAAACAGAGAGAGAGAGAGAGAGCGAGAGAATTGAAGGAAAGAGAAAGAGAGACACTGAGAGAATAAAAGGGAAGAACTGAGTCGTGCCGAAAAATAACCGGAAGTGGATATGGGAAGAGAAAAAGAGAATGAAAGAAAGACACTGAGAGAATGTAAGGGGGGAGACATGAAGAGAATAAGAATAAGGAGAGAGATAGTGAGGGAATGAGAGAGAGAGAGAGAGAGAGGCCATGAAAGAGATAGATTCAGGGAGATGTACAAAATGTAAGAGATGGTGAAATAAAAAGTGAGAGACAGGAAGAGATCGAGGGAGGAGGAGAGAAATGATGAACATGAGTGAGAGAAAAAGTGAGAATGGGAAGGAAATAGAAAGAGAGAGATTGAGAGAGAATTAAAGGAGAGACATTTGGAAAATAAAAGGGAAGATTAGATTCATGGTAAAAAAATAACCAGAAGTAGATATGGGAAGAGAAAAAGACAATAAAAGAAAGACATGGAGCAAATGAAAGGGGACAAAAGACATAAAGATAATACGAATAAGAAGAGAGAGAGATTGAGGGAATGAGAGAGAGAGAGAGAGAGAGAGAGGGAGAAATTGAGACCTAGAATGAGACATCTTGAAGAAAGTCATGGGGAAAATAGCCAGGATGGAAATGAAAGGAGGAGAAGGACATGAAGAGAATAAGAATAAGAAGATATTAAGAAAATGAGAGAGGGAGAGAGAGAGAAAGAGAGAGAGTAGGAGAGAGAGATCTGAGTCTGGGGAATAGTGATAAGAGCAATTGACCTTAAATCACTGTAAACTGTGGCACATCAGATGTGTGTGTGTGTGTGTGTGTGTGGCTATGACAAAGGTAAAAATGCTTTCTTTCTTTCATGTTTATTTATTTATCACTCTCTTGCGCCTCCGCCAGGTGGACATAAGCACTGCAGCTTGCCCATACAACACTGCACACGTACAGAAGATTTGACTTCATTTAAAACCCCGGCATTAATTTAGGGAACGTTAATTACATTCACGAAGCTGACAAAAAAAGACATAATTACTTTTTTTAACCTGACGATGAAAGTCGGCGCTTACAGCAAATTGCCGGCATCATCAATTCGAACGAGCTCGCTCTCTTCCGGGCCCGGCTCGACGGTGCACGTTTACCGCCTGGCTGAGGCATATTACTGTACATGGGATAAAGGAAGTTTAACATGTTCTGCAGGATGGGAGAAAATCTCTCAGGTGGAATTATTTACTACTTTGAAAGCCGTGTATTATTTCGTGACATTCTATAGTTGTGATGAGCTCCCGCTCCCAGCACCTGTTGCGGTTGCCACTTGCCAGTCGTTCCATGTCCAGTATAATATCCTAGTTCCCTCTATACTGTCCGTAATGTGCACATAGACTCCAAACCTACACCCTCAGCCATAAACATGGAACAAGCAGGAAGGCCTGGCCTTGCCCAGGGCATGTAGGAGTTCATTGTTGGTATCTGTGACAAAGTATGTTGCGTTTGGTGACAAAAGAGTCAAACGTGGCCTTTTGTCTTGTAGGGTGCGTTCCACACTTTATGTACTTGCAAGTTCAGGAGAACAAACAGAACTGCACTGAGATCCTGCTGAGACCAGTTTCTTTCTCGTGTACCTGTCAATAGCACCTTTACAGTGATGCGCCAAACAGCCTGACCAAATAATACTCTGGGTGTGTTTTTATGTATGTACACTTCGGTGTGTGTGTGTGTGTGTGTGTGTGTGTGTGTGTGTTTTGTCCCTAATCTGATGGTGATATTTGGGAATACTCACTCCATTATGAGATCAAACGTGATTAAGGGTAAATAATGACTCATGTTTACTCCTTATATCCTTTAGACACACACGCGCGCGTGCATGCGCGCACACACACACACACACACACACACACACACACACACACACACACACACACACACACACACACACGGAACGAGATGCTCTTTGCCCTCACAATTCCCAAACACATGTCTCTATCAGACCTCCCTTGTCACTGATGACATTTCGATTGACAGCTAAGATCCGGTCGGACAGAAAGTCCAATATCTGAGCCACCGCGTTCCCATGGCAACTGGATCTCAGGGGGAATTTAGAGCATTCTGGCTCGAGGAAACAATGCCACCTGTCTCGCATGCATGCACGCGCACACACAATAGAAGGAGAGCTGTGCCCAATCTTCAGAATTTACACCAAGTCAGTAAAGCTCCAGGATACTGACTTCTGAATGTCAGAACTTACCGGCAGTCACTTGTGTTTATATTGATCATTACTGAAAACATGATCCTTATCAATTCTATTTCAGATACTGTCCTACTTGGATGTAGGCATACATCTGCATCTCTGTGTCTCTTTCTCAAGCCGTCAGTGAGGCCTCCAGGCCACCAGGGGCGCCCATGATTTCTAACATGAATCTACAGTATATAAATGCAAGAAATGTTTTGCCTGTGCATCGGTCAGAATTAGATTTTTCAAAGATATCTTTATGTTTCACACATTGGAGGAACCCAAACCAGTCTCAGAAGATGTTCCGTCTGTCTGTATGTCTGTATGTCTGTCCAGCCAGATTAAATCACGGCATTAACTTAATCTGGCTGCACAGACATACATGCGATACAATCTGGCTGGACAGAATTTTATGAAACTTTTGCGGTACTTAGATATCTCCCTGCAGTTTAACCTGCACCGTAAGTAAACTCAAAATGTTGAGTAAAACTGATGTTATGAACAGTTATGTCGGATTTAATAATCTACTTTAAACTAAGTTACCAATGCGCTACTTGCTCAATGTAAACAAACACCTGCACTAATAGATATTAACTAGAAAAGCTAAACTGAATATTTTTACTTACACTACACTATAAGTGAATTTTAACGAGTGGTTTTAAGACCAAACTTCATCTTTGGCCGATCTACTTCTTCGATTTCTCATCTGTGACAAGCCATGTTAGATGTTTTGGAGATAAAGTCAGAGAGGCATAATAACTTATCTAATAATATATGTTGATTAGGGACTAGAACTTTTCAGAAACAGTAGCCTGACATCTAGAATACACAGATGGACTAACCACTCACACTCCACGCCGATCCATAATTAACATCAAAGGCAGGTTTTTGTTAATTTTATTAGTTTAATTAGCGCAATTAAAGACAATGAGACATGGAGTTTAACATAAGTATTCATTTCAGAGGTTTAAAAACTCATCTGTCTTTTAAGCACAGCCGTGTTTAGCACATGGGCACGTGCACACATACACACACACACACACACATGAACTCACACAGGTTTTCAAAAATTGCTTCCACATTTTCCATGTGTCAGTTTGATGCAGAAGTACACTGTGCATTCTCTTTCTCTCTCTCTCACTGACTCCACCCCCCCACCCCCACCCCACACACACACACTGTACAATAATATTAATATATGCAAACAGAAAGCAAACATATTTTCCCCGCTTTTACAGTGCTTAGTTTTCAGCCTGCCTCATATCAAACACACACAGACACATGGTCAGAGAACACACTTCCTGTACCATAAGCAGGAATGTCGCAGAGCTTCCCGGCTTTCCGGTTTAGGTTGTTCCAAGGTCTCCAGCCATTTCACTAACTAATTCCGTCTCTATTGTTTTGTGAAGCACAGGCTTGCTTGGAAGTGTGTACAACTTTTAATTGGGTGTGCAATCTGTGGATGAATCTTTCACGGATCGTTGACTTTTGTAAACGATCAATAGAGCATTTACTTTAAAGACATGAATTATCATTATTTACATCATTAGATAATAATAAGACATCATAAACCATGACACGACATGAGTTCTGATTGAAATCTGATTGGTCAGAAAGTGTGGATTAGTTTAATTTAACCAAACGGCTTGGATGGTGGCTCCGGCTGTAGCATAAACTCAAGGTTTATATAAACGTGTTTTGGTGCTTATACTTATATATACAGTATATATGGATGACTTATAGTGTACTTTTTTACTTGAGTAATATTTCACTTATGGTACCTCTTGTTCACTAGTAATAATGACAATCTAAATGTGTTAAAGTGTTAGCTTGTGCACTCGTACCTAGTGTCTAGTCTAACGTGTTAGTGTGTGCACTCGTACCTAGTGTCTAGTCTACTTATTGTGTGTTGTGAGTCGGATCTGAGGTTTCTGATTCTCACTCAATCTCACGTCCGGTTCATGTGCAGGTCTTTGTCTGAGGCAACAGGAAGTCGGCGCAAGTTCGCGTTAATCAAAACAAAAACCCAATCCGGTAAATGTGACTCTTTCTTGTTCTTGTTAGTAATCTACTGTCTTATTATTTCGACTTTGTCAATATTCGAGTTTTGTAACCATGACAACACATCTAGCAAGGGTAAAAAGTAAAAATATAAGGTTCATGAAAGTCATCTCGTCACCGTGAGGCACACAGACTTCATCTGCTCAGCTATTGGATAAAATAATTACAAAACTTTAACTTAATTCTGTTAGAATATACAAGGTACGTTCAAGTCAATCTGGGACTTTTGATTGAGCGGAATATCCAAACACAGTTACAAAGTAAAAACTAGCTTCCATTTCTCTATATAATTCCCTGCTACACGAATGCACTTCTCCCAGCGCTTCACTGCCTCACGTCTGAAACACTGGCCTCCCAGGAACTCTTTAACATGTGGGAATTGTAGCAAGGTCGGGACTACAGTATATGGGGGATGTGGCGATAATTCCCAGCGGTGAATAATTGTGTGTATAGTTCCCACAGACAGAGGCATGTCTTCTGAATGTTGGCAGCAAGTTCAATTATCGGCTATCGAATACCAGGAGTTCCACTCACAGGAGCACATCAGCTGCAATCATCATTCACAGACCTATGGCCTTCTTTACAACGTTGGCACTGTTCAGATGTTTTACCGCGGATAAGAGTCTCATCACCGTACTGTGCTTGAAGTCTCCCGTAAATGTCAAGCGGTTTTTTTACGCCTTCATTCATTCCCAAGTCCTGGTTTGGCCTGAACGCATTTTGTATATAGGAGATGTATACTGTATATTATATTATAGTATCTAGTACAGGATAATATACCATCAGTACTACAGAACTTAAGGTAAAGTTCAGTTTTATTAAATTGGAAAAATATTATTGCCTTTAATTCTAAATTAATACCTTAATTCGGATGGTTGCTTGTTTTTACTATTTCATTGGTTTGAGGGATTTCTTTTATTTATTAAAGCAATAAATTAAAGCAGAAAATATAAAATTATGCTTCCAAAATTAGTCTCTATGTTAGACTTTAGACTTTAGGTGGCAGCAATATATGGTGATGAAGACCGTCAAATCTAATATAGAAATTAATTTCAAAAGCATAATATTATATTTTTTGCTTTCATTTATTGCTTCAAATAATAAAGAGAAAAAATCCCTCGAAGTTTAGCACAGACTGCTCTAGACGCTGTTTAATGTTCAAGTTGAAGTTTGTTTTTGATGCGTCGAGAGAAAAAGCTTTTTTTTTAAAAAGTTTTTAAAAGCAGTGATTTTATTGTTAGAAGTCTGTTAGAAGCCGTTATTCTATTACATCAGATGAAAAAGAGAGTCAAAGCGGATACCTTTCAGGTGTCTTTCCCAAGGCTGATGTCATTATAAAGTAGGTTGACTAATTCTGAACAGACTGTTCTAGCTGGAACACTGTACTATATATATATATATATATATACTGTATAAGCGGTATTAAGTAAAATCAAGTTTTTATATTCTTCAAAATAGAAATGCAGATCTAACCAAAGCACAGAAGAAATTCTACACTGGATTCATTACGGTAAACTATTAGAGCTGGGGGAAATAAAATACAGTTACTAATTGCGATTCCTACAGTATGTGTGGTGATTCATGAATCGCTGGCTCCACTATAAATGTTTTTATTCATTTTTTATTAATATATATATTTTCAGATGAGGTAGTAAAATGTCGTTATTCCGCTATAATCCTATAAACCACCTTTTAAAACAATTAATGTGAAATCTGAAAAAAATATATAGAATCATGATATTTATAAAATTGCAATACTTACATAATCGCAATACAGACTGAATCTGCACATGGGTCTGGTGATAATATGGTATCATGCGGTCCCTGGTCATTCCCACCAACGTAAACTATAGTACCAGCCATAATCTACCATGGTATTAATGTGGTACTTCAGACATGAACAGGACAAAAACTGCTCACGAGCCCATTCATATGAGTCAGGGTTACAAATAGTTAGAAAATTAAATAAACCTTTTTTTTTAATATTCCTCTTGCTTTATCAGTGCAAAAGTTTGCGCTCCCTCTGCACCTCTTTCAATTAAGTGGTTTTTTTTGTATTTTTTACTCCATGTCAACCCTTCACATTTTAAACTAAACATTAAAACTAATGACAGTCAGCTGTTTCCCTTATTAGTCTGCTTAAAAGTTTGTGCCCCCCTTTTAAACCGTGCCTCCTTTGTGTGCTAAATGGCTTAAATCTTCACTTTGTTACTAATAGTGAGAATCAGAATTCATATGCAGAACACATGATTGAGAAATCACAAAGAAAACCTAAAGCGAAATTCACTGTAACATCTATAACTAGTAAAAAAAAAAATCTAACAAACTAATATCTCTTTTGCATTCAGATTTGAGTTGAACTGGGGATTCCACACGTTACTCAACATGGCACAAACAGCTTACTTCATCTCTGTTATCTATTTGCCATTCCCTCTATTTCCCCTCCATCTGTTTTCCTCATTTCCTGATTCTCTCCTCTCCTCCTCTTGTTTTCTTTATTTTGACTTTCTCAAATCCCTCGCTGTCGTAATGCTACATTACACCATGTCTACTGACCCCCAGCTTCTCATACTGTATGCCCCTGAAATGTTCTCGCTATCTGTGTGCCAAACATGCACACACACATACACACACATACAAACAGATGCAGTAGAACCGGCGCTGCTCCTCATGTGACCCGCAACCATATCACAGGACTTTGAGCCATCGTCTGTCGCGGTTCCCAGCGTTTTACGGATAAAGTGTAACAGCCAGGAATGTCGCCAGCTCACGCCAGACACTTCCCATATGCAGTTCTGCGAAACTTCCTTTTTTTTCTCGACACAGACTGTGACGCTCTATTTACAGGACTTATCAGTGAACAAGCAGCGCCGAGAATAAACATCAGGAGTCTTAAAGTGTGCGCGTGTGACCTTTAGAGAACCTGTTCGTCTGCTCAATTCAGACTCGGATCATTGGATCTCTGTTTCTTCGGATACACACTTGCATGTGTTGCGACTGAAGCCGACCACCTCGCACCGGCTGGCAGCTGTCGTTTTCTGTTAACCGCAACAATTGTGAGAGTATTTGTTCTCCTAGCGGAGAGCAAAGAAGCCTGAGAAAAACATCAACAGCACTTATGGAATGTGTGACCATCTGTGAAAACTCGCCTGTGACATTACATACATTAGGGTGTTCCTTTTTTTAACATTAACAGTTCTACTTTCAACTTTTGCTGCTTGCTGAAAAGCAAGATATATAGGCGCTATAAGACATTCCTGAAATGCAAAAAAAAAAATGTATTTCATCTTTAACGTTCAGTGCATTATTATATCGTATCCTCTTCGAATCCTCAAATCTGATTGGTCAGAAATGCTTCAATCATTTTCTATAAAAAAAAAGCCCAGACAACAGTTTAGACCGCAAACCGTGTTCTAAAATTGTTAAAATAAAATATACGTGAACTTGTACGGCGGATGTTCAGTAATAATAAGCACAGAATTCGCTTAACATTTTCACAATGTTGTGGTATCTCTTGGTTATAGAGATGATACGTAAGTTTCTTACGCATAAATGCTTTTTGGGATTAACGGAGCATTACAGGCTCTCGGTAACATGACAGCATGTTATTACCTTCAAAAAGTTGTGGACGGAGGACTAAGGTTAAGTAACAACATGAACTAACTCGTTTCGTGGAAATTCCACAACATTACATGTAACTACAAAAGAGTAAAAGTATGACATGGCTTCGCATCAGCCGGGATCACATTACTCCGTGTTTTATTTTGTCTTTTTTCCGAAATGATGAAGGCAGTTAATTCTGACATATCCATCATTCCAGGATTGTAGGAAATAGAGAAAATATCGATTTGATTATGTATCGCATTTATTTTGCACAGCAATACACATATTGCCACACTGTCTCCAAAATCTAAAAATCTAAAGATTTAAATAAAAAAAAAGTGCTCGCCCTATCATCAGGATATCGCTAGTTCAATTCCCGGGTGATGTCGCCGGAGGCCCAGAGAGAGCTGATTGGCCAAGCTTTCTCAGCAGGGTGGCACTTAGCCGGTCATGGGTGTGAGCGAGCAGTTCGAAAAAGATGCGGTTGGCTGGCGTCACATGGGTTGGGACAACACGTGATAGTCTTCGGCCTTCCCTGACTGGTAGTAGTAGCCTTAATGTGGTAGTTGGATAAGTAATTGGATACAACTAAATAAAGTTTTTAAGAGTTTTTGAGCATTTGATGCGGTAAATTATTACAATTTCTCTATAATCCTCCATTCCACACATTGGCATGCAGCACAGTATCCTGCGTTTCAGTCTGTTTTTTCAATCTGAAAAAATGTTCCATTGTATCGTGATAATATCGTATCGGATGGTCCCTAGTGATTCCTATCCCTGATGGGAAACTGGTGTCATTCCGGCTAATTTCCACTCATGAGCTATACCTCATCATGAAACCAAAGAATACAAAGCCATAGTCTGTCAGAATGTGTTTCCTTTCCGCTGAACTCGATATCTCCTTTGGTTCTTTTTAGATTTGCATAATCAAATGCATCACGAAGCCTAACTCTGTAGTGTGCAATAAGAGTCTCACCGGACCGTGTTTTTCTTTCGTCGACACGAACAAACGGCAAAGATACTGAACCGTGTAAGTCCAAAAGAGGGTGATATTTCCATAACTCATCCGAGGTGTTGTGGGCGAGATGAGAAAAGGCGATAGAGATGATGAATACGTAACGATACAATCGCTCAGATACATGTATTAAAGGTCATCCTTAATTGTAAAGGGCCTGCCGGAAAGGTTTTCTGCAGCAATTGATAAAGAGAGTTTTCTCTCTCTTTATCAGCGAGTATTCCTATCAGATGCCACCGTGGCACGGGGCCAAAACTAACATTCATTTCTAACACGTACAAGCTTGGGGCAAGTTGGCATCCCAGAGTGTACAGAGGTTCTACAGCATTTAAAGTTGTTCTTTATCTCTCTCGTACTATCTACTGACAGGATGGAATACAACACAAATGATTAATAGGTTCAAAAAAACTAAAGTGCATGATTGTCCAGCTATCCGGCTCCATTTACTTCAGTTTAGAATTAATCTAAAAGGCATTAAAAGGTGCTTTACGTGAGATTAGGCTTGTTGTTGTTGTTGTTTTAAGATTGAGTCTCTAACAGTTAGGTGGGTTCAATATGTGAATGACTTCCCACTTTCTCACCCATGTCCATAAAGTTCTGCCCCATTACCTTAGGTGGAATGTCTATTAAATGACCAGATGGAAATCTAAACACAAAGCAATTGTTCCAGATCAGATGTCACAGTTTTATAAATTGTTATATGATAAATTCTCTCAGCGACTTACTAAACTTTTGCCAAACACACGGTTTAATGCATTATTTCTTATAGACCTGACCATTGCACCTTTAAAATGTCACCCACTTGTGCACTTATGTGATTGTGCAGGATAACAAAACACAGTTATTTGAGTTAAAAACTCACTTTATTTCTCTCTATAACCCCCTGATACACTAGTGCACTTATCCCAGTGTTTCACTAGTGCTTGGATACCATCAAGGTAGAAAGTTTTATCAGTACGCCAGAACTATGATCGGACTGCCTGCTTCACGACTGAACCACTGGCCTCCCAGGAACTCCTTAATGACCCAAACATGTGGTCAGGACTGTACGGGGGGTTGTGGCAATTAACTCCCAGACGAATACAAGTTTTGCTAATGAATGATTGTGTGTACAGTTCCAACAGTTCTCTTTCTCAAGTTTGCACCAGGTTATCAGGTGAATTTCAAGCATCAGGCGTTCCACTCGGTGAATGTTGCGGTGGGAGCACCATTCAGATATTTCTCATCATCGGAACGTGCTTAAAGTCTTCTGCAAATGTCAACCAAATTTAGGACTTCATTTACAAACAAGTCCTGGTTTGACTTGAACGCCTCTTGTATATACAGTATACATTGAATATTATATTATAGTACAGTATAATATATTATATCAAAAAATTTCATCAAATCTTGTTTTGATTTGAACGCCCTTTATAAAAGCAAACATTTTCCTTAACAAACTAAAACAGTTACATTGTGAAAACAAATAGATTGGTCTTCTGGGGACCATCCAAACCTTTTCTCTAGCAAGATATAAAAGCATACCGCTGCACATCCAAGAAAAACACACACGCAGTACTTCTTAAAAGAACTCTGTGTCACCTTGAACCATGACATGTGACGTTTTATTATTGTTTTACTTTACTGATAAAACTTCAGCACGCGAGCATCACATCCCGCCACACCTGACTACAGCAGCCAGGGCCGGTCATGCTCTGTTCTTTACTTAATGTACAGTGATCACATAATTACGAATTATTTGATTTAGTCATGCCCTGCTTGGCCGGTCATTCTGTGACATTAATTAAAATGCTCTCACTATCATGCAGCATGTGTGTATGTGTGTGTGTTTTTATGATCACGTGTTAATAGAGCATGCTGATGAATTTGTTTGAATGTTGACCTGAAACCGGGCAAATCCAAACTAAATATCACACACCCTCAGCGGCACACATGAGTCGAAGCAATAAAGTGACTTTACAGCCAGCACAGATGTTACAAATGCCACACTAATGCCACAAAACAAGCACATTCGCAGTGTGTAGCAACTACAAAGCTTTGCTCTGAGCAACCCAACGAAAAAATTGTGTAGATACAATAGAGTAACCCGAGAAGTTTTTAAAAAAGGGAAAAAAAAAAAAAAAAACCTGTTGGAATGTTGTGCCAATGTTGCTCTGGTGTTAAATCACCATTGTGTTGATGATTGTTGGGGGCAACAAGAGTTGTCGCAATGGTTTCCATATGAAGGTAAGTCGTAATAACAATCAATCAACTATAACAACCATTATTATTATAATGACTGTTCATGTAATTTTGCATTTGTCTGTTGAATTAATTAATGTTGTGTATAACAGAAATCAAAGGATTAGTGTTACAAGTGTAACCCTAACCCTAACCCTGCACTCACTACTCTGCTCCCAGTTACTTTTAATACTGTAGAATCAGTTGCAACAAAAATTGTAAAAGAAGATAAAAAAAACATCATTTCGAGAGCATCAGAAGCACCTTTACCCTTATTCGCAGGTCTGGTCCTGCTCCTGGAGCGACTGCGTTGCCTCTGGAGCCGGGTTCGACCCAGCAGCCTGTAGTAGTACCCAGGTCTCCCAGAACCTTTCCTAGTTATTCCTGACATTCTCTTGACACATCAACAAGCAAACACTCAAGCCTTTCCTTTGCTTTCTGCTTACCACTTGTTTAAAAGCACACAGTGAACAGATCCATAGAAAAGAAGTTCAACTGAAGAAGCAGAAGGAAAAAAAAGTTGTTCACACTCTCCCTCCACACTGTTTGTAATCTGTGTGAGCTCTGGAGGTGGGGATCTGCCATGGAGTGCACAGACAGAACAATACAAAGTTTTGGGCTCGTGGGAAAACCTGGAGTGGATTTGAGAACCTGAAGAAGGCGGCGAAGGAAATGAGTCTTCAAACAGAGTTGGCTGAGAAACAAAAGATAAAGCCGACACTTGATGTCTTGGCAACTGGGACAGCTTCTTCAATGCACACGCTGATTCTCAGGAGCTCTCTCTCTCTACTGGACATCCACGGACACCATTCTTTATAAAGATATTCCCGTTGTGTTTTAATGATGATCATGTTCACCAAGATGGATATCTGAAGATCTGGTAACCATGAAAGCCACAGCAGACACATTTACACATTTTTTATCTTTTCCTCCTGATCAACCCCTTCAGAAGTCAACCTGAAAGACACCCCTCCCATCAGGGAAGAAATGTTTAATCATAGGACAAAGGTGATGAGCTAATCATTTGCAGCCAGCCATTCCTCAACGATGACAAAGGACCCAAGCCATGCTAGTAAAATTCCCCAACAACATAAGAGACAGGGCAAGGGTTGTTTTTCCCCTTTAATTTATCACTTATAAATCATTGCTGCAGTAGTCAACTGGTTGAACTTTTTTTCCTGATAATGTTCCAATACTGCCGCTTGAGAATCCCAGAAAACTGTAAGCGTGGATGAATTTTCCAGCTGATGGTTGACTTTTGAACTTTTCCTCAGTCGGCGATTGAGGATGTTTCTGTTCCATACTCTACTGTTTACTCTCAGGCTCGTAGTGATGAATCCGTGTCTCGTCACCAGTAATGATTCTCTTTAAGAAACTTTCACCTTCC
>JAOVVA010000031.1:11091277-11102874 GCA_028565275.1 Leiocassis micropogon
CTTTCTGCACGATTAAACAACCTTTATGCACCAGACAGTGTGTGTGTGTGTGTGTGTGTGTGTGGCTCCGTGGGATTCTGGCACCTGAACTTTCTGTTTTGCAAACAACCTGACACACAAAACCTACATAAAAAACTACACACACACACACACACACACACACACACACGCACAAACACACACACACACACACACATAGATTGATCAAAGAGAAAAAGGAGGGAAACTCTGCCTTACCTGAAACTTGTATCAGCTCTTTCAGAAGTTTAAAAAATAGAAGAGTAAATTCCCAAATCAGCACATGGACAGCAAAGAGCAAAACACAGAGTCTCTGTCTCTCAGTCTCTCTCTGTCTCTGTCTGTCCTGTCTCCTGTGTGTATGTCTCTTTCAACTCACACACTTTCCATGTCTGTATGAAAAGCAGAAATGCAGGTCCCGGTGTCGAACCCCATGTCTGTGTGTGAGTGTGTCTGTGTGTGTGTGTCTGGAGAGAGAGAGTGAGAAGGAGAGGAAGAAGTAGAGATAGAGAAAGAGAGAACAGGCTGTGAGCAGAGTTCAGATCCTCCCCTTTTCCAGATCTAAACCATGCAAATGAGCACAGAGGGAGAAAGAGGTGTGTGAGTGTGTGTGTGTGTGTGTGTGTGTGAGAGAGAGAGAGAGTGTGAAAGAAGATTTGAGGAGTGTGTTTGTGTGTGTGTGTGTGTGTGTGTGTCAAAGAAGATTTAAGTAGTGTGTGTGTGTGTGTGTGTGTGTGTGTGTGTGAAAACACTAATTAGCCACATTTCTTTCTCACAAAGAATGAAAAACCTGTGAATGAAGTCAACACTTGCTTTCTCAGGAAATGTGTGTGTGTGGTCTATACTTTATGACAGATATCATCTTCTAAGCATGAGTACTCTTCACCCCCACCACCACCTTCTTATTCTTCTACCTCACGCACGCACACACACACACACACACACAACCCTACACATTATATGGGGGAATGCCGTTGTTCCTCGCCACCCGGAGGGCAGAGGAGAGGGGGTGGAGCCAAGAGCCACGAGAGTGGAATTCCAGACAAAGTTTCAGCCAATCAGAATGCAGCCTGTGCCTGAGCAGGGAAAGACACTGGACTCGAACTCTACATCTGTTCATGGCAAGAAAAACCAGGAACACATCACGCAACAGGAACACAAACGCATACTGATAACTTTAACACACACACACACACACACATACACACATACACACATACATACATACATATACACACTTTTAGTTATTGTCCTTATGGGGACCAGCTAAATGTCTCCACAAGGTCAAAACTGTCACATATTGGAACCATTTGGTCCCCAGTAAGATATAAAAACAAGCCCCTCCCCCCAAACACACACACACACACTCTAGCCTGATAGTCTCGTGTTTCAGGAGTAAAAAAAAAGAAAAAATTCTTTAAAGCTGACAAAAGTATCCATTCATTCTTCCTGTAATTTACACAGCACACACCTCCAGGTGACATCCTTATATGTCTCGGGTTCCAAAGGAGACGCACACACACAAAAACCCTAGACAAGTCACGTTATCCGTTTATAAATAACTGCCACACCTTTCTCCTTCTTCCCTTCTTCCCTTCTTCCTCTAACTCTTGACTTTCCTTTATGGTTTGATCTTAAAGTCACAAGTTACTTCCTGATTGGATATAGCTTGGACACTGTCATAAATGTGTGTGTGAAAGAGAGAAAGCAGAGAGAGTATCTTATGTCTGTCTAACTGTCTTTCCCTGGAGACATGTTGGTGCAGATGTAATGGTATCCCAGCAGACAAAAGTTCAAAGGTTACAGCACTCACTGGCCTTTTGGAATAGCACATGGCAAGTGCAGATCTCAGAGCAAACGCTGTGCATGTGTGTGTGTGTTTAAACAAGCGTGGGTTTTGTTGTTGTTGTTGCCGTCATCTGTTTCCGGTCTTAAGGTTGTGACCTGGCTTTCAATATTACATCCTTTTATTACATGCATTTTATTAATTAAAGTAACTTACTTGCTGCATACATATACAAAAAATGTCTAGCTAATTATATATACAGTATATAATTAAACAGCTATCTATCTATCTATCTATCTATCTATCTATCTATATATATATATATATATATATATATAGAGAGAGAGAGAGCGACCCATTTTTTTACATCGTCAGACTTCCAGTCAACATTCACACACGACGAGCGATTTGGGAACGAATGATAGCCTAATGGCAGGTCTTTGGGAGGAAACCGGAGAACCTGGAGGAAACCCACCAAGCATGAGTTGAACATGCACACAGACCCCGAGGCAGGAATCGAACCTGGACCCTGGAGGTGCAAGGCTACAGCACTAACCACTAAGTCACTGCCGCCATATATACCCATATATTTATTTTATTATTAATATATATATTTTTACCGTTTATAGAAACAAATTGTTTGCCCAGTTAAACTCTTTTCATCTCGCAGGAAATGTATATAACTCCTAACTAAGTTTCAATTCCTTCAAATTCATGCAAAGTTCAGAAAATTGTTTAGAAAGTTTGTTCAGAAAGTTTGGTGAGACCACAAGGTAAGAATATCTACTAGAAAAAACTAAATTTGTCTCTGAGATAAATCAATTTGAAAGATACCATCTGTGAATAATTCCAGTAAATTATTGTGGTGCCTTATACTAATTTGAATCTTGTAAAAAAAAAATATACGATTTTATAACTAACAAACAGGACAAGCTGGATACAGTGTCTGATATAAAAAAAATTGAGACCCTGGACCCTATTGCTTTTGACTTTTTGCAAACAACTATCAAATTTAAATTCTCCTGAGTAGATTTTTATCTAGTTATGTGTTACAGCTATGCCTAAAACATCTTAAAATCATAAAAAATACATTTCAAATAGATCCCTATAAATCCAGTTTCTTCAAATGAATGTTTAAAGCTGTACTACAATTGTAAATAATAATTTCTTAATTAAAGGTCCCATATTTTATTACTTCTTTAACAAGTTAACACGAGGTCTCAGATCTCCCTCAAACTGTGTGTTTATGTGTGTGTGTTAATGCTCCAGTTGAAGGACCCATCAGATAATGCAGTTTTTTTAAACTTAGACACACCTTTTTTCACTCCTCCTCCAACAGCACCATTTCAGGGTTTATGTAAAATGAACTACTGCTGAGCCACGCCCATCAAAGAAAAAGCAAAGCTGATGAACAACCTAGGGGAGGGGATCTTCTTATATGAGGTCACATTAGGGGGGGATCTAATTGACTAAAATCTAATTATCTTACTTATGCCCTGGTGAATGCAAAAATGTAAAAAAAAGACCTTATCTTTTTTATTTATACACACATTCTGGAGACTAAAAATGACTAAAAAGCGAATTTTGCATAATATGTCTCCTTTACGTAAGTATTAAAACATAATATAGTGTGCTGTCATATGGAATGCGTCACACCTCACATAGTGCGGTGTGACGCATCAGAGCTATATAGAGTCATTCATTAATTCCTTATATTACTAATAAGCTAAAAACTTTTCAAAAACAGACCTGGTGTGTAACTTGCTAATTAGGTATCTATCCATGAGATGACAAGAATGATGCAGCTGATGGTGATGTCAGCATAAAAGCATTATTTTAAAAGTTTGATCTGTTTTCGGCAGATGAGGAGGTGACACAACTTGACACTAAATGACTACACCCATTTTGCTTGAGCACAGTAATCGGGAAGCTAGTTACCCAGTTTCTTGGCCGGAGGGACTGTATGTCAGGGCATCATTAGATCTGGAAACAGTTCTGATGTGGTTGGTTCCCAACATGAGCACCAAATACTCAGTGTCAGTCTCACAGCAAACAACCCGCCAAACCACATTAGCAGATGGCTGAAGAACACACTGAATCATGAGTAAATTCTTCTTTTCAAACTCCTAAACAGATTGTGAACTTTATCCAGGAACTACTGTAAGCCGTAAACCTATTAAACACTAATATAAAGGGTCGGGATAAAATAAAGCACAAGCTCTGAGGGATTACCTCAAAATACAAAGCAATGTCGAAGACTTGAAACGATCAGGTTACAACTTGCTAGAAAGCTAAGAAAAAGCCTGTAGCGGTCCTGGATAAGTCTCATGTCCAGCTGAGACAAAGATTAATCTGCACAAGAGTGATGGAAAGAGGAAAGTATGAGTCATTTATAGAAATTTTTCATTTTCCAAATAATACCACCTCATGTCTGAAATATGATTGAGGTCATATCATAGAATGAGCATGTACAGTAAAGCTACAGCACCTTGCATTAGTATTCTCTCCTTAAACCTTTCCACATTCAGCCTTACTGAACTCAATCAAGAATGGTTCATTTATCTACAAAATTCTTTATATTTCATTCTTCAACTACAATATTGAACTTTGATAATTGACTTTTAGTGGTACAGTATGCCTGTCCTATAGTGCAGAGTTGCAAATGTGCTATCTTCTTTTCATTTATTAATGAATTTAGCAGGAATAGGAGTAAGGTGTACCCTAATGAACTAATTATAATATACAACTGACAAACATGGATGGAATCTGGAATAAAATAAATCCCACAATAGGTTATGTCCTGTGTGCATGGAGTTTGCATGCTTTCCACGTGCTTGGTGTGTTTCCTCCGTATACTCCGGTTTCCTCCCACAGTCCAAAGACATGCAGATTAGGTTAATTGGCATTCCTGAATTGCCCGCAGTGTGTGAATGTGCATGTGATTGTGCATGTTCATGTTGACAGGAGGTACTACCACGGTTGTTAAAATGGGAATAAATACAAAGGTCACCATTGGACACCATGGTCCCTAGTTGTACTACAGAGGTTCTTAGATGGATGGATGGCATCCCATCAAAAGTGGAAAATATTGACTTAGTGTAGTCTACCTTAAACATTCTCAGAGCATTACTAACTACATTAGCCTACAGTTTGGCAAAATTGTCTAACACAAAATCTATTTAAAAAAAAAAAAAAGTTAAATATTGCGTGTGATTTATGGAATGCTGTACTAAAAGTGATAAACCAAATAGTTGTATGGTTACTCATACACAGAGCCACTGTCTGGTGGTTATGGCTCACTGCCACTGCCCAGAATCATAAAAGAGTATTGTACCATACAGTTTCAAATTCTAGTTACAGTTTCTAATGAACGCGATGCTTTTTACACCATCATAAAATCAAGGACTTATATAGAATATCACACTGACTACAAACATAAGAGGTTAGGAAGGGACATAGGAAATAGGAGGTTTTACATCCTGGACCTCAAGGAGACCAAAGCACAGTGTTAAACCCCCCCAACTGTGTGTGTGTTAATGCTCCAGTTGAAGGACCCATCAGATAATGCAGTTTTTCATACCTTAAACACACCTTTATTTTACTCCTTCTCCAACAGCACCATTTCAGTGTTTATGTAAAATGAGTGCTTAGTCCATTGGATGAAAGCGTAGACCCTAATCCTATGGTATGTTTACACTAGCAGGTGACAAGTGTGACTTGTGAGTGGCTGGTCACCTCTTGCTTTGTCAAACATGCAATCCGTGCAAAATCCAAAAGTTTTTGTTGTGGCTGTGGTTGTTGTTCACAAAATGGTCCGAGCAGAACCATATTTCACAGCTAAATCTGTTGCCTATTCCAAGGAACCACTGAAAAAAAAAAACTTCTTTTTGGTAAAGTGTGCTGCATGTCATAGACCACAACAAGCATTCTTTTCATTTTCAGTTAAACTGAGCTGTAAATTCATTTGGTCTTGTATAAGAATTTCTTTATCTCCTTATAAGATTTTGTCTTGTCCAGTTCCGACCCAGCAGCCAGATCTCTCCTAACATGCCAGAGCTACCTACTGGGGATGGGTAAGGTTAACACGTGCTTCATGCAGAACCAGAGGAGCGCTACAGTATCTGCCATCATAAAGCTCGCATGCATCCATGATTGGCTAAAAATCATGGATTCATTCTTGTGATTGACAAGATTAAAACTATGTGTCCATTTCCTCACACACATCCATTAATGATTTATTTGTCTTTGGCCAAGGAAGGCTGTGGGCCACAACACTTTAAAATTGCAATCTCCAGACAATATATTAAATGTATGAAATAAACCCAGGTATATAAGGGTGATATATGGCATATGGATTTTTAAATCATAAAATTGTTGGATAGAATCTTATCATTTTAAGTTGAATTAAAAGGTTTGATAGCTAACCAATCCTTTATAGCATATTGTACATTGAAAACAGGAACTAGACAGCCCAAACTGCAAGGAAATTGGTCAGATATCACATGTGCAAAGTACATATAACTCTTCCTGATAGACGTATATTCCCTTGTGCTGCAACTGATCATTCATATGACATACTAGCATAAGTTTGAGTCATAACAGGAAGTGGACGAGAATGTGTTTTGGAACAAATTAAGGTTCGGGTCTCGAGAAGGTCGGCATCTGTGTCAAAGCATATGGCCCATGGGAGGTCTAGAATGAGCCTGTCTGGAGTAGGCCAGTGCAATTTCCAAAAGAATATACTCTCAGAGTCTCAGATCAGCAGGAGTGCTACATTCCTATTTAAAGTGGCACAAGCATATCATCGTGGCACAGGAAGAGTGTTTCTTACACATGGGAGAACACCAGAAGCAAACCATGGAACAGTACGAGGTTATCAAGCCCTATTAATTTACCTTTTTAGATTCATCAGCAAAACAGCTTTTGTAACACTTTAAAATCCCAAGAACCACCAGCAGGCCCGGACTTCCCCCTGAATTCACACATGTACTGTATATGTAGCATCAAGCATCATGTCAATCCACAAAAAAGTGCTTCTGTAAGTAGCGTGACAACATAAAGAGCAACGGTGTGCATTAATTTTGCTCTATTTTGCCAACTCCAGCAGTTGATTATCAGGTATGAGCAGGCGAATTTTGTTTGTTTTGAAAAAGATATTAACCGTTCTAGAGCTTCTGTTTTGTTTGCTGTATGCTGCAGTACAAAAGACATGTGCAGCCTATAATGCATCACATAAACAAGTCTGTTGAACAAAGTTGGCTTCAAAAAGAGTCAGTAAATATTGGTCAAAGGGTTTGAGTATTGTAATATATGGGAATTGCATAATTAAGCTAAAATTAATTTTTAAAAAACTATTTTTTTAAAGTGTGGGAGTTGTCTAACTAATCGTCTTTATTAGTTATGCATGCACGTTTAATTCAGAAGTGAGCTTTAAGTGCACTCAGCACACGGTGGCATGAAAATTCATGAATTGCCAAAACATCGCCACTACACCATCTGTCTTGTATTTGGCTGGGATGAAATCTTGCACCGGTCCTTTGAGGAAAAACATGCCCTTTTGAAATTCATAGTGAAAATACCTGCATTAAAGTTATAACAAATACAAGCAAGCAGCCCGTGCATTGTCATCGGTGCACCTTCCATAAAGCCTTTAAGGATTTCAAAGATGATAAAGTGCTATAATAACTATGCCAGCTCAGCTTTGGTATCCAAAAGATAACTTTGAAGAAACCGTGGGATGCTATAGCAATACTATATCATACGCCATCAGCCCACATTCTCAACGCATATTATCAAACTGGCTTTATGGACTTGATGTTTTCAAATTATTTAAATCTTGTAAGTTGATATTTAAGCTGCTTATTACATTTGCATAAGATTAACGCACTATATGTCTATTTAAAAATACGTACAAAACACATGGTCAAGACAGCCACATGGTTGTGGGTTCAGTCTTGAGCTCAAGTGCCTTAGTGGCATTTTTTGAAGACATCCCTATGTCTCTCATACTGTCTGGCAATGAAACTGACCCCCCTCTCAGGATCAGGTGCTTTCTCAAGTGACAGAGCCTGAAATAGTTTGACACTGACAAACATAAAGCTAGACAGACAGGCAGACAGACAGACAGAGAGACAGACAGAGAGACAGATAGATAGATAGATAGAACAGGAAATTTTTGGAACTCTTAACTCTATGTAACAATCTCAGCAGCAACCTCATTTCCCCTCTCGTCTGTTCCAAACACTTAGCATTCAGCATCACCAGTTTACTAATCACTGGCCTGATCATCTGTCATCATCTGCACCTGTTTCTCACTGGTTCATGCCTTAGATAGTTAGATGGGTTTTTTTTTTTTCACACTTGAATGATTCATAGGTCACTGTGTGGTTTAATGAACTAAACAAATTCCTCTGAACCTGCTCAGGTACCAGGACCAGACTGAAACTGAGAGACAGAAACTTGCCAAAATGAGAGCCAAAAAGGTCTTTCAGGAAGCCTGGAGAACTATTCCTCAAGACTACATTAAAAATACAAGAAAGCCTGACTCTTTGAAAGCTAAAATATAAAGAAATGAGGTCTGGCTCAAGACTTTTGCACAGTACTGTACAATATATCACACGCAAACCCTGTATGTAATAAAGTTCGACACAACAATTTGCAGATCTTTTTAAAGTTCTGACACATCCTCTTAGGCGTATCCATTTTCCCGAAACAGCACTTTTGAGCCTTCCAACTGTTCCAACCCATGATTCATAGACATGACCTAGCATCATATCTTCATATGATAATTGAATCATTTGCATGAACAATTTGATGTTTGTCAAAACCCCTGTTTTGAGGTCATTCTTTCTTCTGTAACACTTGGATAAGTCCTTTAGAACCATAGTTTACATCATGGAACGCTTTAGAGACGAGCAAAATATAAACCAGCCTCATTGTTAGTCTGGGATTACGTTTTGAAAGGAGTCTACAAGATTATGTTGGGATTACTTCTTGCTTTTTTGCAGTCTATGGCCGCTTTGCATTTCTATAGCATGACACCATGTTTTCCATTAAAATATTCCAAATGAATGTTTAAAATCCAATGTGAACCTTCGGAGTCCTGCGTGTCCTTCTGACATGCACTTTTTTTTAGCAAAGTGTAGCAGGGCAGGGACGGAATTCAAAGTACTACTGCAGCGTGTTATTTGGGTTTATTCTGGGATATTTTGTGGTTTGGTGCGTGCATAACACAGATGTTGGACGTTACCGCTGACTGCACGGTGGTTTTTAAAGTCTCAGCGCTGCCAGTGTGGTGCCTCCGCCTGACCTTTTCGTCTTTGCGTCTCCCTCAACACCTCGACAACCACCGTTTCACTCTTCTCTCATTTACATTTCTGTTGCTCTGTAATGGGATTAAACCTGCTGTTGTGCGGAGGGGGAAAAAAAGGTGTTTCTATCCTCCCTGAAAATAGTTTAGACGTTGACTCATTTCACAAACCGCATTCTTTGTGAAGGTTAAACATCCTTCACGGCAGAACTTGGCAACACCCTACACAGAGTAAATAGTAGGGGGAGATTGGGAACGCTCACCAAGATTAAGATCTTTGACTCCTTAAACTGTTCAAGATCCCCACTCTAGTAAGTATATAATATTTTCTGGGGATTATTTACTGCTGGTGTTGAATAATATGATTTAGAATGGATTACTCAGGTACAAGTGGACACTTTAAGGAGGTACTGTTACAAAATAGATAGATGTGCAAAAGAATGAGACATGAGATTTTTGGATGGACTGCGGAGAAATTTCTCACACTCCAGCCCACAGACAAAGAGACACGAACACAACACACACACACACACACACACACACACACACACACACACATGCACATGCAAATACCACATGCTGACCTACAAACTAAACCACAAGAACTGGGTGAAGAAATACACAACACACTGAACGTCTAGACGTCTGAACATCTAGCGCAGAGTTTTTAATATTAACACAGCCTTCCCTTTAATAGGGAAAATTTCAATACAATTCATTTCTAGGAATCTTGACACACACACACAGCAAACGCATAAATATTTTCTCACTGAGACCTGCCATCACTTTTCAGCATCACGCTAAAGCCGTCAACATTCTCCTGGCATCCGGCCATCTCTAGACCACCGGCACAGAAGCTGAGGAACAAATGCATCCACATGAAGGGGCCTCACTTTTCTTCTTGTCCTTCTCCCAAGCACTTACCAGACTGACCCTCAGACACGAAACCTGCCTCCAGATCCATGCAGATGAAACGCGACTCCTGTATAGCTGCTGAGATGTGCGGTGTTGGGAAAAAAAAATGAGGCTGGGGAGGGGAAAGTGAGTTTCCCCCAACTGTTGCTCTACAGCCACATGCAAGTAAAGCTTCGAGAAGGAAAGGAGAAGTGTAGGAAACAGGGATGGAGAGAGAATTAAAGAATCAGAGAGAGAGAGAGAGAGAGAGCATGTGGCACACATGCAGATCGCTGTTCCTACTAAGTTCCTCGTTTTTCTTGCTCTCCCTCTTTCTTTTTTCCTGATTCTTAAAGACACAGAGGCTCGCTCTTTTCTCCCATTACAGTTTTATAACATCTATAAAAAGTACACACTGTGTTTTGGAGAGTGTAACAAATAACTAGTGCATAGACAGGCTAGAAAATTCTTTTGTGCTGTATGTGCATCAGAGATCGTGTCTCTTTCCCTTTCCGGCACAAGCTGTTCTTTCTACAAAAGTTGGTCAAATATTATATTAACTGAATTCAACGTTTTTTATACAGTTTATAAGTGTGTGTGTGTGTGTGTGTGTATGAATTCTGTCAAGGCATGAATTTTACGAGATCTCGATTCTAATTGGTCAAAATTTGTTGTTTAAACTGTTAACCAATTACAGCGGTAGCTCAGCCTCCATTCCAGAGGCGAGTTCTTAAGGAGAAATTTCATTTTGCAAAACGCATTTTCCCATAGGAAATCATGTAAATGCAGATAATCCGTTCCAGCCACCCAAAAACATAACCAATATTTTACCGATTTCCAACACTATAATCATATGTTCGCATTTAAAAACAATCAAAACGTTTAGAAAAGACATGTCAATGAAGTAAAATAAAAAATAAATAGACATTAAACCTTACTTAACCTTAATTTATATTTCCTCTTGGCACCGGCTGCTTTAAAAGTCAAACAGATTTTCTTCTTGCTACTGTTCCTAACATTCTAGCAACCCATGGTGCAATGTCTTTTCTAAATCTTGCACAAATTAAAATAAAAAAAAGAGTTTTAAAAAAATGGTAAATTGGCTTTGCTTGGTTTTCCACTGAAGAAAACAAGTTTTGATTTTATTTAGCCGGCATTCGGTTTGGTTCTTAAGGTGAAAATTCATGAGGTGGGGCATTCGCTTGCTGAGGTCCCACTGTATTATATTCTCAAAAAATAATTTCATCTTTTATAAAAAATAATAAATGTCAGTTTTTAAACTTGCAATTATTTACCATTTTTTTCATTTTGTTCATTTTCATATTTTACTCCATGTAGAATAACAGAACACAGCTATAAGAGTAAAAAAGAGTTATTTCTCTATATAATCCCCTACTACACTAATGCACTTATCCAGTGTTTCACTAGTGCTTGGATACCATCAAGGTACAGTAAAAAGCTTTCTCATTACGCTCTAAGCCATGCTCTAACTGACTGCTTCACGTCTAAAACGCTGGCCTCCCAGGAACTCCTTTAATGACCCAAACATGTGGAAATGACTTGTCAGGACTGTGCTGGGGATGTGGCAAT
>JAOVVA010000031.1:11104606-11130729 GCA_028565275.1 Leiocassis micropogon
TTTGGTTTTGAATTTGTTATTTTGTTTTGGGTTTTGTTATTTTGTTTTCAGTTTTGTTAATTTGTTTTGCACTTCAGCCACTGTACAAAATAGATATTTTTAAGCATGATCAAATTTATGATCAAAGGGGAGCATTTGAAGTTTATTATACACATGTGCAGCTGTCATGTGATGTGATGTACAAAAATAAAAGAAAAAAATATTAGGATGTGCTGGATCACATGATATTTTATGAGTTGCTTTATAAGGGGTGTGGAAGATATGTCCTCCAATTAAAAACGCAATAAATATGACTAGGTCTCTTTATGAAGCCACTTTGACGCTTAGCTTTTTTAAAGGATTTTTTTCCTAAATTTTCTCCCTAATTTAGTCGTATTCAATGCCACCCGGCACCAGGGGGCTCCCACAGCAAGGCCACCACCTCCAGTCGAGGAGGGCCGAAGACTATCAAGACTATTCAATGTTTCCTCCGGACTACGTGACGCAGCAGAACGGGAGCGGCTTAACACCCCGAGGACAGCCAATGACTGGTTGTAGAGCAGTGATTAATGCGGGAGCGCTAAGCTGCGAGAGGCTACAGCATCACTCGAGAATCAAACTAGCGACCTCCGCATGATAGGATACTGTATATTGGAGATGGGACTCACCAGGGATACCCGATATAATACTATCACAATTTGGGTGCTGATTCGCTTTGTATTGTGATTCTCTAAGTTTTGTGATTTTATGAAAACAGTACATAATATATACATAATTTATACATAATTTGTTCTGGAATCGCAGATTGTATATTAAAACACTTGTATATCAAAGCAAATTTCCCCCATAAGAAATAATGGAAACTCAAATGATTCATTCCACAACCCAAAAATATTCATATAAAAATTATTAATACAAAATCTAAAGTAAAAATAAAACTGTCACTTGCTTTTGCTTTACACGCTCACACTAGTGATGGGTCGTTCATAAACGAGTCGTTCTTTTTGAACGAGTATTTAACGTGACTCAGAAGAACGAGTAGTCTCAGAGAGTGATTCGTTTATTTTCTACTGCATGCGCAAAGCATCGCAATACCTCCGTAGAGGAAACAGAATTGAGCCGCTATCTCTCGCGTCTTCTAGTCCGAATTGTTTGTTCTTTTGTCACGTGACACCCATAGACGCTATGCATTGCCATATGCCATGCGTTGTAATATTTTCATTACTGGAACTGTAGCCAAAATTTGTGTATGTAGACATGTTTGGAGTCTGTTTAGTGACATTTTTACATTTTATTTTATTTCTGATCAAAAGAACGAAATGAGCTAAATGACTCAAAAAAGGATTCCTTCATTTTGATGAACGAGATTCAAAGAACCGAGTCACTAAAATGATCCAAACCTCCCATCACTAACTGAGACTGAGCATGTGGGATTATAGAGGAATGGCAACATTTGTCCACCTCAAATACAAGCATACAGTATCTACATTAAAAATGGAGTAAAAAAGTATAGATTTTGGGGTCAGTTTGCTGATACAGGAATTCGAATTGTACAAAAGATTCACGATAGTTTACTGAATATATTTTTTCACAATCTCCACTGTCACACCCAGGAAATCAACCTGAATATGTGTTAGTTTTGACTTTTTTTTTTTACTTAAGTCTCCAGCTTATGTTAATGCTCTATGTAAATGTTTACTGCTTAATGCAATGCTATGATTTATATTCCAGATCCATTCCAGTTGTCTGAATAATGCTTTAGGCTTTAGTTACTTCCGAGGTCTGAATATTAATCTGACACAACTCTGAACATACTGTAGAGGTGAGGGTTTAGGTTATTGACCACTTGCGTTGATAAATTTATGATAATAATGCAGTGCTGTAAAAAAGTATTTGCCCTCTTTCTGATTTTTATTTTCCCCTAAATTATTCTGATCATCAAACAAATTTTATTATTGCACAAAGATAACCTGAGTAAATGCAGATTTCATTTATTAAGGGACAAAAGCTGTGCAAAACTAATTGCCCCCCCCCCTCCCCCCCAAACCTAATAACTGGTTATGCCCTTGGTGGCAACAACTGCAATCGAGCATTTGCGATAACTGGTGATGAGTCTTTCACATCGCTGTGGAAGAACCATTCTACTGTGCTGATTTTTTTTTTTTTATTCAGCACATTGGGTTGTTTAAGGATCTCAATCGGATTTAATTAGGTCAGCCCAAAACCTCAATTTTGTATTTATCTCCTGCATAATCCAAGTGCGCTTCACTTTGTCAGACCGGCTCTATTTAAGTGGTTACTTGATTCAACAGGTCTGGCAGTAAACAGGTCAGGGTGTGGCAAGTGAAATTTAACACAGTTCACTCATGATTTAGCAAGGGGGCAATTACTTGTTCACATAGGGCCAGGTAGGTTTGGACATGTTAGAAATGTTATATTAAATCTTGTTTATCTGAACCACCAAAAAAAAAAAATCATAATGGGGCAAATACTTTTTCATGACACTGAATTAACATTTTTTATAAGAATAAAGGTAATTTGGATGAATTTCATTACATCAATTATGTCATAAGATTTTACACTTCAACTTTAATCCTGACCCTAAACTTATCCTAAGGCCTGTCCGCTAAGAAATCGTTTTAAAGCTAGAATACTTTTCAAACCCCCTCTTATGACTTTGCAGAGTAAACCATGAACATTGTGGGAGTGGAAAAGCTACATATAAACATACACTGATTATTATACACTTATTATTTATATTGTAGTAATCTAATGCTCATCTATGCCTGTGGGGTAGAAAGGATAGTTTTAAGTGTCAGGTCCAATCCCACAGTAGAGCCAATGTAGCCCTAACTGCTGAATATCAAAACATCAAGATTTTAACATGTTGTGATTATATAAGTTACTATAACTTTTTCTTTTGACTTCCTGCATCAACTACATGTTCAAACCATAATCCTGGCTTTAACCTTCATGCGACCATGTTGTAAGCCAGCTTCTTGTTTTCTGGCAGAATTAGATTAAAAATTCTCGAAATTCTGATCTGCAACATTATACATAACCGTGTCATAATTACAGTACAAATTGTTCACATTATTAGTCTCAACAATGATTTACAGAATATAATAGATGTATGATACAAAGATTAGCTATATTAGTCATAAATTAACTTTTCTTTGCCTGATGTCCTAATTTGCTCATCAACGATGGCCAGATGTGCAAACATTTGCAATTAGGACGATGCCAGACCGAATCTGTGAAACGACACAAAACTGAAGGCTCAGCGGATTTCGGATGTCGTTTCACCAAGCTGGATAAAAGAACAGACTGGGTATTGATGTCCGAACCATGCCAGATAAAAGTGAAATGATGAAATTAGTGCTGGGACAAGAAAGTGCGAAGGAGGGGGAAAAAAGTAGATTGTGAAGTGAGAGTGAGAATAAAAAAGCAAAATAGAACTCGAAACCCATTTCAAAAATGTCTGTCATGCTCAGAAGTCATGTGACCTCCCAGCTTTGCAGGGTCTATTACAGGGCAGAGAAATAATATGCCTCATAAATTACATTTTTATCACACACACACATACACACACATACACACACACACACACACACACACACGCACCACTGAGACACATAAGTGATGTCTCCCAACATAGCACCAAATTGTGTTTAGACAATCTGTCTTATATACGCTTGCACATGCAGGCAAACTCAGGGGGACTATAAAAGGACATTATTACTTAGCGGAGCTGTAAATATCTTGGCACCTTGGAGACTTTATCTTGTCTATGTTGTGTATGGGTCCGGAACACCATAAAATTATTCCTGGTTTGATAGTTTATACAAACAAACAATTACTGTTGAAATCTGAAATCTGATTGGTCAGAAGGTCAGTATTCATCCTCTGTGACAGATTTTTGTTCTATAATGCGAACGACATGTTTACTGAATTATTGATGTGTTTGTTCTATCGTCTCTGTAGTAACTCCTAAACATATACAATGGAGGGCCTTGTAATCTAAGACAAAGGATAAGTGGATCTTTAAATGTTCAATGTCATGTGTTTCTTAGTATCTTTAGTATGGTCAAGTTTTAATTTATGGAAGGAGCCTCCAGTGTAAGTTTCTGCCACCCGGGATTATGTGGTTCTGGTTGTGTAACATGAGATGATGATAAAATAATAAAAAACGTAAATGAGGACTGAAGCAAAATAAATCAATAAATAGTGAGGGGTTATTATTTAATTCATTACAAAATCGTAACCTTTAGCAAACTGCTGTGATATAAGATGAATACAATATTTCAGATGTGCTGTCCGTGGAAAATAATCAACATCTTTGGTAGGGTTGTACATTTCACACATTTTTCTTATTCAATATTTAAACATGTTAACAATCAGAATTAGTGGCACAATCTTAACAAAGAAGTAAAATAAAATAATGAAGCACAAGTAGTTTAAAAAAAACATAATAATAATAATAATAATAATAATAATAATAAAAAAAGAAGAGAAGAAGAATACAAAATCTAATTAATAATTAGATCCTCATTTAGGATTGATGCTGCTAAAAATGTAATGTCCAATATTGCGCGTTGTGGTGTACACAAGTCAAAACATGTCGGCCACAGTGAAATATTATGCAAAACACATCATTTTCTGCTTATCTCTCCATTTCTTCCACTTTAGAATAGTCTCAGCTAACTAACGGTTCCAGGGTTAAATCCCAAATAGCATAACATGGAAAGCTAGTGCGCTTAGTAGGGTATAGACTCCCTTGTTCCAGACACCAAGGAGTGCACTTGATCACTTAGAGTGCTTAGAGAGGATTTTGAAAATGTAAAAAAATGTGATTAAACCTTGTGTTAAAAGGTAGTTAGCTTTTTAGTTTGCATTAACCGTGAACAAAGCAGTGAGGAGAATCATGAACCCTGTCCACATGTTGGTGGAAGCTCGCTCTCATGATTAACTAGCAGCAATGAAAAATCTAAACACAACATAAATGTTCAGAGGCAATTCATTCCTTTTTTTTCTGCTGTGAAGACACTGCTTACCTCAAGGAGTGATTTTTTTATGGTTTTAATTATGCCAGGGGAAAACATTGTCATTACTTTATAGAATGTATTTATAAACTGTATGCAGAGCTACTGTAGGTCAAGCATACATAGTCAGAATTTAATACCGGCATTTGCCCACATTGGTTTTCAGACCTCAAACCTGAATCTGAAAATAAACACTACTCGGAAGTTGTGCATTTTCTCGCCCTTTAAAAACTTCTTTTTTTATCTCAAGGACTGAGTTCGTCCATGGTTTTCATTATGAATTTAAGTCATGTTAAGTTGGCGACATTAAGTTAGGTGTATGTGCAGCAGTCACGGTCATGTGATCTGATATACAAAAAAAATAAAAGAGAAAATATTAGGATGTGCTGGATCACATGCCATTTTATATTTTGCTTTATAATGAGGGTGAAAAACATATTGTTCAATTAATAATGCAAGGAATATGACTAGGTCTATTTACAAAGCACCTTCAACAGATGTTAGATGTTTTATCATATTCTTCTTATACTGTATACAGTATGGCCTTACTAGTTACTTACAGTACTTACTTTTTATTTTATTCTTTTCTTTTAATTATTTTATCACATTTTGTCACACCCAGAAAATCACCCTGAATATGTATCAGTTTTGATATGATTTTTGATCTTAATGTCTCCAACATTTATTATTGTCCGACATAAATATTTAAAATAAATGGAGTTACAAAGTAGAACATTTTTGTTCGAAACACACGAAACTAACTTGGATTTCGTCTATACTGCTTAATCCTGTCTACAGGGTCGTGGGGGGCCTGGATCCCAGGAGACCAATGGGCACGAGGCAAAGTACATCCTGGACAGGGTGCCAATCCATCATTGGGCACACACTCATTCACACACTCATTCACACACTATGGGCAATTTGGGAATGCCAATTAGCCTAATCTGCATGTTTTTGGACTGTCGGTGGAAACCGGAGTACCCTGAGGAAACCCACCAAACACGCGGAGAACATGCAGACTCCATCCACAAGGAGCCAGGAATCAAACCTGGCCGGGAATCGAACCCTAACCCTGGCAGGGCAATGCGACAGTGCTAACCACTGTTCCACCATACAGTACAATCATATAATAAACCATAATAACCATAACCTGCTAAAAATTGGTAGCCAAAGTGGTACCTAATAAGTGCCATGGTATAAACCAAAGTATTGCTTTTTTATCTTTGGAGAGTACAGTACCATAACAAGAAAATGATACCGTATTATAAGTTAAGTCAAGATAAGCCTTTAAGTATCACATGTACATTACTGCCCAGTCAAATTCTTTATTTTTCCCATATCCCAGTTTTGTTAGGAGGCTGAAACAGAGCTCAGCATCAGTCATTACAGTATACAGCACCACTGGAGCAAACAGGATTAAGGGTCTTCCTCAAGGGTCTAACAGTGGCAAATTGGTGGAGATCGGGCTCAAACCACTGACCTTCTGAGCACTAATTCAGAGCCTCAACACATTAAGCTACCAATGCCCCCTCTTTACCATTATGTCATAATTATGGTGCATAAACATGTACTGTATAACATAAAATTGACAAAATCCTGGTATATGTTCCATATTTCCATACTATGGTAGAACCATGTCCCATAGTGTGGCACATAAATGGACTACCATGGCACCTATACCCTGTTTTTTTATATGGGAAATAACATTTGTAAATCACATACAGTATATTTAATTGAATTCCACACATTAACATCATTCGTTTAATGAAAATCCATACCTGGAAAGTTTAAAATGTATGTAAACTTCTCCTAATTGTATTAAAATGTGCATTAAACAAATAGAAAAAGTTAACCTACTTGATCGACAGACAGAAATAATTAAAGCAAAGCCATAGAAACAGCCCTGCACTTGTGCTGCCATGGCCTCATGGATTTATTGAGTAATTTCCAATAAATAGCCGGTAGATGAGTAAACAGCAAGGTTCATGTACGAAACAAATTTCCTCTCACTCCAAATGCAAAGGGTAGTTACTTATATTGTAGATAAAAACCCAGCGTTTCAATCTTCAGCTTGTTTTTATTGGCGTAGCAGGAACAAGCAGCGGATATGAGGCACAGCAATCAGACAAGATTCAAACAAATGGCTCTATTTAACACCAGTTGTTGCCTCATGCAGGAAAACAGAACTGCGCAAGGGCTATAAGTCTTCATACAATCCTAAATGGTAGAAAGCCAAGAAAAGGTGCACCTTCGATCGTATATATTGTAAAGAAAATAGCCACATTGTTCACTCCTGCTCTCTTTTCAGATTTTACAATCCATTAAACAGCTGTTGTGATTTTGACTAAGCGTTCTTGATAAAGATAATGGCTATTCTCTAACCAGTTGTGTTTATTCTTTGAGGGCCATTTACAAGCCTATGTGGTCAGGGAGCAGCCAAACAGAACAAAACAAAAAAGCTTATCAGCAGCATGGCACTGGCTAAAAAACACAACGAGGGACACCACGTCCATTTTTCTTCCCATCACTTAAAACTGCCTTCACGTCAGGTTTTCGTTCTTCAAAATCTGAACTCTTCGCTGTCTAAATAGTTACGACTTAATAATTAATGCACAGCTCATGAGGCATCGAATGTGTGAGGAGGAAGGTTAATTGGACGTGGGCTGCTAGTTTGCGCGGGGTAGAAGTTTTTGACTTCATGGAAGGGTCTCTAATTAAAAAAAAGGAAGAAAGGAAGAAAGAAAGAAATGATGGCAATGATTAAAGCCAGCATATGGTTGAGGGAATGCAAATTCATATTGCAGCTGAAGTCAGAAAGAAATTATGCAGGGTAACACTGAAATAAGCCTATTTTAGCCTATTTTTACACCTTATTGAGTTTTATGCTGATGGCAAGAAACACAACTTAGCAGACTGATGCTTAAGACAGCTCTTAGGCAATTAGAGAATTTCTGTCTCCGCATGCCTTCATGTAGGAAGTAATTAAGTAATTACGTTTTATTTCTTCTGAGCTCCTTTTCTGACACTATAATATAATGAAATAGAGACATTACAGTGTTTTGACACGTCATACTCACATTGGATGTACATATTATTATATTACATTTTAGTGCTGTCGATCAATTAAAAAGTTTAATCTAATTAATCACAAACATAGTCTGTAATTAATCACGATTAATCATAATTTTAAAATACTCAGATTTACTTGTATTATAAAGTAGATGTGCAATGTCAGAATAAAGACATGCATGGCTAACTGGTTAGAGGAAACAGATGACACGGTTTTATAATATCTCAAACATTAATATTTAACAGATGCTAAATTAAAATCTCTTAAATGATAAACGCCATCAGCAATCATATTGTGAGCCCTGCCTGCTCCTATAGTGGTGACCATGTCTGTTATCTCCGTTTCAACTCGGCTACCACAAGCATCAGAAAATTATCTTCAACACACCCAGAGTGAATGAATGCAGTTGCCGTTTGTCATTGATTACAAACTAGATGTGCCGTTACACCGAGGTAGTTTTGGTTATTTACTGATGTCCGGTGGTCTCCAGGAAGTACTTAGTTAAAGTAAAAGTTAAAATACAGTAGTTCTCCTCAAAGGTAGCTTGAGCACACAACTTCGTTTGGTTTTATTAAAACTTGCATCTAGAAGCTTTTTTTTTTTTACAATGGAATTTGCTGTTCAGCCACCTGGTGATGTTTCCTCAGTCATCTTATTATCCACGTTAATATATATTTACGCATTAAAATGTGCATCTGCACATTCATGCACATTTGAACACATTTCTATTTAATTTTTGCTCATTGCACATTTATGGGCATTGCATCTACACATTCATGCATATTATATTTGCACACTCCCCAGACATTTCTATTTAAATTCTATTTCATACACAACTATTGTTCTATATATTTCCATATAATTGTTCAGCAAAAAGTTTATCTTATGTTTCATATTGTGTTCTTATCCTTTATAGCTAAAGTTTTTCTATATTTTATTTCTTATTTGATTCCATATTTATTTCTTATTGATAATCTTTTTTTAAGGTCAGAGGCGGTCGTATAAGCATTTCACTGCATATCGTACTGTGTATGACTGTGTATGTGACAAATAACATTTGAATTTGAATCACGTGCGTTTATTCTATAATATTGACAGACCTTATTGTTTTAACATAACACATCAACGACTTTATATACAGTCACTGACTGGCTTCTAACAGAGCTAACAACTTGGCAATAACATAATGCATAAACTCTTGCAGTTACAGCTTCAGTTAATGTTCACACTCATATATATCAGCATGGGGGCGACATATTATTTCATGGTATTTATAGACTTTAAACAGAATGGTATTTAAAATCCGTGAGCAGCAGTTCTGTTGCCATTGTTGATGAAAAAATAGTGAACCTGATTTGAGGAAGACTAAAGTAACTCAAAAAAAAAACACTCTGTACACCCGAGGTGAGCTGAAATGCATCTCAGAACCTACAACATCCTGAAGCCTTGAGGCAGATGGGCTACAATCAGAGGCCCACATCAGGTTTCACTCCTGTCAGACATAATGAAATATACGTTTATGTTTTCTAGCATTCTGAAAACATTATAGAGAACAATACATATACGCATTTACTCAATTTTTGATGTTTTGTTTTTTCAGTTCTCACTTCTGTTTTTTGAAAGTGTCAGCATTTATGCTCCCCTAGAACCTCCATCATTAATAATTCCCAAATCTCTGAGGGATTAAATTCTAACACGCGCCTAATGTGCGAAGGCAGTAATGCTTTGTCAGGTCATGAATAAATTTGAGATTGTATAAACTTGTAAATATGTTCCCAGATCAGGCTTATGTAAATAAAATGCTTGATGACTTAGTGCACAAAAGATGGCACCAGTGAGTTCCTCCCATCCTCCGCTCCCATCATTGTTCCTGCGAAGTACTTTATGTGATAATTCACTCACTCACTCACTCACTCATCATCTATAGTTCTGTATCCTGTATTACAGGGTCGTGGAGGGCCTGGAACCTCATCTCGAGGGCACGAGGCGGGGTACTGTACATCCTGGATGAGGTGCCAATCCATCGCAGGGCACACACACACGCGCTTACTCACGCACTATGGGGAATTTGGACTGCTGGATGAAAACCCACCAAAGTACAGTGAGAACATGCAAACTCCATGCACACAGACTTGAGGCGGGAATTGAACGCAGAACCTGGAGGTGCAAGGCGACAGTGCTAGCCACTAAACCACCGTGTGACCTTGTGATAATAATTGTGTAAAGTTACTGTACGTTCACATTAGTAAGCCATCTGATTTTTTTATAATGAAACAAATGAATGAAAAAAAAGCCCAGAGTTCAAATCCCGCTAATGCACGCAGAGGTAATCTCTGTTGATCACAGAGACACTACACAGTGTGAGTAGACAATTGTCTGTGAGCTCATGTTTAATAATAAGGACGTATACTGTAGCATTAAACTGACTTGGTTACACTAGATTGCATTTCACATCTTAGCATTCAAGTATGATGGGGAGAGCTGCCTGGTGGAAAGGTGGCCAAATTAGGAAAAATATACAGTAGAAAAACTGCAGTATACAGTATGCCCAAAAGTATGTGGACACCTCACCATAACACCCATATATTCTGTACATAACTGGGGATTAATCATAAAGGAGTTCCCATTATAATTACCTCCATTCTTCCTCTGAGGAAGGCCATATACCGTATACTGTATCTACGAGGGATGTTCAAGTCAAACCGGGACTTGTGATAAGATATCTGGTGATTGAAGGTGTGAAACCAATTGACGTTTACAGAAGACTTCAAGCACAGTACGGTGATGAGACTCTTGGCCACGGTAAAACATTTAAACGGTAAAAAACGTTTTAAAAAAAGCTGTAGGTCTGCAAATTACGTTCTCGCCTGAGGTGGCTCGGAGCCGACAGCACTTTTTCCTATAAACATTCTACAGAGTGGAATGTCTGATCTTTGAAAGTCGACTGATAACTTTTTGTCAATTTGCACTAGAGATGCATCTGTCTGTGGAAAATGTAGACACAATCATTTACAAACAGCACTTGCACTTTACAGGAACTTGGCCGGGAGTTAATGCAAAATCCCCTTTACAGTCCTGACCTCACTCCAAGTTATTTCCACATGCTTTGGCCATTAAAGAGTTCCTGGGAGGCCAGGGTTTCAGACATAAAGCAGGCAGTTTGATCATGGCTCTGGCGATTATATAGAGAAATATAGGGAATTTTTAACAATCAAAAGTCCTGGCTTGATTTGAACACTCCTTGTGTTACAATGCAAATTTCACAAATGAATCAAACTTTTCTCTAAAAGAGGAATATAGAGATGCCTCTTGCCCTGATTGAAAGGTGATGCTGGTGGTCCATGATAGTTGTTCTATCTCCTGTTTACACAGCCTGAGGCACCAGCCTGGGTTCCTCCCCGAAGCAAAGATTTATTTGACAGCCACCATAAGATAGAAAGAAGAACTTCCTTAAATGTAATAAAAAGTTCTTTTGACTTTATAAATAGCCCCATTGTTGCTCAGATTACTGAAGCAGCATGAATTTGGTTACATTTCCGGACAAACCCTAATGAAATGTTTTAACAATGAATCATTGGTCATGTTTGCTGCAGGGTCTGTATTGTCCGAATGTTCACACGATTGTAGGAGATGACCACAAGAAAATTAAATAAACCCTCCATGACTAGGCATGGCACAGGAGGTTATTGTATTTTCAGATGAATAACCATTATTTAAGCACTTCTACATCTTGTTCTACATTTTCAGGAATCACATCTTCTCTGCTCGTGCTGCTAATAAAGTGCTTTTTCCGATGTGATTAATTGCAGGCGATTACTAAAGCAGTGCCTAGAAAGTTGTTGCTGATGGAATACTCCACACTCTTCAGTTTAATTAGGTCGTCAAATTGCAGGGCATGGACTATTTTCTTTCTCTCTCTCTCTCTCTCTCTCTCTCTCTCTCTCTCTCTCTCTTTCTCTTGTTCCTTCTCCTCCTCCACAGCTGTTCGTTTTGCCGTCTGTATTTCAGAAACTGCTTTAAGGCACATTGCTATCTGATGCACATGGATGTATGCATGCTCATGAGTGTGGTGGAAAACACACTTGCAATCTTTCTCTCTCTCTCACACACACACATACATACACATACACACACACACACACACACACACACATACACACACTTAATGGACCTAGAAATGGGTCCCAAGGAAGCAGCTTACCTTAATCTGACAATCTAAACCTAGTTTCAAAGCGCAGGTTACAAATCTTAAGTTAGAAAAGTTAAAAGTTTCAAAGAGATGTTTTTACACCTGATTCTCTATGTGTAAAATAAAACTTGAGACATCTTTATACTGTACAGAACTTCCATCCATATAGATCATTTGCCAGGCCAGGACTGGGATTTTACGAGCGTGAACACAGCATAGATGCCCTGTAATAAAATATGCCACTATTACGAAAATATATGCTAGAAATTAATGTAAATTCCAAAGATTTCGCACAAAGCCAGCATTGCAATAAATAACACATTATAAAGGAAGAGAAAGAGAAAAAAAAGGAGTATAATTTTACCTGCTAGTGACTCAGAGGACATGCTTCCTTGTCTGTCCATTGCCTTTCTCACTGTTTACTCCTTCAGTGGTTGGGCAGCATATGTTGGAGAGGTATTGTGGCTGAGAAAGAGAAGAGAGAGAGAGAGAGAGAGAGAGAGAGAGAGAGGAGCGAGAGAGAGAGAGAGAGAGAGAGAGAGGTGTTTGATGAGGAGTACGTTTGTGCTCTGGGGCTATTGGCAGGCAGCTGAAACACACTTTATCACGGTGGTGATATCAGCTACGCTTACTCACATCTCTCTCTCTCTCTCTCTCTCTCTCTCTCTTATCTTTGCTCCTCATATCCTCATGCACCAGCACACACACATACACATATGCACACATAAGCTCTTCATGATGTTATATGGCAAAGAATGGTGAATGGCAGGAAGTGAGGACATGAATTAAGAAGAAGAAGGTGAAGAAGAAGAGTAATCACTGAAACACCTACTTTATATCTTGCTTGCCATTGAGTTTACTGATTTAACACGCACACATACATTGCATTCTGTGACATACTATACCGTATATTGCACTTTATTGTAAATTCATTGTTTGTTTGTTTTGTCCGACTCTCCGTGACCTCATGGAGCTTTGCACACCAAGCCTTCCTAGATACTGTCCATGGGGTTATCTTGACGAGGATACTGGAGTGGGTTGCTACAGTATGTCCATCTACCGGAAATTTGGGGACGCCAATTAGCCTTTGTATTTAGGAATGAAACCGGAGAACATGCAATTCGATGTTGGAATCGAACCCAGGAACTGTAAGCTGTAAAGTCATTATCCTTATCCTAAGGCAGCTTCAATCTAACAAACACATTTAAAGTGGAGCTATTATGAAAAATGCTTAGACATTCAGTTGGGTTTCTATTATGTGTACAAACAAAAAATGTGAGGAGAAAAAAAACCCTTTTCCCTGATTTTTTTTCAGATTTGCCCAGGTTTTTAAATTTACCTCTATTTAAAATGCCCCTCTAGTTAAATTGCCCCCTAATGTGACCTCATATGAGAAAGTACCTTCTACGGCATGATGTGCAGCTCTGATGATCAATGACGGAATATTTCAGGTATGAAAAAAATTCAGGTGTGAAAGGAATGCATTATCTGTATTATATATATTTCAGCTAGAATGTGAACACACACTTTGGGAGACCTTTGATACCTATGTCAACCTGTGAAAGAAATTGTAAAATATGGGACCTTTAATGTAGTATACAGTACTAATGGTTGTAATGTGTTTATTCGAACAAGATAACACTTTTATAGTAATGGGTAATTTACAGGGTCTAATCTAAGCCTAATATTAAGTGGATTGAATGGGCTGTTAGTTAAAAAAGTCAAATATTTTCTGTAAGGAGATCTTAATTTACAGACTGTAAAAGTAGGCTCCAGTGTCAGGAATTTAATAAAGTCTATATGTTTTTCACTACTGGAAAATCTTTAAGGTTTTGCACTTTAGGAACTGTTTAAGGAAGAATTTCATAAGCAGTCTGTAATCTTTCTTGCAGCTGTGTGTTACGACAACTAATACAACATGATTCAATTATCATGAAAAGCTAAGAGGTGGAGGTTTGTGTACTCGCTGTATGTTTTAATTGGTTCACATTACTCAGGTGACCAGGTTCACAAAAGCATGAAACAGAATATTGGCGCACAATTAAAATGAAGGAAATATAAATGTAGTAGACTTAAATACTGTGCCTATTTTTGTGTATTGTCTGTAGAGTTTGCTTTATAAAAGTTGCTGTTGTTTTAAAAAGGATGGAATGAAGCATCCTGCGATGGACTGGCAACCCCTCCAGGGTGTACCCCGGGGAAGGATATATGAAGCAACTGCAGTGCAATATTAAAACTATCTGATTAAAGAAAAATGTTTTTAAAACAGTTTTAAAGTTTTAAATGTCAATGGAGAAATTTAAACTTTTACATATCCACGGTATAAATGGTGAAATTAAAATACATAACTAAAAGAAAGGTTTTGTCTGTATATTGGTCAGAACTCACTCGTTCAATGATATCTTTATGTTTCATACATTGGAGAACCAGAAACCAATTTTTCCGTCTGTCTGTCTGTCTGTCTGTACTGTATGTCTGTATATCTGTATGTCTGTCTAGCCGATTTTGTCACAGCATCATGCAGAACAGGCTGTACTTAATTGACATTAAATGACACTTCGCCAGTCATTTTGTATTTGCCTGAAGTTAAACCTGTGCTATAAAAAAAAAACAGGCAAGTAGACTATGAAAACTGAACCTTCAAAGATTAATGGACAGATCAATGTATGTTTATTCTTCTTGCAGGAAGTTACAAACCAGTTTGTCTCATATGTTCTGAAACTGTGGTGCTAATGAATGCAGTAATGTGGACGCCACTATGAGATAAAACACTGGCATTAGAGCAAACTGTATATAAAATACCTGAATTGAGAGTGTTATACGCTAAAATCAAAATCATTGTTATATGTTTTTGGCTGATAACAAAAGTACAACAAGACGTGAGGTACCCAACGTTACACAATTTAATTTCTTTGTATTAATAAGACAGGCAGACATGTACGTGGACTTCAACCTGAAATAGTAATATCACTGATTACATTAAAGCTGATCAGCTTATTTTTAATATATTTAGTATTTTTTAGTTTTAACCTTTTAACTATTTCGACTCTTTTCCCTTTCTAACGGTCGGTATGAACGCTAATATAAAATATAATTTAAATATATTGCCTACTGTTGTGGGTGGTCTTTCAGCTACTCCTGTATGTGTCAAAAATTCAGTATTTCATCTTTGCTCTGTTCAATGGTTCAACCTTAGTTTATGCTACTCTGTGTAAACTCTTTGGGTCTGGGTTTTGTGAAATCATTGTCTTGTACTAGAATTCTAAGACGGTTTTCATTTTTCTGGGTCTAGCTCCTTCGGGGCCTTGTTTGTCCCAGTTTTTTGGTTCATAAAGTTTTCTTTTTAATATCTACTCATGTTTTTTTTTTTCTTTGGGAAATTGATCATGGATTTGCCTACAGTATATTAACCATTTGATCTCCATCATCAGGGGTTCAAGTCCCACCTTCAGCTCTGTGTGTGAAGTTTGTATGTTCTCCCTGTGTTTGGTGGGTTTCCTCCTGTTTCCTCCCACAGTCCAAAAACTTGCAGGTTTGGCTAATTAGTATTCGCAAAATGCCTGAAAAAAAAATGTGTGAGTGAGTGTGTGCATGCTTGTGGATTGACACCCTGTCTTGGGTGTACTCCACCTGTACCCTGGGATAAGCTCAAAGCCTCCTGTGACCCTGTAGCCCCAGGACAATCGGTATAGACAACTAATAGAGTAAGATTGAATAATCATCTTCATCTTTTGAAGGAAGCTCATTTGTGATAAAACATGGCGATTCCAGTGTGACTTGTCTCTTTCAGAATGACTCTGTCCCTATTTACAGGACATCAGGGATCATTGAATGGTTTGATAAGTGTAAAAATGATGTAATTTACTACGGATGTCAGTCACCAAATCTGATCCCAACTGAACATCTATGGGGAATTTCAGAGTGATGTCTTGGAAAGCGCTCAAACTGAAGGAACATCTTTTGGAATAACTGTGTTCATTCATCCAGTAGAGCTCTAGAGATCTTTGCCAAGGTTAATTGAAGCTGTTTTGGTGGCTCACGGTGGACTTCACGGTGGTCATGTGTCACACGTGCTGATCTGTACACCAACCAGAAAAACCAAGTTATTTCTAAACATATTCAATTAAAATACTTTGCATGTTTTTTAAAACAGGAAAAAGTTCTTGACTTTTGGTCTGAAATCACTCTTTTTGGGATTGTTCCATGCCCAGGTTTCTGTGGGCTACTTTTTTAACTAAGCTCACTATCTAAGGCAGCATTTGGCAACCCTGTACCTGGAGATTTACTGTGAAACAGAATTAATTTCCTGCACTAATTCACTACAGACTTAAAGACTTCAGACACGTGTTGTACCATAATTAAGCTACTGAATTATTAAACCAAGATGTTTCGAGAAGAATACTATTGCTTTAGTGTGACATTAGCAAAGACAAGAACAGCCAATATGCAGTGAAGCGATTCTGCTGTACAGCTGAATCATAGATGCAATACAAGGTAATTATTCGTGACTATGTTCTGTTCATGTCTATCATTTCATATATATATATATATATATATATATATAATTTTTTTCCCTCTCCATCATGCATTTGCTCACCACCTCACACACTTAGATTGAAAAGCTATTTCACTTAAAATGCGTAATCTAATTTTACAATGTGCAATTTAATATAGATATAATATGTTTTTTTTTTTACATTTTGTACAAACCTTCGAATTCAATGGTCTGTCTTCGTTTTATTATTTTCTATTTTGTGGAGCAAAACAGGAAGTATGGAGTAACCTCCTCAGAACATTAGATGCTGTGAGGTACCTGCCACTTGAGCCCTGTGAAGCATTCGTGTACAGTAGGATTTAATCTGAGGGGCTGTTTATTAATTGATGATTTCTCAGACTAGTAACTCTAAATGAACGCCTCTCCAGCAGGGACAGGTCTTGGTCTTTCTGTCCAGGGACGATCCTTACAACTGCTGATTTAATTAAAAAACATTTCTTGCTAGAAATGTGTTTTTCATTGTACTTAGTGTTGTTTGATAGTGTTGATTATTGTTGGTAGTTGTGTTGGTGTGTTGGTTTGGTGTGTTGTTGCTGCTGTTGCTGCTGCTGTTTTTATTGATGCTGCTACTGTTGATAATAATTGTTGATAGTTTTGTTGGTGGGTTTCCTTGTTATTTGTTGCTGTTGTTATTATCATTATTGGTTATGATGATAATGATGGTGATTGTTGGTAGTTGTTATGTTGGTGTGCATGATTGTTCCTGCTGATGTTGTTTTTATTGTTGCTGCTGCTGCTAGTGCTGCTAATGATGATGATGATTGGTGGTAGTGGGATTGTTGTTGATGTTACTGATGATGATGATTGTTGATGGTTGGTAGTTTTTAGTGTGTTTTCTTGTTTTTTGTTGCTGTTATTATTATTATTATTATTATTATTATTATTGATCATGATGATTATGGTAATTGTTGGTAGTTGTTTTGTTGCTGTGTTTAGTTGTTGCTGCTGCAGTTTTTTAATTGATGCTGCTGCTGCTGCTGCTGATGATGATGATGATGAAGATTGTTGGTAGATGGGTTGTTGATGTTACTAATGACAATGATGATAATTGTTGAGTTTTGTTGTTGTGTTTCCTTGTTATTTGTTGCTGCTGTTATTGTTGATGATGATGATTGTTGGTAGTGGAGGTGATGGTTGGTGTGTTGGTGTGTTTCGTTATTTGTTGCTGTTATTATTATTAATGATGATGATGATAATGATGAAGATTGTTGGTAGTTGGGGTGTTGTTGATGTTACTGATGTTGATGATGATTGTTGATTGTTGGTAATTGTTTTGTTGGTGTGTTTCCTTGTTATTTGTTGCTGTTGTTATCATTGATGATGATGATAATTGTTGGTAGTTGGGTTGTTGCTGATGTTACTGATGACGATAATAATGAATGTTCATAGTTAATACTGTAGGTGATGGTTGGTGTGTTGGTGTGTTTTCTTGTTATTTGTTGCTGGTATTATTGATGATGATGATTGTTGGTAGTTGGATTGTTGTTGATGTTACTTGTGACAATGGTGATAATTGTTGATAGTTAATAGTTTTGTTGGTGTGTTACCTTGTTATTTGTTGCTTTTGTTATTATTGATGATGATGATGATGATGATGATTGTTGATGGTAATTGAGGTGATGGTTGGTGTGTTGGTGCATATCCTGGTTATTGCTGCAGCTGTTATTATTGATGATGATGTGTTGTATTTACAGTTGATGATCACCAGTAGTTGGGTTGTTGGTGCTGTTATTATTGATGACTATGCTGATGATGATGTGATGATGATAATAATTGTTGGTAGTTGGGGGTGTTGATGTTTTTGTTGTTGTTGTTCTAATTGATGTTGACTGTTGGTAGTTAGGTTGTTGTTGATGTTATTGATGATGATAATGAAAATGGTGGTGATGATGATGATGATGATTATGATTTTGGTAGCTGTCTTGGTGTGTTTTATTGTTATTTGTTGTTGCTGTTTCTAATATCGTCATTTTAATTATTGATGATGATGCTTGTTGATAGTTGAGGTGAGATGTTTGAGTGCTTTAGTGTTCTTGTTGATGATGATGATGATGATGATTATGGTTTGTAGCTGGGTTGTTGTTGATGTTGTTATTGTTGACACTGATGATGAGGATGATGATTGTTGGTAGTTGTCTGGTTGGTGTGTTTTGCTGTTATTTGTCCACTAATTTGTTTAAACAACCACTGTTCCAAGGATGCTGATGTTTTGTACACCAATATTGGGCCATATTGTGTCTAAAATGTCAGGACCTCTATATATTTTTTGTTTATAGAACTGTTGTATAAAAGCAAAATAACATCCATGCAGATAATAAGTACAACAACGCTTTTGCTTATTAATGTTGCGTAATTAATTATTGTAAGTAATAATTAATGGATTAACTATTACTGGATGTTGTGTGTTGTGTTGGCTGGTAGCAGTAATAGTGTTTGTTGTTGTATGTTGATGTTGGTTATTGCTGTTTTATTAATTTATTTTAATTGATCAAGCTACTCCTTCTCTCTGACCCCAGTACCTTTCTTGGTCATCGGCGTGAATGCCAGTAACTCCTGTTTTTGGCTGCATGTGTTCTAATAGGATTTATCATTATGGCATTTCCCTGTGCTATATGGGAGGGAAGATACTTCAAAGGAAATAGCACTTGACCTACAAAGCACTGAAAAATGTATCATCTGTGAAGACTGAAGACTCACAGATAGGCATTTTTTAACACTCATGGGTTAATGCTGACCTCTGCTGGTGGGAGGTGAGAGGTATTGGCTCAGCACTTAGTACTGTTGTTTCGCTCCTTCAGAGATGTGTGTGTCAAGTTTACATGGTTTCTCTTTGCTTGGTTGGTTACCTCCAGGTACTAGGGTTTTCTCCTAAAGTCAAAAGACATGCCGTGTAGGCTGAATGATCCATGGTGTCCTCTCTCTTTTGCCCTGAGGTCTTTGGGTTAGTCTCCTGGCCCATACACAGGATCAAGGTACAGAAAATAAATGGCCAAATGAAAGGTTATTTCCATTTGACTTAAGTCATTTACATGGTCAAGTTCTGTTAGGTTTAAGAAGAGTGCCAAAGTTGTTAAGTTTTAAGGTGAATTAATCAAGAATCATTGATTGATGTGTCTGCCGCACATTGATACACGCCAGTCGGGCCCCAAACCGGGAGAGAACGACAATCACACACTCATGCATGATGTCTGAAGATTTATTATCAGCAATGAAGGCATATTTAAGCTCTTGGCCAGGTGCCCTGTGTCACTTACTGTACGTCCTGGACATCAAAGGAACCAGTCATCAACATGTAAGTCATAAAGAGACCCGGAGACAGACAGACGATAGGAAATACATTAGCATTTTCTAGTTAAACAAATGGGTTTCAACAGACACAAGCTGTTTGTATTTATATTTGTCTGAACATGGCTGTCGGAAGTGTCACTATACAGTATAAGGGATCAGGAAGCACAATGAGGGGGTTGTTTTATGGGCATAGAGGCATGGGAAAGTTCATATCGTATTACAAAACCTTACAAGATCATTTATTTAAAAAAAAAAGGATCAATCCCTTTCAGGATAAAATATACTGTTCAAGAGAATGAAGGGAACACTTTAATGTCCTATTATTAATTTACTAATATATATTAATATCCTTATAGTGTTTTATAACACCCATCATGTGTTAACACTCATCATGCCAAAGTCAAATTGGGACAAGATGTTCCCATTATTTTTGAGCAGTAAAGTTACTGAAAGGTGGCATAGTGGTGTAATGGTTAGCACTGTGGCCTCGCACCTCTAGGGTCCAGGTTTGATTCCTGCCTCAGGATCTGTGTAAATAAATACAATGGTCACCATTGGCCTCCACAGTCACTAGTTGGACTACAGAGGTTCCTAGATGGATGGCTAGATCGATTGTAACAAGGTGAATAAATGAATAGCAAGATTACTCTAGAGGAAATTGGAAAGCAGTGTATTGTTTTCTATTATATTGCACTGTCTCACTCAAATGGCGGCACGATGGCTTAGTGGTTAGCATTGTCGCCTTGCACCTTCAGGACCTGGGTTCGATGCCTCAGGTCCGTGTGCACCCCTATGCTTGGTGGGTTTTCTCTGGGTACTCCGGTTTCCTCCTACAGTCCAAAGACATGCAGATTAGGCTAATTGGAGTTTCCAAATTGCTTGTGCTGGTGGGGTAATGGTCTGCGTGCATGCTGGGTAATGTAGTCCCAGGTAAAGGTTTTGCTCTCACTCACTCTTACTCACCGTCTATACCACTTTATCCTGTACTAGCATTAGAGATTGTAGAAATAGTTAAAAGATTAAAGCTAAAAAATATGCTGATAAACTGATGTTATGGAATATTATTATTTCTGGTTGAAGCCCACATACATCTCCGCCTGTCTTTCTGTACATTAGAACTCTCTGCCTAACTTATTAATATTAAGAAATACAATTTTGCAAAATTGACTCCCTGCCTAACTTATTAATATGAAGAAATACAATTTTGCATACCTGTAGTGTGTGTGTTTGTGTGTGTTCATCTCTATATGATCCTGTATATAAATAAAAGAAAGGTTTTGTCTGTACATTGGTCAGAACTCACTCTTTCAATGATAACCTGAAAATTCTCAAGAAATCTCAGAAACGTTATGTCTGTCTGTCTGTCTGTATGTTTGTATGTCTGTCCAACTAGATTTTGTCATAGCATCATGCAAGACTGGCTGGACAGAATTTAATACAACTTTGGAAACCTACACATAAATGAAATTAAAATGTTGAGTAGAAGTGAAGTTATGAGCAGTTATGTGTAAGTTTTCCGAGCGGATTGTGTATGCGTCAAACTGTGGGCTTGTCTTTAATTGACAGCTGGACAGACTTTAATAAAACTTTTGCACTCAGATATCTGCCTGAAGATTAACCTGCACCATAAGTGATACCAAAATGTTGAGTAAAAGTGATGTTATGAACAGTTATGTGCTGGATTTTATAATTTACTTAAGATAAGCTACTAATAAGCTACTTGCTCAATGTAAACAAACACCTGCACCAATAGATATTAATTAGAAAGGCTAAGATGAATATTTTTTACTATGATTAGTTCATATTTTCAATAAAATAACAGCGCTGAAGTGGTATAAGTGAATTGTAACATGCTGTTTTTTCCGATTTCTCATCTGTGATTCACTCTCCGATTACTGAACAGGGAGTGTGTTCGGAAAACGATGAAAGAAGTACAACTTAGCAAGGCATTAGATACTCAACCTTGCAAAATTGTATTTCTTCGTATTAATAAGTTAGGCAGAGAGAGTTCTACTGTACAGAAAGACAGGCAGACATGTACGTGGGCTTCAACCTGAAATAATATTTTATAACATTAGCTAATCAGCTTATTTTTAGGTTTAATCTTTTACCTATTTTTACAAACTCTAACGCCAGTACAGGATAAAGTGAGTAAGAGTGAGTGAGAGCAAAACCTTTGCCTGGGCCTACATTACCCAGCATGCACGCGGACCATTACGCCACCAGCGCAAGCGCGCGTGCTACGCTCCACCTGGCGGTCATTAAAGCCATACGCGCTCGCGGAGCATCGCAGAGCTGCAGCGCGCGCATCTCTCCGCAACGTCCACAAAAAAAACAGGTAAAAAGCGTTATTTTGTGTTTTTACATAAATGATTTTCACTTCTCACCTTTTGCATTTTACTCCTAGGTAGATTTATGTATTTAATTCCATACATTAACGTTAAGTCTCCGTGGTTGTCAGGGACACCGGCGTCGCCTGGACACTTGACCGTTACTTCATCATTATTACACTTTATTTCTTTAACGGTCGCGTGAGGTTTGAAGAACTGGAATTAGCCAGTTAGCAAGAAGGCGAGTTAACTGTTGAGTCCTATTAAACGTGTTTATTATATTGTATTTTGAGGAGAATTTCATGTTTAGAGCTGCTTATTAAAGACCACTGGATGTGTGGGAGACTGCGGTAAATACCACAGCGGAAGCAGCTTCAGTAGCTCAAGTGTTGAAGCGTTTTTCTGTCAAACTTCTAACTGAAGCTAATAGCTAACAGGCTGCTCTGTCATGGAAGCTTAGCTCAACGCTACACACTACAGGTGAATACGGTCTTTTTAAAAATATGTTTTAACACACAAACAACCATTCTTTGTATCTACACAGTACAAAGTTTACCAAATATATTTTTTTTTGTGCGAAAAAGGCTTTCTTCTAATTCATCCCAAACACTGGAGTACATCCAGGATGGGACACCAATCATCCCATCACACACACACACACACACACACACACACACACACACACACACACATATTTACACATACATTTACACCTACAAGGATCAATTTGTCTATCGTCAGTTGACTTATTAATGATTTTGTGAGGTTGGAGGAAAGCAAAGAATCCAAAACAAACTCATGTAAACATGAAAAAACTCCTATGTTCGTGCTGCCAATCTTTTCCCTCTTGTTTGCAATTTAATTCTCCATAACATGGTGACTGCCCCGCGATGGATTGGTACCCTGTCCAGGGTGTACCCCGCCTCATGCACAAACTCTCCTGGGATAGGCTCCAGGCTCGCCGTGACCCTGTACATCAGGCATCACTAATGGTAGATGGATTCGGACCTAGTGACGGCTCTGTCTGTTCTGATGCTGGTTTAATAAATGAGAATAATTTATATACCAGTAATCTACCGCTTTTTCTGGCTATATGTGTCACTCAATAGAGAAAAGCAATGTAATAGTTTACTGTGTATTGACAGTGTGTGCAGTATTATCGAAATACTATGGAAATTTAAAGTTGCTTAGCTTTTATAGACTTAGAATGACTCCATATATAGTATAGAGATGTTAAACCTAACACAAAGATGAAATTCAGACCTCAGCTTGAAGAACGTTTACTTAATTTTTTTTGATGAATGAATGAATAACGAGGTGGAACGGTGGCTTAAAGGTCACCTCACATCTCCAGTGTTTGGGTTTAAGTGTGTTTGTATGTGTGTGTGAGAGAGAGAGAACAAGCATATGTTGCACGTGTCATGTAAGTTACACTAGTTAAATACAGTACCATAAACTCAATGTAATCTGTTATAATAAATAGCGTTTGTGAAACTGTTGTATTGAAGCGATATCCCACGCGAGGTTGTGCTGTTGTACTGAATATCAGCACAATGTGATATTAATATCTATGAGTGCATCACATGCGTGCCAATAGTCACACAAGAGTGTGATATTGTTTAAATAATGAACTCAGTTTGATAGACAGTGAGTCCAGAGCAGGTGAGATAGAGGAAGGGGTGGGGCTTCCAGGTGGCATCAGTTTACCAGAAGAGAGCAAAAGAGTACAAAAGTGGAAAGGCTCTTTTAGTGTAATGCTTTTAATTTTCTCAGTTGACATTTAGTCGTTGCTATCTATAAAAAAAACCTGTTATTTTGGTAACCACATGGTAATCACATTGAAAGAGAAAAAAAAGCAAAATGCATTGTTGTATTTTTTTTTTAAAGCTGTTTATTATAACAATAAGCAGCAGTAGCCACCCTTTGTAGTTTTATTATAGGCATCTTGCTATTTCATTTGCTTTAATGGGCCCTGAAGGGGTTTCTACATGGGATTTGGGTTATGACAAGGGCTGCTATTTTTATGGAAACACATCCAACTGCATGCTGGGCTTATAAACATGATGGGGGCTTTAAAAAGTTTAAAATAGGCAGAAGCAGCTGGAGTATCCTTTATGAATGCCATGTGAACGCACAGGCCATGCCTTGTCTTCTGTTTTTCTGATTATGTTCTTTAGATATCAGTCATGATTAAAGGTTCCAGCAGTGTTGCATTTTCCCATCTGATTGCTCAGTGGGTGATAAAATAATAAAATAATAAGCCTTACTATTGTGGTGTTTCTCTGAGGTAGGCTATAGTTAACATTATACTCCATGATGAATGTGAGTAAGTTTTCCATCCTGGGAAAGTCTTCAGGATAGAGCACTTTGAACCAGGGCTGCACGATTCCTGCTAAAATGTAGAACATGATATTTCACCATGGGAATTTCTCGATTCTCTCTCTTTTTAATTTAAAAAAAATTGTTTTTATCAAAACATGTATTGCGCTGAGGTACAGAAAACATGTGCTGTCTCTGCAGAAATTTCAGCTGTCTTGTAATGAAAATGTTTGTATGTGTGTGTGAGACAGAGAGAGATTTACTGTATGCTAATGAAAATAATTACAATATTATAAGTTTTTTGTTTTTTTTCCATATAAACTAGCACGTGAGAGTTTGAATGGGATTTCGCAAGTGGGAGTTTAAGTGAGCAAACATAAAGCCATAGCACAAAAAACAGAGTTTTTTTCAGTAATTTTTTTTGCCATGAAAATAACGGCATACTACTCCTACTCCACCAAATAAATTGACAAGTCCGTTTAGGTCTGCTTCCCTTTTTAACCCTCACGTGAGTGACAGCGGAACACGGTAAATGAGGAAGAGCGATGAGAAGAGATCGAGTTGTATGACTGAATCATTTGATTATCTCTGTAATCAATGAGTGTAACTGATACAGAGTCTGGGATTGTTGTCAAGTAAATAAGGTAACAGTAATAATGCAGTATGATCTGGATGCAGGGAAATACATGCAGGTGAATCAGAAATGAGATCGAGTATGAATCGAGATTTTTTAAATTATTTAATTTTTTTATTAATCATGAAGCCCTACTTTGAACACAGTTTTCTCAGCAACATGACAAGACAGCGATTTCAAGACAAATTGAAAAATCAGTCCATTAGTTGACTATTTTATTGTAATGTCAGATCTCACTGTGTATTATACTTTTCATTGTTTTATTCTGAGCAGCTTTCATCATTCATTTCCACAAAATATGCTTAAACACAGCCTTATGTCATATTAAGAGCAATCTGTAAGGCTAAATGCAATTGCAGTGAGACAGTGCAAAGTCTTCCCTGTGACATCTCCTCTCTCCGATGCTTTTTAAAGAAAACACAAGCCTCAAAGAAACAAACTAGCCAGGTCCACTCAACTGCTACATTAGTAAAGGAATAGACTATTCTGTTAAAATCTAAATTGTCCAATCTGAACATTTTGAGCTATATATATATACACACTACCGTTCAAAAGTTTGGGGTCACTTGCAAATTTCTTTGTTTTTGTTTAGTGATTTATAAACTGAAAACTTTTTTATTTTAAACTGAAAACTCCAGTTTAACTATAAAATAACACATATGGAATTAGGTAATTACGTAACAACAACAAAAACAACAGTTAGTTGTTATTTTAAGA
>JAOVVA010000031.1:11167766-11181768 GCA_028565275.1 Leiocassis micropogon
TACATCTATTCCTCTAGATAATGTTCTTTAAAGCAGCCTGAATGCATGCAGACATGCTGTGTCCTTTTTTAGTAATTTAAATAACGTCATACTTTAAATATGTTCAATGTTGAACGCTTATTTTTAACTTTCTTCCTGGATTATTGGATCAGCTGTACTGATAGGAATGTTTAAGGAGACCTTAGCTTAAAGTGCTGATCAGTAATTAAAGCCTTATAAAGCTTCTTTACCACTTGTTCAGATGTTATCAGATGTGAAAGGCATATACAGTACATAAAGTAGCATTATCTTGTTTCACAAATGTGTATCGAATACAGTTTGTCCTTCCTGTATCATATATATCAATACAGCGATGGGAAGAAGTATTGTATTGTGTTCACTGAGTTCTTCTTCCCCATACAGCTAAATCATGTTCCCTTCTCTCCAGGCATACAAGTGACCACGTGGCTCGGTCGAGTGCCCAGCATTTTCATTTGAGCGAACTAAGACATTTGACAATGCCACATGCACAGCAGAAATGATGCGTTGGCACATCCCAGGATGTGCTCTCTGGCTTTTTAGTGTTCCGCGCTGGGAGACAGAGACAGCGCTACACTTACTGTGACTATGAGCTATAACTAAGAGAAGGTCAAACCCAGGTCGTCTGCGTGAATTTAAGTCTTCTAAACCTCAGACTTAATCATTATTATTAATATTATTATTATTAGATTGTACACCAGATGCTTGCTCCATAAGGGTCGGGATGTGTTAAATAAACAACAGTAAGTGAAGTAAAATAAAGTCTGTGGATTTCCGATAAGCTGAATAGTTGCAGTAAATCCTCCAGCTTTCCAGCCCAGACGTAGGGTGTGTGTGAAGGGGGGGGTGATGCTTATTTGTGAAGTACACTAAGCAGAATAGAAAAAGAGCTGACTCACTCCGAGGACTGACAGTTTGATGTGTTACTGCTGAGAGCAGTGTGTAGCGTATACAGGCACGGTGGCAGGCCATTATGTGATTGCACAGAAGAACGCTATGCAATTTCCAAGACCAGGAACCAAACGATTTACTCAACAAGGGCAAGAGAGAAAATAAAAAGACACTTTGATAACAAACATTTCTTGGTAAATAAGACTTCAATCATCAATCTACTGTACAGAGAGGATCAAGTACCGAATAGTTTGTGAGTTAAATCAGGAATAAATGTTGTTCCTGTCAGAGTGGTGGCTAGAAATAACAGCTGTCTCTTAACGACTTCAAATTCCATGAAAAAATTTAACTCATAACGTTATAATAAAATCTACTTACTATATTTATTTTTCCACAAATGTGTAATAAAAGCATTATGACTAACTCCTGTATAAATAAGAACAGTAGTATCTTTAGCTCATGTCTCCTGCATCCATGCTTGTAAAACAGATCTGACCAGGAGGCAGACATGTTGTATTTGGATCTGATATATACTGTAGTGCTCAGGAGTTTGGAATCACTTGCAAACCTCTTTGTTTTTGTTTAGTGATTTATTTTCTACATTCTACAACAATACTGGGAAATTTCAAAACTATGAAATAACACAGATGGAATTAGGTAATTACGTAACAACAACAACAGTCAGTTGATATTTTAAGACACGGCTTAAAATTTCCAGATTTCTTTCTGGAATAGTTCTTGTAAGAACAGTATTGTGTCAAGTGCATTTGCAAAACCCATCGAGCACCATGATGAAACTGGCTGTCATAAAGACCTTCCCAGGAAAACAAGGCCAAAACGTACCTCTGCTGCAGAAGAGAAGTTTATTTAGAGTTAATAGGAAATCACCAATTAACAAACAGCACCTCAGATTAGAGCCGTTATGAAGGATTGACAGATCATGAGGAGCAGATGCATCTCAATAACAACTGTTCAAAGGAGATTATTGTGTATTTTGGATAAACGCCTTCAGTATTGCTGTACAATGTAGAAAAAATAAAAATCAGGAACGACCATGGAGTTAGAAAGTGATCACAAACTTAGTAGTGTATTTCTGCAATTAGTGTCAAATGCCATTTTGTGTAGTAAGGAGTACGATCTCAGGTTCAGACTGAAGTGTGAATTTCTCCAGGCCCAGTCAATCTATTTTCACTGCAAACTTTACCATGATGTCCCCTTCTGCTGAAGGGTGTATGAAAAAAAACAAAGTCCGATTAGGTTTGGGCTTTTGGATTCACTGTGAACGGCCTCAGCTTTAGGGAACCTGTGACTCACCTCCTGTTGAGATACACTGAAAGATTCGTACTTCCCAAAGTATGCACAAAGGACTTTTTTTTACGACTCTTACGAATCACACTGTGCCCATTTCAACATGATGTATACTGTTTGGTTTTACAGTTTCTAGTTTTAGAAGAATACCGGTTTATAACTTGGTGTCGCCCAAGAAAAGGACGAGTTACCTTTTGTGTCATTTAGGTGAGTTCTTGGTGCCGAAAACCTAATTTCGTTGTACTTCCCACATGTTCCAATGACAATAAAGATATTCTATTCTATTCTATTCTGTTGCTTATGGATGTTTAATACAAATTAAAATCTACATCTGGATTTCCAGCATACCTTTACATATATTGAATTGAATTAAGCATGGGATGAGGAAGAAGCAACTTCCGGCAACTTTAGAGTGTTTTTGATGATAAGAGTAAACACACAGAACATTCGAAATGCAGCAAGTCTTCTGCTTCTCCAATTTCCGATCACACCGACCATTTTGTACGTTATCATGCTGACGCAGAGGGAAATATTATCCTGTTTTTTCCCCGGCATGACAGGATACAGAACGTCTCCGTCTCAGTACTGTATACATGTTTGGAATCCGCTCTGATGTGCCCGTCCCGTTTATACTGGCAGGACGAAAGGAAAGGGCGACAATCCAACACAGCTTGTTTTTCAGTTTCACTCCTCAGTTCCACGTGGAAAAATAGCTCCGTTTGAACTTTATTGTCCTAAAGAAGAAGGATTACGACCCTTAGGATTATTCGTGTGAAGGGCTGTAGAGCTTTATGAATGGACGCTGGCCTCACATCAGTGAAAAACTGGCAGATGTGTACAGAAAAACCTAGGACCTCAGAGGAATTCTCAGCATTCCAGCTCTTTCTGTGTCATGCCAGTGTTTCAAGACAAAGCTTGACTCATGGCCCCCAGTGGTCACTTATCTGTAAGCGCTCCAGAGTGCAGTTAATTACTCCAGAGTGCACTGAGCGCTAACAAACTTGCTGAGAAAACATCTACATCTCTTACTGTGATCCCAGACCTCATCCAGCATGAGCACCAGAAGATTTCAGAAGATTTTCATTCAGTAATCGATTTAATATGATGCACTAGAGACTGTGTACCTGTTGCTTCATGTTTTTCTTGGCACAGATAGTAGATGGGTATGTTTGTGCTATCAGCATGAGAGTGTGGTTTTCGCAGTCTAACATTTCTAGCCATCTCTCGTTAGCCATCAGTGTCATATCTTATCAGGAATCCCAAGTTCACTATTAACAGGACGCTTTGGTGAAGTGTGTATTTGTTTTTAACCCTTCTGCACCTTATACTGATTTGAAATACAAGGGAAATCACATGTCCAGTGGAGAGAGTATTTCTCTTACACTCCACACTGTGGTGTCCAGTTCATGTTTGACTATACGAGGACCGATGCACGGAAAGATGGAAACCTAATCACAGCGCCAAAACTCGCGGTGAATCATGATGAACCGTACTTACGGCCACCGCACGAAACCGCGTAGGTGAGATAGGGGTATTAGTAGTTAACTTCTTTAGATTATGGGCCAAACTTCGCTGAGTGATGACGGTAGAATAATTATAAAGGTCTTGACTAAAACAACATGCATGAGGAATCACAAAGGAGTTTTTATTTTCTGCAATGGAAAAGTACTCGACTAGTTACTTTTATCAGAAAGTAACGCTGTAATGTAACTGATTACTTTTTACCATCACTCTGGACTCGTCAGACCAAATGACCTTTTTTCCATTTGCTTTAAAGTTCCATCTTTTATGTTCACTATTAGTTTTCCTGCAGATTTTTTTATGTTGCAACTTCACTAAGAGTTTAAATGATCTCTGTCATAGGTCCTTTGTAACCACATTTATTCAGTGAAGTTGACAGATCTGAAGTGACAATCCTTTAAGGTTTTAATAGTGCATTATTTATACAGTTTTTAATCCAGATGCAGTAATTCATCTTTTTTTTGGTGAACCTTTTGTTTTTCCTTTTTTTGGGGGCCAGGTAGTGTAAATGAAAGATTTTATCTACTTGTTTGACGTGTAGTAGCCTGGCTAGAAGGAGGCCAGCAACATAGCATTATGATAAATCAGAGAACATAGTATTATAATCAGAATGTCAGAGCTTAAATAACGTTGCTCAGAGAATGCAGTTTTATAGAGAAGGTCATAGTAGTGGAGAGACCTTTATAACATTTACATTTACAAATTTGGCAGACACTCCAGAACTATCCAGAGCAACTTACAAAAGTGCTTAAGTTCCCATCATTGGATACATCCTTACACTGGGTTACTAGGTTACTATGTACTGTCAATCAAACACTGTTGGGAGGGTTTTTTTTGTTTGTTTTGTTTAGTTTTTTTAATGGGAGAGAGATTAACCAAAGTACTAAAGAAGCAGTTTACTTTAAAGATTGCCAGAGACTCAGCTGTACGAGGAAGTTCATTCCACCACATTGGAGCCAGAACAGAAAACAGTCTAGATGCACTGTCTTCCTCGATCCCTGAGAGCAGTGCTGGAGGATCAGAGAGAACGTGGTGCGGTGCGAGGTGTGATTAGAGCTGAGAGGTAAGTGGGTGCTGGGCCGTTTTTATCTTTGTAGGCGAGCACCAGGGTTTTGAATTCGATGCGTGTAGCTACAGGAAGTCAGTGCAGGGAGCGGAGAAGTGGGGTGGCGTGGGAGAACCTGGGAAGATTGAAGACGAGACGTGCAGCTGCATTCTGGATCACCTGCAGAGGACGAATGGTGGATAGAGGCAGACCTGCCGAGTTGCAGTAGTCCAGTCTTTAAATAACAAGAGACTTTACAAGCACCTGAGTAGCCTGTGAAGAAAGAACTGGGTGAATTCTTTTGATGCTGTAAAGAAGAAACCGACAAGAGCAACGTGTCTGGAAAATGACATTCGTTTGTCCAGAGTTACCCCAAGGCAGCGGCTGAAGGAGTGATCTGATTGTTGTCCAGGGAGATCACAAGGTCCTGATCATGTGGTGGTGATGAATCACCAGGGAAGAACAGCAGTTCGGTTTTACATTTTCTTTAAAAACGTTTTTTCTTAAATTTTTTTTTTTTTAAGATAACTCATATGCAGTAACAGATAAAATCATGCGTCACTACCTTGATATCGCAGTGGAATCTTCAATAACACCAGAGTCATGCTTTATATCCCCATCCGATATGATGGAGTTTAACAGCCAGATGAGAAAAAGCGATTATATTCAATACCCAGACTCTTTTTAAAGGGCATCGAGGACGTCTCATATTTTATTTAGAGTCTTCCCTGTGACTCCACCTTAAATGGTGACTTTCAGTAGCTGTATCTTTGCAACTTTATCCTATTGGATTGACTTATTTCCCAGCATATAGATCCTCTCTGTCTTTTCCTTGTTCTATGCTTCTCATTTTTTACAAAGAATTTTTATTACAGCTGCACATCCTCGTCCACGGAGGTGAAGAATCCAAGTGTTACTATGATTTATGCTACATTTAGAAGGAGCTTCCAGACACTAGGACAGGTTATAATGATATTTATTATGAAAGTGACATTGCATGAATCGGATTGTTTTCTCCATCGTGTGCCCAGATCGAAATCTTATTCAGAACAGTGTTTTGTTCAATTTCAAACAAACCGATTGAATTTATGATTTTGAGAAAGATGGGAACAGATAGATTTGGGTGGATTCTCATCAAGCTTTTGCAATGCAAAGTGATTCATAGAGATATTATTATTGGTATTAAGTGTAGTACTTATAACCCCAGGCTTTATAGACTTATTTTACCACTGAGTTAGAAAAGTTTCAACCAATAATTGCTTTTTTTTGTGCTTGAAAAGGATCCTTTGTAAAAACTTTGCAGATGTGGTCTGATTACGTGTCTGTGGTGCGGCTGCAATCATAAGTCATGTTGAGGCATTCTGCGGATGTTAACTCATTAGACTACACAATAAGATACTTCACTGTCTTTCCTAACAACTACTTTGTTTATTCATGTTTGACCGTTCAGTCATCGTTTTGCCGTTTTCAGCTCTCTGTGAGCTTTGCTTTTTATAGTGATTTGTGATCCAATTAAATGCAACTCATACGTGGCTATGAACGTACTGTAATGCATAAACCTTTTCTTTGTCCTCTGGGGAATTTTTATTTTAGCCGAGCTGAGGACGACAATGAAAGGAAAAACTCCCTGAGATGGCAAGATAGGAAGAAACCTTGAGAGGAACCAGGGAACCCATCCTCATTTGGGTGATAATGGATAGCAGGGATTGTTTTGCAGTCATACTGAGTGTCAGGCAGCTGGAAGTTCAGTATAACAGTTGATGTCTTTGAGTTAATATTGAGTCCAGTACCTTATTGGAGGCTCAGGAAGACTGTAGTAAATGCCGGTCCTGAACTATTAAGCGAATGCATTATATAATTTAGGAGAGTGCACCCTTGTTCTGTCATTTATCAACATGTTTAAGAGAGAGAAGGAAGTCGGTGGCATTTAGAGAACTGACAGAAAGCACAATCTTATTAATCAGTGCTGGAGAAATTCAAGCACAAATTCATCCAAGAGTAAATCTTGTCACTTTAATATTTAGATAAGTATCGCAACTGTGAGCAAAAGTACAAAACGGTACAATAATTGTGTTAAAAGTCTGTGCAGGCAAGTGCAGACTGTGGCTAAAAATAAATGATATCATGTGACATAATGTGATTCTATAGATTGCTCTAGTGTTGGCTTACACACCACTCGGCTCCAGGGACCTTTTATTTCTTATGAAGTGTGAATAGTAACCACATGATTCCTATTAGATAAAGGAGAGAGAGAGAGAGAGTGAGAGAGAAAGAAGGAGGGTAGTTAATAGTTATTTGTATACTGTACATTTCATTTCTCTGTTTTCATCCAGTTTGTCTCGTCATGAAAATGACCCATTCCACTGTATCTCTGCTGAATGCCCAGTGGGTTGGCACTATTCACCCTAAAGCACAGCGTTGTTTTTTTAATCCCCACACACTGCTATAGAGCATTTTCCTGCACTGCAGGAGCTTTGTCATCACTCGTAACAAGAGCCACGTGTTTGTGTTTGCTGATAGGCTTTACTGGTGGCTTGAAAACCTTTACTATACAAATGTACTCATGGGACTTTTTGTGTTATCTGAGATGCATGCGTGTGTGACTTTTTAGAGTCACTCAAGCCTTCTTGTATCTGCTGAGGTCGTGTGGTTGCATTGTAGTACAAGAGGCCGTGCCTGGTAGCTGTTTGGATTTGCTGATACAAAGCATTTTTTGTCTAGTCACTGACCAGACATTAAAATTAAAGACGTCATTGTTGGATGGAACCAAGCGCCTATGACAAATTAATCTCTTTTGAATAGTAGTTAACAAAAAACAGGCACTGCTACAAAACGATGTTCACCATTACCATGAAGAGAAATTGTCAAATACAGTTAAACCTTGGATATCAATCCAAATCACTTATATATCAAAGCAAATTTCCCCCAAAAGAAATAACGGAAACTCTTGACGATTTGTTCCACAACCAAAGTTATATATTTAAAAAAAAGTTTTTTATAAAATATGAAGTAAAAATAAAACTTTTTTTTCATGACTTCCTTACTAAAGGAACCTATCCAATGACACTTTCTTTTAACTCCTTTTGAGGATTTTGCGGAAATGTGACATTGCATGTGAGTGCACTGAGAATGAGCATTGGAGACGATTACCCACAATCCAACAGCGCGCGCGAGAGAAGAACCATCGGCTCAGGGGTGATCACTTGACGCTCGGCAGACAAAGTGTGTACCTACTGCTCATAGTGCAAAACCATGCTCGTTAAAAATTCATTGCAAATTTTTTGCTCGTCTTACAAAACGTTCCTCGCAACCAAATAGTTCCTCGCAATCCAAGGTTTTACTGAACAGTACAAACACAATAATCACACCTATGATTGGAAAATCAGCAATACAGAATGCCAGGTGGATCATCTTCATATGATCAAATGCTCAAATATCACACACTTACTTACTCATTCTCTATACCACTTATCCTGTACAGGGTCACTGGAGGCCCGAGGCCTATCCCTGGAGGCTTGGGCCAGTAGGCAGGGTACCCCCTGGACAGGGTGTCAATCCATCACAGGGAACACAAGCAGAAACTCACTCATACAGTACAGGCAATTTGGTAACGCCAATTAGCAGTACCCGGAGGAAACATACCAAGTACAGGGAGAACCTGCAAACTCCATACACGCAGGTGGGAATCGAACCTCAACCCTAGTGGTCAGACTGCTAACTGCTATTCCACAATCCCACACACTTACATTGCTAAACAGAAATCATAACAGTAATCATAAACAGTAAATCATTTACTGTGTTTTTCCTGTAGGTCTTCAGTCAACCAAAAAGTCAGGAATACCTGCTCCACGGGACATCCCTCAGACCATTTCCAGAGACCGCACTCCACTAAGAGACCAGCTAAGAGCGCCTTCAACCAAAAAGATGATCCCCAGTGCTAGCACCTCCAGTCTGTCCGCTCTAGCAAAGCATTCCCGTGGTTCTGTCAAGACAAAGATGGAAGCCGAGAGTGCAGACAAGGCCCTCCTGGAGTGTCAGGTTAAAGAACTGCTAGCAGAGGCCAAGGCCAAAGAATTCGAGATAAGCAAGTTACGTATGGAGCTGCAAAGGTGCCGAGGTAAAGGCTCCCCACCGGACGCCGGCACGCCAGATGGGACGTCAGAGCGAGAGCAAACCGAGCTGAATTCCACAGACTCGCACACATTAGTCGAGGAGATGAAGGAGAAGAACAGATGTTTTCAGAATCAGTTGTCTGCCTTGCAGCAAGAGAATCAGTCTCTGAAGGAAAAGCTTACCTTGTTGGAGAAATCTCCGGTCTCCTGTGGTAACACCATCGCTAATTCTACATCACTAACCAGCCCAAACAAACACTCTGTTAATGGGGTTGTACCAGAGATTAGGAGCAACAAAATGGCAGCAGGTGGACCACTCAGTGGTAGTCCATTTAAAACCTCTGTATCATCTGGTAGTGACATTACCAAAGGGTCTCCATCACCAGACTCATCAGAGTTTGAGAAGATCCCGTCGCGCTCGGATTCAGTCAGTAGCAGCAGCAAGGGCATCGCGCCGAGCCCCAAGGAACAAGATCTATCGCTGCAGTGTCTCACAGAGCGCATTCAGAAAATGGAGGAGAGCCACCACAGCACGGCAGAAGAGCTCCAGGCCACGCTGCAAGAGCTGGCTGACCAGCAGCAGGTCGTGCAGGAGCTCACAACAGAGAATGAGCGCCTGTCTGAAGAGAAGAGTCTTCTGCAGACCTCCCTCCAGCAACAGAGGGAGCGTGTGGAACTTCTGGCACAGAAGAACGAGACACTGCTCCAGAGACTCCGAGAGCAAGTCCAAAGTCAGGAAGTCGAGGCCTCGCGAGCGTCCAGGGCTGCAGAGCTGGAACAGCGTCTGGCGGAGCAGGTAGAAAACTCCCGCTTCGAGAGGGAGAAACTGGTGGACATTCAGCAGCAGCTTACAGGGAGTCTAAGAGCTTTGGAGAAGGAGCACCAGGAAGCCCAGGCAGCAGTCAGAGGCTTAAAAGATGAGCTGGAGAATCTCCAGCAGGAGCTGGAAAGTGAGAGGGAGGCTGGAGCAGAGGCAACAAGGATAAGAGTGGAACAGCGTCAATCCGTGGATGCTCTGAGGGTGGAAAATGAGTGTCTGAAGACCCAGGTGGAGACAGAGCGGCAGAAAGTGTTGGAGCTGAATGCAGTCCAAAGTGCCAGCAACAGCACAGAGCTGCAGGCCTTACTGAAAACTGCGCACACCGACAGAGACAAACTGGAGCTCACCTGCACCGAGCTGAGACAGGAACTGCTGCAAGCTCACAAGGACATCGAGCGCATTCAGGGTTTGCTCAGTAAGGTAGGTGTCTCAGCTGTCATCCTTGAATGTCCCTACTTCGTAGAATTAATGCTGCTGCGTGTAATATTGTTATCCTGGAGTGTAGGATGATGTTGTGACTATTTGTCCCCTTCTTGTCACTTTATTTCTCTAACTAACATCTGTTCTTACCAAATCTTTACTAAAACACCTTCATGTCGTTACATACTTCCAGGCAAATAAATAAGGCTATAGGTTACAAAGGCTATAGGTGACGAAGCAAGCCTGATACTAAACCAAGGCATGACTTCAGTCCAGGGTTACTTTATGTCTATTGCTCTGAGGCAAACTCACACTTATTTATGGAAATAATAAAAGTGTGGCCGTGATATATAATTTAGCCAAAACAAAAAAAAAAAAGCGTTTTAGTTTTACTTCAAAGTATTTGGAACATACTGTAAAAGACATTGTCGCTCAGTGGCTTTACAGAATCCAGATGTAGATCCACAACGATCAAGCCAGAGGTGTCAAAGGTGTTTTGTTGCATTGTTGCTTAATTTGTTATTTACTGAACATGTGTGAAAATACAGTACAAACAGATTATTGTATCAACGATCGATTTCTCATTGCAAAGAGACGTTTCCCAATGTTTAAAGAGTTCTCCGGCCCAAGGCTTTCTTTTTTTTTTGTTCATATATTTTTTGTTGGATATAGTTTCACGAAAAAGAATAATTCAAGGCAATGCTATAGTTTTTGCAATGCTACTAAAACAAACAGTCTAATAAATTAAATATTGGTACTTGGGATTTGATATTCTGCTCAGTGATTTTTGGAATTCAGCCTTGAATTTGGCCCTGAGGTTTCGTTTTGGTGCATCACGCATCATGAGCCAGAGGTCTAATGAAAATCCTTAGCTTTGGCACGTACACGCATACAGTATACTGTATATAAAAAAATTACTGCATGAGAAACTTTACTTTTAATCTTTTTGTATCATGTGAATTTACACGAGGCTGTGTAAGGACATGTTATGGCATAATTAATGTTTATGGGCACTGGTTCAGCTGTGATAGTTTTATGGTAAAATAAATAAATAAATAAAATAGCATTGATTGATCATATGTCTGATTAGTAGTGAATGCAGTTCACATTCATCCATGTTTCGCCATGAATTACACAGAGAGGGTCTTCTGTAAGCATACTGTTATTACGTCTTTGGCAGTTGCAGTGCTGTTCTGGTTATATGGTTTAAAGTCCACATCATACATAAGAATGAAAAGATACACACACGCGACAGTTACGAGTCCTATACCTCGTGAACCTCGTCAGCACATAATAACTGTCTCCTTAAGTGTGTGTCCTCTGACTAAACTCCTGCCAGGGAGACAAACCCTGTGGCTCAATGCCTGTTCTCCTGCAGAGGCTGTCAGGTTGCTATAACAAGAGCGATTCCAAATCCTTTAAGGCTAAAAATTCTACTGTTTGAAGGGGTAAGTCTCTGGGGATTTAGGACTTATGATCTCATGACTGAAGGACGGCTTTATTTGCTTCCCCAGCTGTAACGTTACTAATTTCCTGGCTCATAACAAAGAAAACAGGGTGGTTCATCTGCTTTCATTAAACTGAGACGTTATGGCTTTGCATTCATTCGTTATAGCCCTAGTTTTCGCTTCTGATGTGAAGTTAGGAGAAGTAAAGGGACAAATGTTTCATCTGCACATGAAGGCTGTTTTCAGAAGTTTATCTCAGGCTATGTCATTTGGGTGGGTGTGATTTCTATGTGAATTAGCAAAAGCTTAACTCTGTTAAGCTGCCAGATGGTTTCATAGCTGGCATGAAGAAGTCATACAGATTCTGTTAATGTGAACGTGACACTCAGATAACTTTACGTGCCGTGCTGGAGGAGAGCAGTACAGCTCGAATACAAAATGTTAACCGAAAAAGAGCTCCCGGTTTGCTTACTGTTTGGTGCAGGCATGCTGCTTCAGACACAAAAGGAACCATTGGTACATAAAGTTGTCCCTTACGTGACTTCCATCTGCGCTAATACAATTAATGTCAATGTCAGTTTTATTTATTTGTATATATCTATCTATTTGTTCGTCTATCTATCTATGTATCTATCTATCTATCTATCTATCTATCTATCTATCTATCTGTCTGTCTGTCTGTCTGTTAGATTTGCGTGCATGAGACTTGGCAAGGTTATTGAAATCTTAGGATTATATTTCACCCCTAAAAATATTATTAATAAAGAAGTTGCAGAGAGTAGACAGGAGAGAGTTTTCACAGGACGGTTTCCTCTCTCCTTCCAAAAACATGTCGGTAGATAGAATATTTATTATATTTAATTACAAAATTTTAAACAAATGTGAATGTATGTACTGTATGCGCATGCGTTCACATGATGCTACACAATGGACTGGGATCCTATCCTAACCGGGGTGTCTTCCTGCCTCACACCCAGTGTTCCTCGGATAGACTCCAGATTAACCACCAGTCTGACCAGAATAGCAAATTGAAAATGATTGGGTGAAAAAAAAAAAGGAAGAACAGGAATTTATGTAGGCAGACAGAGGAGAAGAGAGAAGGCAAAAAGTGAGATTATAATCTTTTTCTAAAGCCAGTGTGTAACATTAATGATGTACTGTAACAATAGTGAAATACTGCCATCTTTTTTTTTTATCGCCATCCTGCCTTCAGATTTCTTCTTTTCTTTATTTTTGATTTGTCGAGCATTAACTCACTCTTGGTGTTTAAAAGAAGACCCTGAGAGGCTTAAAAGCCTGAAAAACATCTGCTTGAATCTGATTTAAGATCATCATGAGTGTTTCTTATACAATGTAAGTAAAGCCTATTGAAATATCCAATACTGTATTCGAGTACAGCTCGTAGCAGAACAAAATACTTTATAGTTGGAATTCTACTCATATATCTTATAGAGTATTTCCTCAATAACGCACATGGATGAAAATATACAGAAGTAAAGAGCTTAATATTAATGCGATTGAGAGGGAAGTAGCATACTTCATGTTTTGCTGTAATGCTACAGGAGGACAGTTGTGTTGCTATGAACCACTGAAAATATTTATACTGACATTTATACTGAGTTATTATGTACACATGCACAGTGTGGTTTGTTAGGGTTTATTAGCTATAAGTCTACGCTTTCCTTAGCAATTACTTTCCCATGGTTGAACACACTCTTATTATTCAGGTACCTCAAACACATCAGTTACACACCTCACTGATTAACTGGAATTAAAACAACACATTTATAGTAGCTTTTTATTACTTTTAATATACTTTTATTATTTTTACCCAACAGCAATATCTGCAGATATAATAAACCATTGTGTGTGTGTGTGTGTGTGTGTGTGTGTGGTTGGATGGGGTCACATGCTCCATCCTAGATCTTGCGTTCTCGTGTATGTCCATTTGTCCCAGTCTGATGAACCTGTATTACACTGTGAAATCCGTTGTCATGCTTCCTTGGTAAAAGATTAAAGGAGGAGAACAACAGAGAGGAGATTATGACGTGGAGCTTAAACATCCCACGCATGCTGGATGGCTAACAGTTGAAACTTTAATAAGCAGTATAATGGTCAAATAAATTCCAGTGTGATTAAGATTAACTGGGATAACATTACAGACTTTAAGGTTCAGTTCTGTTTGGAAAATTTCAAACGCTGACTGAGCAATCGTTGAACAAATAGGTTGATTAGGAGCTTGGTGTAGTTTGTTGATTTGGTCTGGTGGCTTTACGACAAACTGGATAGCGCAGAGATGATCTGGTTTATAAGAAATAAACCCCGCCCACCACCAGCCAGAAGAAGAATAACACGATGGCTTAATTTTTTTATTAGGGTCCAAAGCACTGAGATCAGCCCTATGTCATCATAGTGTGTG
>JAOVVA010000031.1:11187716-11202650 GCA_028565275.1 Leiocassis micropogon
TATGTAATAACAGTCAGTTGTTTTTTTTATCTAGCAAGAACAGGATTGTGTCAAGTGCATTTGCAAAACCCATCATGTCTCTCATGAAGACCTTCACAGGAAAGCAAGACCAAAACTTACCTCTGCTGCAGAGGAGAAGTTCATTTAGAGTTACCCGCCTCAGAGATCACCAATTAACAAACAGCACCTCGGATTAGAGCCGTTATAAAGACTTTACAGATCACAAGTAGATCAAAGGAGATTATTGTGTATTTTGGACGCCTTTAGTATTGCTTTACAATGTAGAAAGAAAGAAAAATCAGAAACAACCATGGAGTTAGAAAGTGATCACAAACTTTTGAGCGGTAGTGTACGTTCAGTCAGAACCTTTCATATGCCAAATAATAAGTTAAAAAAAAATTAGAAAACTAGCAAGCTAGATATTGGCATTCAAACTGAAATTGATAAACTTGTGTCAGGTGATTAATAGTAGGACAGAAGATCTTAATTATTTGAACTACAGTACATAATGAATGAGACAGGGCTGAGTGTCAGCGGTGTGGAAGGCGAGTCTCCGAGGTCTGAGTACTGTTTGAGTGGTCCTGTAGTACACTACGTGTCCTGCTCCCTGCTGTGTGTCCTCTCCTGTCTATCCTGGTGGATGTTTTCTCTGTCTCCTGCATGAGTCTGCTGAACAGTAGCATTTTTAATTTAATTTATAGTTTATTTTATTGTCTCTCCCTCTTAACAAGCCACTCCACTCTTTCTTTTTGATTTCCTGTTGCATTTCCTCCAGGTCTCAGTGGACTTTCTTTTTTATTGAATACTGATCTAAGAATTTATAATGCTGTAGATGTGATCTTTTTTTTCAGGTTTGTACCAGATAAGTATGGCAGATCAGTATTCAATAAACATTTAGAGTTTTAGGATTGATAGTCAAGCAGAAACTATAGTATCGTAGCTGCTGAAATCGTAAGACTGTAGTGACGATACGTTCTGTGGGTCTCTGGGTTGCCAGATCATTAAAGATCTGCACATACCTGTATTTTACTCTCCCCCACCGCACCCAAACGGACTAGCCGATGTACCGCGCTATCCCCTCTTCCTCAGATGCTCCCTGAGGTCGCTCTCTAAAGGATTTCCCTCAGACATGGCCACCTTTATGTAACACCCAGGTGAGTGTACTGCTAGCGACAGCCAAGCTCTCGTACTAAATGAGTAGTGAATGGATGGATCTACCAGAGTGGAAGAAGTAATGATGACTGTTTTTAAGAGCTTGTGTGCTGATCTTATTACCTCCTTCCTCTGGCCCTAATGTCTGTAATGGTTGTTCTCTGTCCATTATATGAATGTGCTTCCATTTCTTTTGTTTCCTTTATGCTTTTTATTGTTTTTGTTTGTTTTTGCGTTGCCTGTTGTTTGGTGTGTGTGTGCCTATTATGATTTCCTCTGTCCACCTCTTGGTATTTGGCGCCACCTGCAGTTTGTAGCAGTTGCTGAAGTCTGTATGAACATTTTCTAGAAAGCTTGGAACTTGAATCCAAATCTCTTATCTTTTAATTACATTGCCTGTGTAGTTTGCAGAATTCATTTAGATTAAACACAGTGCTATGTGCATTTCAGACATGCATGATAATGGAATGAGCATCTGACCTGGTGATGTGGCCATTCCTAATGGCTTTAAGGTGTTGATTTCTGTTATTGTTGTTGTTGTTTGTTTGTTTTTAATAAGGTACATGTCAGATCTTAGTTCATTTGGACACCCTTTTCTGCTTTATGTTTCAGAATCAGTGCCGGATCAGCTTTTGAAGGCACCAAGACGGCAGTGGAGGGATAATAAAGAATACAGTGTTATATTTATATGAACAAATGACAGTATTACAATGTGTGTGTGTGTCTGTGTATCAGTATTGAGGTGTAATAAACATGATGGCATGAATCTTTAACAACGTAAATACGTAACAACATAAAAAAATTTAAAATGCATTTTTATTTTGCATGAAACGCTTAATGAAGTATTTATTTACAGAAAGCAAAGTTGGATTGCACAATTATCAAATTTACTTTTTAAAACTGTACATACCAAAGTATTGGGTATCATACAAATACTGTCATTCACCTCCTTCTGTAGTTTGACAATTTGGCTTAAGCCAACAAATCTTAAAATCTCAGATCAAAGGAGTGATGACGGAGTACAATTAACAATTGTAGAGTATTTATTATACTCATGTACTTAAAAAAACTGATAATATAATGTATAGCCTTGAAAAGAATTGCATTGCAACTAAACTGGCACTTTCTTCTGTATGCGTGATTTACAAAGACCTGACGGTTCGCTTTAATTCTAATATACATTTGCCATGGACTGAGTCACTGTAATTGTTACAGTCCTGCTTGATTTGCAGTCTTGTGATTTCACACACTGTACTGTACATGCTTTCTCTGAGTGTTTACATCAACAAGGATTCACCTTGCACATTTGATTCAGTTCATGTTTGACTACGGTTTCAGAAAACCTTCAGGATGTAAAGTATTTTATCAACAACGTTGTTTATGCTAGCCACCACTAGATGGCGTAGTGAGGTTTCTTTTTAAAAGGACATTTTAATTGAGGGTGTTCTTGTTTTTTCTTTCTTTTCCCTCCTCAACTTGAAAACACTGAACAGTTATTCAGAGAACCTTAATTGAAAACTTCACTGCCACTTTGATTATCTCAGGTTTCAGAAAGCCATCTACTGCATCCTCAAAAGCATATGTTTTGCCTCAGAATTTTTCAACCATACAGCACTTACTGCTGTAGAACTTTCTGGATACACACGAGAAAAAAAAAACACACCTTCAGAGAACGCATTCAGAAACTGTGCAGAGCTTTAATTTATTTGCATTTTAAACCAGTTTTACTGTGACATATTTACTGATGATGCAAATGCTGTTTACTTGGATCATTTAAGATTATTAATGTATATCTTGACTGCCATTAATAAATCATTTTTTATTGTTCTATATGTCTGTGTGTGTGTTTTATTTTACTTATTTTTTTCATTTGGCATTCCCATGTTTTAGTGCATCCGTTTTTAAGAAGCCATATGCGATAGTGTTGGCTTGGGGGTCATTTAAGAAAGTTGGAGTTTGTAAAGTGTGAAGATGTTTGTGATTACTGATGATAAGCATGAAATATTCGCATGAGTGCTATGAGTGTAGCCACATGGGATTGTAATACTCAATGTTAAATCTATTTAGTGCTTAAGTTATAAGCATTGACATTCCTTTCCACTATCCAAAACCTTCCACTTTGCATTGCATCTGTATTTGTACGATTGGCAGGTTGCGGTTGGAGGAGGGGAGTCTCTCAGACTCGGACAGCAGTCCTCAGTGGAGTGGAATTGGCATGACCCAGAATGCACCTGGTAGTGAGAGTGAAAACAGCACACCTTCAGAGGCAGGAGCCACAGTCAAATCCCTCATCAAGTCCTTTGACACATCTGTCAAGAGTGAGGACTCTCGTTTTCTTTTCATTGTGCTTGTTTCATATTCAATATTTTTCATTTCTCTCCAGTTTATAAATATTTGGACCTCATTTACCTAATTGTCCTCACAGCAGGGCAGAGGTCCTCAAAACGTGTGCGTCGTCTTAAACGTCATCCATCCTGCAGAGGCGACTCATGCAGCTTAATTTTTATAAGCCTTGTTTAGGGAAAAAAAATAAGATCTGTTGGGGCTCACTTTGAAAAGATAAGTGCGTAGAATTAGAGAGTTTATTTAACACGCTTGTTATAACAAGACAAAGAGCCGTGTTATTGATGGCTGTGACTATTCATCTTAAAGGCATGTAATCATGGCACTTTTACAATGGCCTCATGAAACATGGTCCAAACGGCTGTCTGGCTGCGTATATCCGGTAATGAATCAGTGCTACTGTTCAGTACAGAGGCTCCGCAGGACTGTGTATTTTAGAGATATCCCGGTAAAAAACCTGGATTTCGGGCTTGCAATCTTTTTTTTTTTGTACTGTACACAAAGTACCTATTTCTAACCTATTTTCTCCTCCTTCAGATGGACCCGCCGGTACAGTGCAGATGCCCACATCTCCTAGAAGTCCCTTGAGTGGAATCCCGGTCCGCACTGCTCCTGCAGCTGCTGTCTCACCCATACAGGTGCTACTGTACTGTACAAAACCCACAACGCACAAATGTGTGTTTTTTGTTTGTTTGTTTGTTTTTCTAAACAAAACCTCAATTGCTTTGTAACAGAGGCCTTCAGGTATCAAGCCTCTGTCTAAAACCCTGGACAGAAGACTCAACCTCATGGATTCCTCTCACTCAGGTACTAAAAGCACTGTTGATTATAAAAAAATTCTCATATCTGATTGAGCAGATGATCGGGGACGCACCACAAAATGGAAATTCCATAACAAACAAATGTCATTAATTAAGCAAGAATGGTTGATGAGCAAAAAGGGTTCCACCATGTGAGAATCCATGTGAAAGGAGTTGTGATTTAAGTGAAATTTACTTTTAAATTATGTTATTTTGTGACTGGCACAATTTAAATTGTGGCTTTTGTTAATACAAAACAACTAAATGACATTGAAACATTGACACTGAAATTTTTCCAGAATCTCTGTAACACAAGTTGTGATTTTAATCTTATTAACTTCAAGAAAGACAGTGAAAAGGATGACTTGATGGGTTTTGCAAATGCACTTGACAATACAGTTCTTACAAAAACTACGTATTCCAGAAAGGCTGATCTCCGTGTCTTAAAAAAACAACTGACTGTTGTTGTTGTTGTTGTTGTTACATAATTACCTAATTTCATCTGTGTTATTTCATAGTTTTGAAATCCCCAGTATTGTTGTTGAAAATAAATCACTAAACAAAAACAAAGAAATGTGCAAGTGATCCCAAACTTTTGAGCGGTAGTGTACATCACATGACTACCCTGAATGTACTAACATGAAATCTTACTAAAAAATTTTAAAATAAATCCCAGCTGCATAAATACAAGAGTATTACAAGAGTCACGAGAGTGTGTTGCAGCATCATTTGAACAAATACTGCATAACTAACTGCCGGAGGCTTGAATACACCATGAGTCACTCTTTGTTTTTGTCCTGTTTGTTTGTTTAGTTTTTTTTATTTTAGTTCTGCATCTGTAACTCCTGTCTGCTTCTCTGTCTCATGTTTAGTTGATGAGTTGAAGCCCTCGTCTCTGATGAGAAAGAGTCCGTCCCTCGAGTCAGTCATCAAAACTCCAGCTGCGCTAAGCAGCAGAACGTCCTCGTTCACTTACAGCCGGGCCAACAGTAGGCTCAAGTAAGCAAAGTGCATCTGCCCGCATGCAAACACGCGCACACACACACACACACACACACACACCACACACACACCACACACACACACACACACACACACAGAAACGATGTTAGACTGCTATTCCCACATCAAAACCTCACAAACTGTCAACTTCAGGATTATTAACACAGAGCTAATAAATTAACTTCTTATTGCACTGTGAAGGGCATTTTATAATTTTGAAGCTTCCTCCTGTTGTCCAATAGAGACATTACAACACCACAGGGTGCCTAGAATGATTTAGGGCCTGTCTCTTCTAGTGAGCATCTGTAAACACAACATTACAGCATGACCAAGCATTCATTCTTCAATTAAAAAGTAACTTCTGTATATTTATGTCATCATTCTTCACTAACACAAGTCAAAAGCTTGTTATTATGTCCTGAAAGTAAAACACAATTTAATAATAATAATAATAAAAACACGTATCTATTGCATTAGTAGCATGTGTATTGAGAAAAGAACTACGTAAAAATGTTTTCTGGAGGCCTGAGGGAATGTTTTAAAATGTGCAGCAGTACAGTGTCAGTTCAACAAGCCAGTCGTAGAATATGACCCACATATGACTGTAAGGGAACATCATATCAAAGCTGTGACGTGGTTTTAGCTAGGATATCAACTCTGGAGCAGTGCTGTAAGATTAATGATAACACAAACCAAAACGTCTTCCCTCTGAAAGGCTGAGTTTGTATTAAATGATCTAAATTGTACAATTAGTTTTGGCCAGTTATGGACAAACACTGGCACCCATAACAAGAGAATTATGCCTTCATTCAATATGTATTATTATTATTACGAGGGTGAGACAGAATTTCAATTTTATTTATATAGGGCTTTTAACAATGGTCATTGTCGCAGCTTTACAATTTTGAAATAATATAAGCACTCCGGTAATATTAAAACTTCTGTTGGCTTTATCAGCGCTTTCTGTTCAAGGCTCCCCAGTCACTGATGTGCAGGTGAGAAAAAAGGGCCTCACTTGTGATTTGTACGAAAGAAGTGTGCAGTGATGTGTTTTCTCGTGGTTGTATCTGGTGCCAAAATAACTTGTGGGAGAGCATAAACAGAAGTGTTTGGATATCTGCAAACCAAATTTGCACTGATGCTCTAAGTTGAAAGATTCCTAAAGAGAATCATTACTGGTAATGAGACACGGATTCATCACTATGACGCTAAGAGTAAAGAGCAGAGTATGGAACGGAAACATCCTCAATCGCCAACCAAGAAAAAGCTGGAAAATTGATGCTTCTCAAGTGCCAGTATTGGAACATTATCAGGAAAAAGCTTCAACAATCAACAGTGATCGTTACAGAGAGACGCTTATTGAAGATTTGAAGTTCAAACTTCAGATTAAACGCTGATATACGAGGGCGTCGTGATCTTGCACATTTCTGCTCACACCGTCGATACTCTACAAAAACTTAAAGCATCCTTCTTATAGTCCTTATAGTTCGCTCCATCTGACTTTTGCCTGTTTGGTCCCCTGAAAGCAGCACTACGAGGCTTGTTAACAGATGGACAAAGTGTATCGAAAAGCAAGGAGATTATCTAAAAAAATTATGTATTTGTCTTTTCTACAGTCAGAGTGTGGTTAATGTTTGACTCACCCTTATATTATTATTATTATTATCAATTCTCTCATGAATCCATTTATCTATGCTGATTGTCATTCATTATCTATGCTGATGTGTAGGGTCATAGAGGGACAGACGGCACAAGGCGAGGTACACCCTTGATAGGGGGCCAAAGCATCGGATATCACAAGCACACATATTCACACACCCAACCATACTGTATACTACAGGCTGTTTGGAAACACCAATTAGAGACTGGTGATTCAAATGCCCAACCCTGGAGGTATGAGGCCATAATCATAACCACTTACCACCATGCTGCCGATTATTATTATTATTATTATTATTATCATCATCATAATAAAAGCATTTTTTTCTTCATAGTCACAAACCAGAGAAAGAAAGAAAAAAACCTTTTCACTTTCACCAAAAAAAAAACACATCTTGTGCCAGAATGAAATTACTAAAGTTCTAAGAGCAAATATTACAATTATTGCTGAGTCATTTCCTACTTGGGATTTGATATTCTTGCTGCATTTTGCATCTGTATTAATGTACATAACTAGCTTCCTGGCTTGCAATATATTATTACACTGATTTTCCTGTAAGTGAGTGTTCCACTATGTTATTAATGCAGCAAAATGTTAACTTTTAATGTCTGAGTTAATGGTGTATACAAAACCCCACAGTGAAAAGGAGCATACTTTTAGAATAAAGTAATAATTGTAAGTGTTATTTGAAGCAGAGATTAGATTTTTAATGGAATGTTCAAAGCTTTTATATGTTTGCAGTTAAATCTTTTAATGAAATATGACAGCTGTTTTGTCTACAACACCAATTCCAAAAAAGCTGGGACAGTATAGAAATTGGCAATCAAAACTGTCTGTAATCATCTGTACAGTCTTGACCTTAGAAGAGAAACACTACTATCAAGTGTGATTTTAAGTGTGCGTTTGCAAATTATCCAGTATGTTCAGGATAACATTCCCCAACGTTAGTACACAAGAAATTCAAGAAAACCATACAATTCTCAACTCCGAAAACCACTTCTGAATACACGTGATCTCCGATCTCTCACTCAGACATCAATGTCTTAAAAACCGTCATGCTTCCATAGTGGAGATCATGATGTGGACTCGGTAAACCTTTGTCCATTAACACAGTTTATCGCTGCGTTTACAAATGCAACTTAAGGCTTATGGAAGCTGTACATCAATACAGTCCAGAGGCGTCAAAGACTTCTCTGAGCTCGGGTTCATCTGAGATACACCGGAAACGTGTTTTGTCATCTGACGAGTCAACATTTTAAATAGTTTCTGGAAACCACAGCTGTCATGTTCTCTGGGTCAAAGAGGAAAAGGACCAAACGAGCTGTTATCAGCATCACGTCCAAAAGTCAGCAGAACTCATACAGTACAATAGCAGTATGGGGTGTGGTACCATTAATGCAGAAAATTAATGGCATAGGTGCTGTACCATTTATGCAGAAAAATAGGTTGTTTTTGGATCAACATACTGTATGCTGCCATCCAAACACTTTCTTTTTCAGACACATCCCTGTATTTTGTGTGATGTATTATGAACTGCAAACTATGGCAATGAAAAATTGTTAATTTACTTTCACTAAAAAACATAAATCTCGTGCCAGAATGAAACATAAATCTCGTGCCAGAATGAAACATAAATCTTGTGCCAGCATGAAAGTACTAAGTTCTAAGAAAAAGTATTATTGCTGAGTCATTTCCTACTTTCGATTTGATAGTCTTACTTTATTTTGCATCTGTATTGATGTACTTAACTGGCTTGCAATATATTATTATTACACTGATTTTCCTGTAAGTTCGTGTTCAATTATGTTCTTAATGCAGCAAAATGGTAACATTTAATGTCTGAATAAATGGCATATACAAAACCCTGCAGTGAAAAGGTTGCTGAAGGCCTGCATAAAGAATAAATGGGTGAAACTCCTACTAGCTAAACTTAACCAACTGGTGAAGTTCATTTCCTGGTAACAACCTAGTAATAATGGATTTGTCTTCATTAACACACACTGAGGGATGTTTTTTTTGGCGAAATAATCATGAAGTACATTAGGCTGATAGTGATTGTACTATTAATGACTACGTTTAATGACTACTATTAATGTTTTAATTTCCCACTATTGTGTAAGATTTAAGACAAGCAGGCATTTCAGGAAGACTATGTGCTCATAACATGACTCCTAAGAGCAATGACCTCAGTGTCTTCCACACTTCCCACAAGATTGCACATCCTTGTTGTCTCTCATCCTGTCACCGCCTAAAACTTATGTTTTCATTCTAATGTCAATAAAAGCAGGGAGCAGCTGGCACAGAAAGGGCACAACAACACACAAGCTCTAACTCTGTTATGTATCTCGTACACACACATATAAATATATATTGTACTGTACACTGATCAGCCATAATATTATGACCACCCGCCTAATATTGAGTAGGTCCCCTCCTTCTGTAACCAAAACAGTGGTGCTAACAGTGTTCTGATACCTTTCTGTTGGAGCTACTGTAGAATTAACCTTTTCAGCAACGTGAGCTACAGGAGCTCTTCTATTGGAGCTGACTACACAGGCCAGCCTTCACTTCCCAAGTGCATCAGTGATCCTTGGCCACCTTAACCCTGTCTTTGGACCAGTTTTTGTGTTGCTCTGACCCAGTCACCTAGCCATCACGATTAGGCCAAACAAATCCTGATGCTTGCCCATTTTTTCTGCTTCCAACTTCAAGGACAAAATGTTCACTTGCTGCCTAATATATTCCACCCACTTCCAGGCACCGCTGTAATGAGCTGTAACTACTGTGAGAAGGACCAAATGGTTGTGATGGCTAGCCAACTGGGTCAGAGCAACTCCAAAACTGCAGCTCCTGTAGGAGGATGTTTTTGGTGTGCAGTGGTTAGGCTGGTTTGGCCTTGACCTACTTGACTTGACTTAACTTGACTTGACTTGACCCATGACCCTGTCGCCAGTACATCGATTTTCCTACCTTGAATCACTTTTGGTAATATTGAGTTGGTCATAGAATGATGCCAGAAAATACAGTGCATCATTGTTTTGGTGGCAAAAGGGGGGACCTACTCAATATTAGGTGAGGGTGGTCATAATATTATGGCTGATTAGTGCACATATACAGTATATTCCCCAGCCAAAACAAAAAAAAGTCACGAGTTGGATTCAAGTAATCGAACATTTAAGTGCTTTCTATTGTATAATTACTGCAGTGATTAATATGGTTTAGCTGGCAACAAGTTATTTAACCCTAACTGACGCAGTAAGTAGTTTCTCATTTCTTAAACAGCCATGTCAGAAGACATATCCTGTGGCCGTGGCAAAGATATTACTCTCAAATTATTGCCCTGTATCATGCAAAGAAAACAACTCAGGAGAATGCTAAAAGAACTGAAATAGCATCGTTAAAAACCAGGAAGGATAGTGGTGGACCACCATCATCGGGGAAGAAACGTGATCGGAAAAACATTCTCAATCAGCATGGTTGGAGATCCCTCGCGTAGTAAAATCAAATAAGAGCATATTTAAACACATTATGCGAAGAGACCTCAAGGGATTGGGACTAAACAGCTGTGTATCCTCAAGAAAACCACACATTAGTAAGACTTCTCGGAAATAAGTCATCAATTTGCTAGAGAGATAAAAGAATGGACTGTAAAGACCTGGAAAAAGGTCATGTGGTCATGGCGGTTCAATGAAATATTAGTGTGTGACTTTTTTTTAGTGTATGTATGATAAAGATCACAATATTAACTCAAATGGTCATGAATGGATTAATTTGAATAAATTCAAGTGAGCAGCTTTTATGCATACAACAACTGTGTGTGTGTGTGTGTCCCTGATGTCAGTGTGGAAAGAACAGACCCTCTGGCCGCTCTGGCGCGGGAGTACGGGGGATCTAAGAGGAACGCGCTACTGAAGTGGTGCCAGAAGAAAACAGAAGGCTATCCGGTAAGGAGCACAGGCCGTAACCTCGTCCCCTCACATCACCCTCTCTCTCTCTCTCTCTCTCTCTCTCCCTCTTTTCTATTCCTCATGTGTTTTGTTCTAAATTTTCACACAAGAACCGCTCGCTGTCACATTCATGCTTTCGGGTTCATGTCAGCGCAAGTCAAAAATAATCCGTGTGAACTTGGATAATGGCGAGGATCATCAGGTTTTCTTTTTTCCCTGCGCCAAGGTACCAAGGAAATTGTGTGAACTTATTAGCACTGTCCATGTGTTTCGAAGCAGAACTGTGTACATTTGTTAGTGTGTTTAGGTCTACAGTGCTGTTTCTGCACTTTCCTGGGTGTTAGGATTTGTTCCCATGGCTCCTCATGTGCTAATAGCCTCTATACGGCCAAAGGGGATTAGAGACGAGCCTCTAACGTGTTCGTGTGTGAGAGCTGAAGCGCTTAGCTCCACTAATAGTCTACTCTGGTAAACAAAAATGTGTATGTTTGGTTTTATGGTTTCTTCCATTTTACATCATGGACTTACTATGGGATAAATAGATATTTAGGTCGATGGCTAAGAATAACCGCTATTCTACGTGTGAGAGAGAGAAAAGAAGAGAAATTCCAGGAACATAAGTTAGCTCTAAGGCAGACCTCCCAGAGAAATGTTTAGTCATCTTTTTCTTACTCTGGAGATTCTATTCTTTCACAATGACATATCACGCTATTCAGTGGATTTACCAGATCACTTCATGAGGCAAATGTCAGCTTAACATCCATGACTGTTAAATGCTTCATCATGTCTTGGGAAGATTTAGAAACACCGCACTGAGAGCATGGGAATTTATTTTTTTTATTTTTCTTCCCTGTCCTCATTGTTTCCTCTTACCTACTGTACGTGTAGTCTCACCTATAAAGGGGTAATAGTGTGTCCCGCTGCTGCTGGAATGCAATAAGAAGCTTACGCTAATAGTTGGGTTTTTTTATCCTCGACTATGAGTCAGCATATTATTTGCTCACGCATTTATTCCATGTGTGGCTTTGTAATTAAGTTCTTTCCTAAGAGTCAGATTCTTTTTCAGCTTCTCGATGCCGGTATTACGACACCCAATGTTGCTTAGATTAGCAACAGGGGGAAATAATACAGTAAGCACAGGAGGGTTAGAGTTAGACAGATAAAATATGCTTTAGTGCATGTGCAGTGTACTGTAGGTGTCACTTCCTGCTAAAGTCACACTTTTTTGCAAAAGTGCAAAATATGCTGATGTCATTGCTAGTTTTGTCCTTTTTCTGTCTAGGTTTTATTTTCTTAGCATTGTCTTTCCATCTGTCTATATGTGCTAGATGAGGTCATAATTGTTCTTGTTGTTGTTGTTTTTTTTTGGTGGAAGGTGGTGGGGTTTTCCTGCAAACAGAACGAACATGTATCTGGAGGGGGGGGGGAGCTAATGCAAAAACAGAAAGCACCAGATCACATTAACCTTTAACTTTTATAAAGACCATCTGTTACAGTCTGTCACGTGCTCAGTCCATTTACAGCTATTCCTCTTCGTGCGCCTAATTTGAGCATACGTCTCAAATTAAAGCCAAAAGGCACAGAGATAAGGAAGCAGAGATTAGGAATCCAGAGAACAGTCGTGGCCTGGGGCCGGCTCTCCTTCCACACTTGCTCACTTCAACCTGAACCCAGCCTGTGTTGAGGAAAAGGTCAGACCATTCGTCCATGACTCTGTCATAAGGGTCATTAGCCGTGAGATTATTCGATCTCACACTGATGTCTAATAATGTTTCAGAGACTTGAACAGCTTCTAATTGCCACCTAACATGCAGAAATTGGCAACGCGGTGCCGCTCTACACACAGTCCGCTCTTCGATGATCAACAGTTTCTAAGCAAGTGTGTATGCGCATAGACATAACTCATTTACAGATGAATCATTTCCCCTACCACCCGTTGTCAGGGTGGGGAGAAGACAGGCAGAGATGTATGTGTGTGTGTCAAAAACCTATTTAATAAAAGTACAAGATTAGATTTGGGCTTCTTTTTTTTTTGAGACAGTGACACAGTGGCTTCACTGGTTTCCTTCAACCTCCAGTAGGTGCACTGGGACAAAGATAAATTACCCCTAGGTGTGAATGGCATCCCACCCATGGTGTATTCCTGCCTTACGCCCCATGTTCCTGGGATTGGCACGGGCTATTTACTGTACTTGCAATGAGTAATTATTTCAAGTGCCCAGCACATTCCTCAGATGATCTGCGTCAGGAGGATTTATCAGCACATGGATTAAATATTAACTCGCACCAGTTCGTCTACTGAAGACTTCCCTCCCTTGCTCTTTAGGCTGCATTGACACATGTCGAGCACCGGGGGAGCTATGTAAGGATGCTCTTCTTATCCTCATTTATCTCACTATGTTTACTTGATGTTGTGTTAGTCTGACTAATTGTGTTAGGCGGACCTTTAAAATAAATGTACACATGTTAGACGGACTGAAATCGTACTAAATTATACTTCTCAAAGTCAGACAAGCACACATATAATGGGGCTGGTGGGTTGGTACGACTTTATTGTCATTGCATTGTACAGATACTCAGCAATGTAATGCAGTTTAGCATCTACAGTGAAACCTTGGATTGCAAGTAATGTGGTTTGCGAATGTTCCGCAAGACGAGCAAAGATTTTTAATAAATTTTGACTTGGAAAACAAACAAGTCTTGGTTTACGAGTACCGAGTATTATGTATCACACATGCGCTTCTTGTTTTGACGCCGAGCGTCACGTGATCACAACTGAGCCATCGGTTTTTCTCTCTCTTGCGCTGTGGAATTGTGGGTAATCGTCACCCCTGCTGGGTCTTAGTGGACGTCTCTCACTGGTATAATCAACATCCATGCACCCGTGTACTGTTTACTATAACACTGTGAGCACGTGTGTGTGCGTAAAACATATTTTATTTTGTGTCTGTATGCGTGTGTGTACAGCGCACATGTAAAGCAAAAGCAAGTCTCATTAGAGAGGTTAAAAATCCTGCTCTTTGTGTCTGTGTGTGCGCGAATCATTAAACACCGTGCCCCACACACACACACACACACACACCCCTCCTACTTTCGCCTTCACAGACACACACACACTCTTTCTCTCTGCTCTACACAGAAACACTGCTCTGTCGCGATTCTTTTTAAAGGTAAAGTGCAGGTTAATTAGTTTTATTTTTACTTTACAGCAGTGAATCCGTTAGTGTGTCGCTCAATTAAGTGTCATTAGAGAGATTTCTTGTTTATTTTTCCGATAAAACAGTGTTTCCGTTGTGTGTGAAAAGAGTGGAGAAAGGATAACTGTAAAATGAGAAGGGGGAGAGGGGGAGGGGCTCCTTACCTTGGCTTCACACACACATACACAGCGCCTGAGCGCGCAAACGGAAACACTTATCTTTTTTTTTTTTTTTTTTTGAAAGGTAAAGTACAGGTTAATTTGTTTTATTTTTACTTTATATTTTGTGTTAATAATTTTTCTGTATTTTTTGGGGGCTGTGGAACGAATAATTTGAGTTTCCATTATTTCTTATGGGATTTTCAAAATTTTATTTGGTTTACAAGTATTTTGAAATACGAGCCCGCTTCCAGAACAAATTATGCTTGTAATCCAAGGTTACACTGCTATGCTAGTCAAGCCCTACACTTCCTCTAATATTTAGCTAGCATGCAGGGTTTGACTAGCATTAATTATGCCTTCTGGCTTTATGTTATGAATTTGTTTTAAAACAAAACTTGAAATAAAATAAAACTAATGGAAAAATTCACTACACAACTTTAATGCTTTAACAAAAAAATTTGCAAGTGACCCCAAACTTTTGAATGGTAGCGTGTATGTATATATATATATATAATTTGCAAATTTTTTTGTTTAGTGATTTATTTTCTACATTCTACAACAATACTGGGGATTTCAAAACTATAAAATAACACACATGGAATTAGGTCATTACGTAACAACAAGAAAAACAACAGTTAGTTGTTATTTTAAGACACAGAGGTCAGCCTTTCT
>JAOVVA010000031.1:11202750-11216431 GCA_028565275.1 Leiocassis micropogon
TTGATTGTGTAAAGCTGCTTTGCGGCAATGACAATTGCTAAAAGCGCTATACAAATAAAATTGAATTGAATTGAATGATGCCCCTCACTCGTATCCCATTTTTTTATATTGTGGTTACGAGGGTTTTTTTTTTGGTTAGGAAAATCACCACCGCTTTATTCATCCAGGAGGCAGAGTATATGTTCTCGCACCTGACCCACTCTCCCACGGCTAGCAGTATGTGTACACCGTCTTTCCAAAGATGCCTGCACCTGATGCCATTCTGGACAATGTCTCCCCACCGGCGTCAGAGGCCATGGTGTCATGCTATAACCCTTTAATTTTTTTTATAGTTACATTCACAAATAAAGAATTGGAGGGAGAAAAGTGTCTTACAAAAACTTGGCAAAAACAGTCATCCATTCACTCGCCTCACACCAAGTGCAGGTGCAGAGAGAGAGAGAGAAAGAGTGAGAGAGGAAGCCCCACCCATCAAGACATACACTTAGTTTTGCTCAGGAATATAAACAGCTGAAGCAAACTGGACTATAGTCTCGAACTCATATCTGTATCTGTAACACAATGTCTTCAGTCATAATGTTCAGTTACGATACACACTTCATGCACAGTAGAGACCCATCTGTACTGCACACAAACATTCCAGTGACAGCAACTTGAACCAACATGAGCAGCGTAGTAAGAATACACAGAAAGAAAGTGCAAAGCCAGTCAAATGTTTTGGAATAACTAGAGTTTCTCCTGTTTGATTTCACTTTAATCTTTATGATTCTATGATCTCTATGATTCTAAGACCATTAATCACCCATACAATACAGATGTGCTGGGGTTAAAGAGCAAGAAAAGGGTCCTTAAAATTCTCCAGCTAGATATATAACATAACAATAATTAAAATACACTTTTTGTACTTTTTTAATATATATTTATTTATTTACTTTCTCATTTAATTTCATTTAAAGCTAAAAAAATTCATTCAGCTAAAAAACATAACAGTAATTATGTGTAAATAATAAAAGTCCATGTTTGTTTTATTTTTTCATTATAAATAATTATTTGTTTGTTTGTGTGTTATTTTTGCCAGAAATTATCCAACTAAAAATACAGTACATAAAAATGATTTATTGTCTCCTCATCTCCGCAACCTGACATGTATAAATTAATTAAAAAAATAATAAATTGATCCTAATAAAGTTTTTAACTTCAATAAAATTGTATTCATTTTTAAATTCATTGATGTATTTATTTGCCAGAAATGATCTATATAAAAATATAAAAAGTAAATACTTTCAAATAAATAATGCATTTAATGTATAAAACTGTTGCACATTTATTAAAATTTTACTTTATAAAAATATTTATTTACTTATTTAATATTTTATTTTATAAATATTTAACACATCGATTTGTATGTGTGTTTTTTGATAAAATATCTTTGCAATAATGATTTATTTTGCACTTCAATACTTTTTATATTGTTAAATATAAACTATATACAGGTATATACGCACACAGACACAGGGAGCAGCTGGTGAACCCCAGTAAGCGCAGATGAAGAGTAAAAAGTTAAATCAATAAGAGCGTCCTGTTCCTCATTCTGCACAGTGTGTTTAGGGACATGGACATGAGCCGAGGTTTCGAGTCACTTGTGAGTTTTAGATGAAGTGAGATTCAGTCGGGAGAGCAGAACAGTGATGTCTCCGTCTCTGAAATCAGAGAAATGAACTTTAATACATTCTTCATACACAAAAAAGAAAAAAAAAATCTTTTAGGTCTTCTTAAAAGACACAAAGCTGGAGTGTGATGAGAAGAGAAATTAAATGGTTTCTGCAGGAATAACACACACACACATACACACACACGCTTTCCCATCCCCTATAAAAGCTGCGAGAAAATTGCAAACAGATTTACCTGAACTCCCAGACCACACACACACACACACACACGCGCACACACTCTCTCTCAACAAATTGAATCTCAGGATTCTGGCTATGACTGCAACATCTATTCTAAACTCCAGTCTCATCTCTCTCTGGGCCAAAAGCCTCGACTCAGCAGCAGAGGCCTGAGATGTGACTGTTTCTGCGTTTAGACTCTTTCCCTCAGACACTAAATAAAGTTGTCTATCTTTAGCTCTGATTTTCAGCATGTGGATTTCTTCTGTGGATTGTTCCAGAACCGTTACAGCTGTAAATCTTTGGAGGAATTTGGTAGCGCCAAAACTCACGATGAATCATGATGAACCGCACTTACGGCCACCGTGAGATAGGGGTATTAGTAGTTAACAGATTATGGGCCAAACTACGCTGAGTGATGATGGTAGAATAATTATAAAGGTCTTGACTAAAACAAACATGCACAAAGAATCACAAAGGAGTTTTCATTTTCTGTAATGGAAAAGCACTTGAACTATGTAGTTACTTTTATCAGAAAGTAACGCTGTAATGTAACTGATTACCTTTTAATGACAGTAATTCCGTAATGTAATTAGTTATTTTAAGAAGTAACGTCCCCCAACTCTGCCTACCTTAAACTCAGATCGCTTACTCTAACGTTCAATGAAATTCCTGCTCAGCATGTCTCTTTTTACACCTCAGTGTCTTGAGAAGATCAGGGGATGATGAGATAACACCAGGAATTTGGGATTTGTGGTGTCTCCCGATCTGGGCCGTACACCTGTCGATCTTCCACCTTCCTCAACTCTGGACACATTACACTCCAACACCAACAGACACGTCGCATTACCGCACACAACAGGAATTGACTTCCTGAAGCTTCTCCTCAATTTCATCAGACCTGCAAAGCTGTTTTCAGCTTCTGTTGGACATTTGATTGACTCATTTTCCTGCTCATTATTGCTGTGTGTGTTTGCTGGAGAAAGGCTGGAAATGGGAGAGGGGAGAGCTGTGTTATTCCTCCACTCTGTATCGCCTGGTTTCTACGGATGGATGGAATCCAAAGTCAAAGACAAGTTACAGTCAGTAACTACAGACCGATCGCTAATCATATCGCTGGAAGCTAGATATACTTAATAATAATATACTCTCCAAACAGTTTTATGCTAAAAAAGGCTGCTCAAGAGATTTATCAGACAGAGTAATGCTGATGTCTGATCCATCCATTTCATTTTCATGTTATTCCCAGATGTTATCATTTATGACGAGACAGAGAGAAACAAGACCTTCCTAGTTCCTTATTCTCACAATTCCAATCTCATCTGCTTTTCATTTTAATCCCCTCTCTAGTGCATCTGTTGGCATTAAGACATGTGATGCATTTGCTTTTCTTCTTAAATTAAGACTCGTGTTTTGACTTAAACCTATTTTTTTCTGATATACACATACATTAGTGTGTGATTATGACGACGCCTCATGAGTCAGAAGTTTTAAGGTGAATGTGAGACATAACCACTTCACATCTATATCTTATTTACAGACATGAACTAATTGCTAATGCTGGAGCATTTAAACGTAACTGCGTAGACTGCATTCAGTCTTGTAAGAAATGATTGGCTATGTAACTGGACATCCAGAAAGTTTTCTTGGACCACTTCTGCTCTAGAAAGTTCCAGAACTCCATGTGCTGAATTTTAGGATAAACTCAAACTGAGCTTTGGATTAGCTTGGAATCAGAGCAGGTCAGCGCTGCCAAGATGTTAATTAGCATGGCGCTTTTGCCAGCAGGACATTACAGCTGGCATCGGCTCCGAATCTGTGCTGGAGAGAAAGACACGCCGGGCTTTGTGTTGTTTTTGGAATTTATTTGAAGCACCTGTTTGGGCATTGTTGGCCGGTTTTGCAGAGTGGTGAGAGTCGAGCACAGACCCTGTGCGTGCCCAGGCTTTGAGTGCTTTCACCTCGGAGACAGCTGAATCCTGGCAGCCACCGCAAACCAACCATTAGCTCAGCAGCTGGGGCCATGAACAAGCGCAATTACAGATATTAGGTTGCTTAATTAACAGATTGCTGTTAGCCTGAGTATAAAAAAAAAGCAACAGACGTTTCCCTCCATCCTGCCCAGTCTGCGGCCTTTCAGGAGGCTCTGTACACGCACCACTACTGCTTTAATGTACAGCTTCATTTCAAACCTAATGGGCTTTCAGCGACTTCACTGGGGTTCATTAGAGCAGGGATTAAAGGGCAGAGCATTTCGTGGGAAAACGTTAAATCGATAAGATCTGCAATGAGCTCCAGTCACACGGCTGGAACTGCAAATTATAATGACCTGCTGGTGCAGCACTCACCATCGAACATGGAGACTGAAATATTTTTACTTTAATCCATTTAGCACACCTCCACCTTATTAACACTCTTTTAGCACTTTGCCAACTTGTTAACAAATAATGCTTGATTTGCTTTTCACGTTTTCCCAGATCTTTAAGTTAGAATGTTCCACAAAAATAAACGTAACTGTAAAAGGTTAAAATCAACATTTGTTAAAATGATTGCATTACTATTATGTTTTATTTCTTTCAGCAGCTCAAGTAAACAACAAATTACTGTCCTAATCTTATTAAATGATTGTTTCTATAACACCTGCATGTTCATGTGACATCTAAAAGTGTTGCTTAGGTTCTGCTGGAGCCCTGTGACATCTCTGCTCATGATGAGATCAGACTCCACCAGGGATCTGTTCAGGAGCCCAATGGAGTGTGTGACAATCCTGTACAATTCTGATGCCATTTTTGGAGCAGTGTTATTAAGCCACTATGTGAAATATGGACACAGTTTGACTCGGAGCTGTTGTGAGTGAGGGCAGATTATTACTCTATGGAGACGCTGGAGTGTGTAAGGCTGATTCTGGTGTTTATAATAATGCTGGTGAAGATCCCCGGCCTGAGTGACAGCCAGCTCTCTCTCTCTCTCTCCATTCAGGTTTAATAAGGACACGGAGCCTGGCGCTCAAACAGCAGCACCCTGTCTGTCTCAAAGCCTGACTCCGTCTGTGAATGTGTGTGTGACCGGGTCATGGGCTTCCTCTCTGTCACACACATTACAGAAATTTCCACTTCAGTCTTAACTCCACTATTTATTTTTTTTTATCCATTGTAAACAAGCAGTTTAGTTAATTAATAATTTTATTAATATTTACATAATTCAGAGATTTTTCTTTCTAAACTTAAGTTGCAGCAGCTTCAGATTGAAATCCCCCACTAATCTAAATCTACATTGCTGCTATACACACCTAGATCTTTCTCACTTGTTGCAGCTACAGTAGGTGTTAGCATTCAGCTAATTTTTCCATGCTCAGACTTATTAGCATGCTAGCTAAAATTTAGGAGATTAGCAATGAAGCTGAGGCTAGTTTATTCTTAGATAATGCTTTCCTTAGTTTCTTGAAATCCTTCAACATTTCTAATTGTAAATGGAGCTTGTTTATGATTTATTTAATAAGTGCACTTTGACTTGAGGAAAGCTTTGAAGGTTCCACTATCACTCACTCACTTACTCATCTTCTATACCGCTTTATTCTGTATTCAGGGTCCCAGGGACCCTGGAGCCTATTCCAGGAGGGCACGAGATGGGGTACACCCTAGACAGGGTGCCAATCCATCGCAGGGCACACACTCACAAATTCAATAGGTTACACTATACTTTATTTATTTATTTTTTTACAGGACTAGATATTGCACACACACAAATAATTAATTATATTTAGACAACAGACACTTGATAAAATGACCAAACACAACAAGCTACAGTGGAACGTTGGATTGCGAGTAAAGCGGTTTGCGAGTATTCCGGCAAGACAAGCGAAGATTTTTAATACATTTTTACTTGGAAAACGAACAGGTCTTGGTTTACGAGTACCGAGTATCATGTATCACGCATGCACTTCTTTTTTTTCACGTTATCACAACTGAGCCAACGGTTTTCCTCTCTTGCACTGCGTAATTGTAGGTAATCGTCTTCCCTGCTAGGTCTTAGTGCTCGTCTCTCACTGGTATAATCAACATCCTTGCACGCGTGTACTGTTTACTATAACACTGTGACCACGTGTCTGTGTTTGTAAAACATATTTTATTTTGTGTCTGTATGCGTGTGTGTACAGCGCACATGTAAAGCAAAAGCAAGTCTCATTAGAGAGGTTAAAAATCCTGCTCTTTGTGTCTGTGTGTGCGCGAATCATTAAACACCGTGCCCCACACACACACACACACACACACCCCTCCTACTTTCGCCTTCACAGACACACACACACTCTTTCTCTCTGCTCTACACAGAAACACTGCTCTGTCGCGATTCTTTTGAAAGGTAAAGTGCAGGTTAATTAGTTTTATTTTTACAGCAGTGATTCCGTTAGTGTGTCGCTCAATCAAGTGTCATTACAGAGATTTCTTGTTTATTTTTTAGATAAAACAGTGTTTCCATTGTGTGTGAAAAGAGTGGAGGAAGGGTAACTGTGTAAGATGAGAAGGAGGAGAGGGGAGGGGCTCCTTACTTTAGCTTCACACACACACACAGCGGCTGTACACACAAACGGAAACACTTATCTGTCGGGATTTATTTAAATTTTTTTTAAAGGTAAAGTGCAGTTTTATTTTTACATTATATTTTGTGTTTATTATTTTTATTTATTTATTTTTTTGGGCTATGGAACGAATAATTTGAGTTTCCATTATTTCTTATGGGAAAATTCGATTTGATTTACGAGTGTTTTGAAATACGAGAAATTAAGGAAAGAATTATGCTCATAATCCAAGGTTCCACTGTACTAGAAGTGCAATTACAAGAGTATACAGTATACATCAGTGCAAATATACTGTAGGCCTTGTGTAATTATAAGGTGCAGGATATATACATGTAAGTAGAATATATAGTAAATGCAGTAAATATCGCACAACATGGCTGTGCAGTGAGTTTATACAGTAACTACAGAATAGATTACGCTATGAAACGGAAAAGGGGTTATAAGCAGGAATATAAACAGGTGATGTCCATAACAATTTGCAGGATATGTGTTTAATATATAAATATATTTATGTACAGTATATACAGTATATAAGTTGAATAAACATAGAGACACATTTTTTTAAAAAAAGAGGAGCACTGTGTTATTGTGCAATGTATAAGAGATACATTGTATTGGGATTTTATGTATATATTTCTTTAAGCTTTTGGGTTATTCCTCTTTTGGACACTGTGCATGCTCCAGAGGTCATGTGACACACTTCTACAAATAAGTTGAACAAAATGCAGAACAGAGCATCCTTCAGATAACACCATAACCAGGAGAGATGGCGTGAATCTCGTTTGTACAAAAAGTAGTGTATACCATGGACAAAATGTACAGAGCTCTAAAATTGGCTGTGTTTTACTGCTCGGCGTGCTATTCCTCGACAGCTAACTTGTTTGAGTGTTTGGTGACGTAATAGGTCAACTGGGAAAAGGCCAACTACAGACAAGCTGAAAGGGGGCATATTGCCACCTGTTGTGGTGGACTCTGACATACTTTGCCCAATAATTCGACTCCCCTGCCATGCTTGTATAACGGGACAAGGACAGCAGTCCAATTAAATGACCTAGGCCAGGGGTTGGCAATCTTAAACACTCAATGAGCCATTTGGACCCATTTTCAATAGAAAAGAAAACACCGGGAGCCACAAAACCCTTTTGACATCTAAAATGAGGATAACCTTCATGCTATGTTGTTGCAGTTATGAAATGAACTGCCACAGAGAAAACAAATTTTATTTCTGCATGCAACAAAAACATTTTGAACTGGGTTGACGCTGGGTTGAAGGTTACTTTCAAATAAAACACTCCATGTCTATTTAAGTCCTCTTCGTATTTATGAAATAAAAAGCCGAACTTAGATTATCCATCTAAAGCAAACCAAAAATGCCATCTGCTTCTGTGCAGTCAGCTGTCAATCTAAATGAAACCGGGCCTCAAAAAATCTGTTGCCGGCGGGTATCGCACATCAGCGGGTGTGACACGCACAGTATTTTGAGGGACAAAAAAATTAAACACGTTTTACTTTCATGTTACAAGATCACCATGATCTTTTAATTTAATAAATACTTATTATTTATTTTCCAAAACCAAATTCAGCCGAGGGATGGAAGGGCTACATGCAGCTCTGGAGCCGCGGGTTGCCGACCTCTACCCTAGGCGAGCTATAACCCTAGCTCCACTTAACTGTGCATGTAAACCTACTGTTATCTCAGGTAGACTGATCTCCAAACTTAGCAAACTAGAACATTCCCAATCCAACTGCCACTTCCTGACAAATCAGTTGTAACCTATTAAATTAGGTCCCCATCTTTCCTTCACTGTTACACCAGTGGCAGAAGGAAGTGTGTGTTGAGCACCCCCTTCTCTACACGCTATACACTTATGACTGTTTCTCCCATGCTACGTACACCGTTATCACATTGACAAAATACACAACTTTGGTTGGACTTACCTTAGAAATTGGAAAGAGAAGAGAGCGCTTACAACAATGAAGGCCAAAGACAAAAGAAGTTTAAAGAACAATTTTGTCCTGAAGCCCTCAAAACAATTGAACTCATTATAGATAGGAAGTACAGTGCTGGCCCCTGCTCCATTACACATCAATGGGGACTGCATGAAACCTGCTTTCAGGTTCCTGGGTGCAAACCGATCATCTCTCCTGACCACTAAACCCACAGCAGTAGTCAAGAAGGCACATCAACGACTCCACTTCCTCAGAAAAAACAACTTGCACAAACAGTTGTTGGTGTCCTGCTACCGTTGCCTCATCAGGAGCATGTTGATCTTTTATATAATTGCATGGTACAAGGACAGCAGCAAATCGTCAGCAGACAGGAAATCCCTGGAAAGGGTCATCAGTGCCTCCCTGAAAAACATCGTCTGCTCACTACCCTCCCTGAAAGACTTTTTCAGCTCTCAACCAAAATGCTAAGAAGATCCATGGCACCCTGGACATCATCTGTTTGACCTACTGCTCTCTGGCAGACGCTTCAAGTCTGTCACGTCAAAGACAAACTGACTTGATGACAGCTTCTACCCCAGAGCCATACATAACTTGAACACCACCTAACACTGACACAGACTGTTAGGGACCATCTGCCCTACACACTTACTCACTTGTGGTTAATTTTACACACCCAAATGGACTTTAGTACATGTTTATTCCCAGCTACACTTCCATCAGGGCTTTTCTATCAAAATGGATATTCAAGGGACGATCTTTATATAGATGTGAGGCTGATGAACAGAAAATAAATAAAACATGCAGTAGCACAAATTTCCAACCCAAAAGCATTTCACAAAGGCATCCAGGGTGAATGAAAAGAACGATCTAAGCTTCATTTATACGCATTTGTTTAAAAAATGATTAAATCCACAACCAGCTGGGGTTCTTTAAGAGAAGCGTTCACGCAGAATGTTTATAGAATGCTAAAAATCTTTCTACCAAAGCGCAATAATGTTTGGGAGACGGATATTTAACATTTAGGTCAGTGTTTGGTCAGTTTCCCACCATGGGAATGTCTTGAGGACTTCTGCTTTTTCAGTAACATGACAAAAAAAAAAAAAAAAAGGTTGCCATATTACTGAGAAACCAGAAGTCCACTTTTTAAAAACCACTTTTTGTAAGTGGCCGGTGATGGAATGGCTGTTTATAGCTGCTATAATATTAAAAAATTACCAATTGTTAAATAAACTGCCCAGATCAGAAGGTCAGCAGTTCAAGCCCCAGCTCCACCACGCTGCCAGTTTTGAGCCCTTGAGCAACTCTGTCCACTCAAGGGACACCATGTCAGGGCTGACCCTACACTCTGACCCTGGCCCCCCAGCTGTTATGTGACGAGAGAATTTCACTGTGCCGTAATGTATATGTGAGAAATAAAGGCTCAACTTGACATGAACATTAATCATTGATAAATGCAACACAACACTGAGTCAAAGATTATTTCCTGCTAACAGCCCACACAATCGTGTTTTATTCCTATATAATATTTCAAAAGAATCTTTAACGGTGTGGACTCTCCATGACAAAAATGATGAACAAAATACTGAAAAAAAGGCGAAACATAAACCGTTTGCAAATCTAGACGTTCTTTTCTTGATACTCTGTTTTTAAAAAATTTAATAGTTCTTTCTTTAATACTGTGGGTTTTTTTTTTTTTTAAACATGCAACTCGATGGGACACGGAGCTAGATAATATGGCAGTGTTCAGTATTTCAGGAAGGCACATTAGTGTGAGTGTCCATGTCTAAAATTAGTCATTAAATACAGCATGGTTCCCGTTTATGAATTAAGATCATATTTTCATCCATTAGATTCATGCTTTCTTTTATATCCTGTTTTCCCGCTGTAATTAACGCCTGACTTACTACGGTAAGTACAAGCTTTATAGTAAATTGTTTGAAATTTAAAGCCACAAATGTAAACCACTTCTGTATGACTCAGCGCACATTACCTCCCCTTTTTTCTTTGAAACAGAGCTCATCGATGAGTGGTTCCCGTTGTCCTCTCGGCATAAAGTTGTTCCTAAGGATACTTATTGCTTCATTTATATGAAAGATGACAGCATCACCCAGCAACAGACAAAACTTTACCAACGTTCCGCACACACATACACACACACAGACAGAGAGAGAGTGAGAGAGTGAGGGTATACAACTCATACCATTCTCATTAGTCAGATTATCAAATCAAAGACTAGTTAAAAGGAAGTGACAAGTCAATCGGTCTGTAAGAGTGAGCAAGAAACTGAGTCATCAAAATACTTGTGTGTTATTTTAAGCAAGGCTCACTCAGTGAAATCTGCCTTATACAGTATATGTACACTACCAGTCAAAAGTTTGGGCCTTCTTCTTCTTCAGCTGATATTATTATTTATTATTAGAATAAATGTAAAAATAATAATAATTAAAAAAAAGTAAACTGTGTTTAATACTAATACTAGTAGGGATGGGAATCACCAGGGATCACCCAATATGATCTTCTCACGATGCCTAGGTGTATCCCGATTCAATATTTAGTATTTTTCTATTTTGTTAGAATTCTAAACAAACTTAACAAATAATTCACTCCTACTACACAGGGTGCTGCGCTGTGTGAACAGTCTAGAATACACCACCTGTAGGATTATAAAGGAACATCAACATTTCATTACCTCAAATGCAAACATATATTTATATATAAAAAATTTTTAAATAATTTTTAAAAAATCAATTTGGTGAGTCAGTGTGGTGATGTGTGAATTGCCACACAAAACAATCACGATGCATCATGGAATCGATTTTTCTCCCCATGGCTAATTACTAGCGTTCCATCTTTGCATTGCAATGTTCGACTGCAAGATAAAAAGGATAGCTAGATTACACCCATCTAGTATAAAATTTACCAACGGCCTGCTTTTAAAGACTGCTAACTAGCAACTCGTTCAAAATATTTTCCTTTATACCCCAAACGGTGTTCATATCAACTGGCCCATCGTGTTGTTGTGTAATAATTGGACAGCGTGCCAAAACACATTGCATTAGGGGAAAATGTAACAATATTCCATAAGGGTAAAATAATCTACCCCAGTGTTGGATTCCTTTCTGATTGGATCGAAAATCGACTAATCTTGAAGTTTTCAACTTAACAGATCTGAAGCCCCTGCTGATCATCATAAACTTAAATAATTCTTTTGATTGTGTAAAGCTGCTTTGGGACAATGCCAATTGTTAAAAGCGCTATACAAATAAAATTGAATTGAATAAATTGAATCATTTTCAACTTTTTGTTAACGTAATTTATTGAATATTTTCTTGATAAATTTATTCTTTCTGTGTCATTGACGCAGTAAATGTGATACCTTGTAATTTTGACTGGAGAGGTAATCTTTTGACCCAGACGTTATTATCTCTGGCATGTCTGCATGTGGGTGGGAGTGCTCTTCAAAATTCCCTTTTCGGGATACCCCCATATCACAGTTCAGCTGAGTGACCCTGAACTGTGTTTTTTTTTTTTTTTTTTTTTTTTTGTAGTTTGATGCCAACAACCATGTCAGGGTCACTGGCAACCTGTCTGTTGTAGATTAGTCATGTATGATTTATGATTTGTATGAGTGTGTGTGAGAAAAGAGAGAGAGAGAGAGAGAGAGAGAGATCATGGCAGATGCATTGCGCCTAGAGGACCGAATCAGCCGCACAATCACGGGCAAATTGACAGAAGGTAAATAACGAAGTGAGGCAGGCTTGACCAAGGCTACAATCTACATTAAAGCCTTTTGCCTCCAGGAATGGAGAAGCGCGCACACACACACACACACACACATACGCACACACACACACACACTACCTGTCCTTAATTTAGTGCATTAGCAGCACGTCAATACTTTTCCGCGCACGTAGCTCACGTTTAAATGGCCATTACCCCAAGAGTCATTGATCAGGATGCATTTTATTAACCGGATGCTGTAACGTATTAGAGTGAACAATAGAGATTTAATGAGGGTACACACATGGACACGTGTATGGGTTGTTTAGGATATAGCTATTATTAAACCTATTAGGCCATTAATAACCTTCAACTCGCGTCGCAGTTCCAACACAGACAAAATCAGAGAGACGAGTTCAAAAGCATTCTCCATGTCCGAGGTGTGTATCCTCTATGACAGAAAAACTGAATTTTCTTTTCCAAACTCTTGTTCCCACTGTATGTTTATGCTCTCTTTGATCCAGTTTATTTAGGTCGCTTTCATTTCTTTTCTCTTATGTGGAGCTGAAGAACAAAAACGAAGGACCTGGGGCCCGCTGTTTTTTCAGGATGCAGACAAAGAGAAAAGTACAAACAGAGGATTCAGCTGTTCATGTCTCGCTCGCGCTCTCGGGCAAATGTAAACAGCGCTGCCGGGAGGAGGCTTTGGATCTTAAAAATTTCTAAACGCGGGCTAAAAATCAGCAACCTCTGTAGAGCAGCAAGCCTTTGGGGAACAGCGGGAGAGCGGCGTTTAGACAAAACTAAGTCTGAGTCATACTGCCACAAGGGAAATGTGAGAGAGAGAGATACCAAGGTAACGGATTCCTCAAAAACAGTAAAACAGTTCCCGTTAAACACACACACACACAAAAAAAACCCCACATACACAGACTATAGAGATCTACAGATCTGTACAAGAGGTCTGTTCTGGGACACCGCTAACACAGATGTTTACTTCGCAGCACAACATCACTGCGTCACATGACGTCCACTTCCAAGCTCACTCATCTATACTCTATGTGTGTGTGTGTGTGTGTGTGTGTGTGTGTGTAACATTGAGTGTGTGTGCTTGTGTGCCCTGCCATGGACTGGCACCCCATCCAGGGTGTACCCCAACTTGTGCCCCAAGTTCCCTGGAATAGGCTTCAGGCCCGCTGGTGAGTGAGATAGAGTGTTTAGATCATTTATACGATCTGACTCTTAACAAATTTAATGCAAACATTTTCATACCTTAAAACTGTAAATGATAGTCTGGCTATGTTACATATAATATGATATAATATGATATGATATGATATAATTGATACGGTGCATCCGGAAAGTGTTCACAGCGCATCACTTTTTCCACATTTTATGTCATGTCACAGCCTTATTCTAAAATGGATTAAATTAATTATTTTTCTCAGAATTCTACACACAACACCCCGTAATGACAACATGAAAAAAGTTTACTTGAGATTTTTGCAAATTTATTAAAAATAAAAAAAATTGAGAAAGCACATGT
>JAOVVA010000031.1:11216531-11234941 GCA_028565275.1 Leiocassis micropogon
TCGTGGGCGATGTGCTGCGGACCTTCTCGACCAGGCTCCTGAAGTCCTTCTTTAGGATCTCCGTCTGCCTCAGCCTGGTGTCGTTTGTGCCAGCATGAAGGACCATATTAACTGCGTCCTCTTTTAGCATCGATGTAATGTGGCCCAAACAGCACTTTCTTCGCCACCTATATTTTATTACTGACCACACGCTGTAACTCAGCTGAGAATATCGTCTCCACCTCATAGTGACCCGGACATAAATCAATCCACAAAAACTCCTGAGTTCATGCCATCTGATCTAATAGCTGTTAAACTGCTGCTGTAGCTCTTGCGCTCACTCAGACACTGGGTGCCAGTTCACCTTATTTGTGTCGCTGTGCAGTCTCGTGCTTTCTCTCCTCTCTCTGGCGTATCTCGTGATTCACGGCTCTGAGCCGCCTAACCTCAGACGCTTCCTGCTGCACACCTCTCTTCTTCAACAAAAACCACTGTGTAAAGGTATTAGAAGAGCCACTGAAAAACAAGTACAGATTAGTAGCAAACGTGTGGTGTTGTTTTTTTTTTTTTGCTTTGTTTTGTTTTATTAATTGAGGGCGGGGGGGGGGGGTGGATATAGCAGCTGTCAATCCATGAGGGGTGCATTTGTGCGTGTGTGTGGTCTACAGACTATTGTGATAGCAGTGAGGCTCTGATCTCAGAAGCAAAACAGAACCACATTTACATGAGACATTATAATTGGAATGTTTGCCTGGAAAGTATCAAGGCTGAATTCTGGAATACACCCTTCATTTTAATAATACTGAGTCACACGTTTCCATCCATAACAGTAAGAACAAGGCCGGCACTTATGCTGCTTTAATTGTGTTTTAGAGTTGTAAACTGATACTAATAGTATAATATTATTATTAAGATATTATTCAAATGTACAATGTTCAAAACACCATGTGACCATGTAGCATCATGTGACATCGCGTCCTATAACATCGTGTCTCACGCACCGCCCACTTCATTAGGTTTACCTGTTTAACTGCTTGTTAACCCAAACATCACGTGGTGGCAGCAGCAGCTCAATGCAGTTAGGTGTGTAGACATGGTCAGGACGATTCAAAACCGAGTTCAAACCGAGCATCAAGAAATGTGATTTAAGTGACTTTGAACATGGAATGGATGTTGGAGTAAAAAAAAAAAAAAAAAAAAAACATCTCTAGGGTTTATAGAAAATGACCTGAAAAAGAGACAATATCCAGTGACCAGCAGTTCTCTGTGTGAAAATGCCTTGTTGTAGTCAGCCTGGGTCGAGCTGATGGAAAAGCAACAGTAACTCAAATGACATCTCGTTACATCCGAGGTATGACGAAGAGCATCAACACATCTACAGCAGCAGAAGACCACACCCGGTGTCAGCTAAGGAGTGGAGAGTCAGGAAACCGAGGCTACAATTCACAAGGCTCACTAAAACTTGCCCAGTCTGATGATCCTCTATTTCTAATGGTAGGGTCAGAATTTAATTTAAACAACATGAAAGCATGGATCCATCCTGCCTTATATCAATGGTTCAAGCTTTTGGTGGTGGTGTAATGGTTTGGTGGATATTTTCTTGGCATTGTTTAAATACTACAGCCTACCTAAGTATTGTTGCTGACTATAAAATGCCAAGTCAAGTCACAAAGCTAAAATCTTCTCAAAATGTTTTCTTGAGCATGACAATGAGTTCTTTGTACTCAAACGACCTCCACAGTCACCAAATCCCAATCAAATAAAGCACCTTTGTGATGTGCTGGAGCGGGAGATCTGCATCATGGATGTGTAGCTGACGAGTCTGTAACAACTGCGTGATGCTATGATAGACCAAAATCTCTGTGGAATTTTCCTACTAACTTGTTGAACCTATTCCATGAAAAATTGAAGGCAAAAATAAGTCCAACAAGGTGTACCTAATGAAGTGGCCTGTATGCATGATACTAGTTTGTTATACAGTGTCAACACTAACAGTTTCTAATTTTATGTATTTTTTAAGATAAGACAAAATGTGCAGTGTGGATTGGTAATCAAAGATGCTGCTCATGATAACAATCACATCAACAGCAGAAAGATTTGAATAGCTTGTCGGTCTGTTTAATGTGGCTGTGCATGAAATCTCTAAACGTTGGAGTTCGACTTGGAAACCAGATGGACAGGGATGTTTTGCCTCTGGTGTGCCATTCAGTTAACATGAGTTTTAATCATGCAGATGTACACAAGATACTCAAGCGAACGTGTACAACGCAGCCACATGGGTAGCAGGTGCGTGCATGTCTGCATACGTGTTGAAAATGAAGTATATTTCCACCTAGCAAGGTCACTGATACATAGACCAGCTACATCTGCTGATTTATCAATGTTTCTTCTTCAATTCTGATTAAGGCCATGTCGACTATGGCTTCTAAAGTCATCCAACATAAAGTCTAACACTACAGGCTAAACCTGCTTTGCACTTACACTTACATCCAGTGCAGATGTATGGATGTGACATCATGTAGCTTAGTCATCACCAGAGAGATAAAGATTGAATGTGTACAGACTCAGGTGCCGACAGTGAGGAGTGTCTCATTGATGTAATCGTCTACAGCCATTGACTGGATGACATGGCCATGGAATGTGATTTCTTTTCTAGTAAAAAAATAAAATCAAACGCACAGGACATATCTAGCGTTTGTGTTTGTGTGCTTGTGTGTGTGTGTGTCTTTTTTCAGCAGGCAGGAAATGTTGTAATTGCTTTAAGAGAACAATCTTCATATCACTGCATGACAAACAAAGCTAATTGAAGTCTGCAGGTGCACTGTTGACTTTTCGTTATTAGGTTGTAGTCACATAATATGGCTGGGGGGTGAAGGAGGGGGTGAAGAGGAAAAGGGGGGGGGAATGCATGTTATTATTGCTTTTGATATACAGTACCAGTCCAAAGTTTGGACACACCTTTTGATTCAGTGTTTTTTTGTGTTGTTTTTATTGTTTTCAACTTTGTATATTAATAGTGAAGACATTGAAATTATGACAGAACAAATATGCAATTATAGTGTCGAAAAAAATGTGTTAAAGATTGACACAGACTTAATATTACATGCGTAAGTACAGTATGTATGTTAGTATGACGAGAAAAGATCAAATAAAGTCACTATACTGCAGCAAATACAATGTGCTGTATAAACACCCCCGAGTTGGCTCTGTGTTCATCATGATGATTATTTAAAAGTAAATTATAATGAGGTCTCAGGTCACATGATCTTAGTGCAATGGAAGGGAGGTTGAGCCTAACTAGCATACTAAAAGTACAGGCTGCACAAAACAATTTTCTAAATTATTTTTATAGATAGATGTGCATGGCCAAGACAATAACGGTATCACTCATCATGTTTATGAATATTCTTCTTATTTATTGTGTACTTGTATAGTCTGAATCAGTCTTTAAATAACAGAGATTACTGATTATGGTGTGTACCCTGCCTCATGATCTAAGTCCAGCTCCAGCCCAAACCCCCCCCGGACCCAGATTACAGGCAGCAGTGGTGACAGCATGTTCTGTATAATTTCCTAAATGACACCAATGTCTTGTCTTGCCATGGTCACTCTTGGCCTTCAAGCCCTAGTGGAGCCAGGTGTTGGGAATCTGTTCCATGGCCTGGAAATGGTATTCCTGGCAACTCCATACCATCTGGCGACGTCTGCTTGCATTGCATCAAGTTAAAGCATCCCGATGTCTCTCCCTCTCTAAGATGTCTAAATAGTATGAAGACACAATTAGAGTGTTTTCATTACTTTTGAAACCAAGACATGTCAGCTGGACATAATCACACTTAAGAAGATGTGTTAGTTAGGTTTTCCACTATAAAGGAACGGTAAACAGTGTAGTGTAACTTGTTCATATGTGTATAATTGTGTAGTGTGAAAGTGCATTCGCAGTGCATCCGCTTCTTTATCGACTTCATTTGTGTGTTCCGTCTGACGCTTCAATACAAAGCGATCTGAATTTCGAAAACAACTGTTGCAGTATAAATAGCCCGAAATTTCATTAACAGATGATCCAAAGCCACACGCTTGCAATTACGCCGCCAAGGCCTCGTCTGTATTAAGGAAACGACGACTGGAAGCACTAATGGCGCTAGCTTACACTTTACTGTCAGCCTCAGTCTAATGCTATCATTTGGGTAAAAGTGGGCTGGTACAAATCGGGTGATTTAATGGGATTAAAAGGACATTAAAGACATTTATAAGTAGGAAAGAAAAAAGAATGCAAGAGTATTTCAAGCACGCATCGTTTAAGCACGGATTTACACATTAATAAAGAGGACAGAAAATCTTTAATTGAATGATTATATATATTTCGAGGTGAAGTGTAGCTGGGACAGATGACTTCGATTGCAGGACGAGGTTTTATTACTGTTTATAACTTGCACACAAGTTTTTGTGAACCTCTACTTCTTTTTTTAAGTTTCCCCTTTCTTTCTTTCTTTCTTTCTTAAAACTGAGCCTGCTGTGTCGATGCCAATTCACTGCACCAGCAAAATCACCATAAATCACCATATTCATGTTTTTATCTCGCTCATTCTCACATAAGCAGGCCAAGAGTGACTTCCTGTCACTGTTTGCTTTTCAGAGCCTGGTCTTGGGATGTTTTTTTAAAACAGACCCTCTCTCTCTCTGTCTCGCCTCCCTACAGTACATGTCTGGCTCATTACAGTACACAACCAGACGGGACACAGTGACCAGGATGTAGTTCTGTGCTCCTCTACCACACTTCTGTGCGACACACACACACACACACACATTTGAGCCTCAGCACTCATTTACCCCCTTTGGTGTGTGTGTGTGCGTGTGCGCGCTTTACTGATGATCATGGGACGCAGGATCGGTAGAGAAGCAGATGGTGTAGGCATGTAAAGAATGTCGGCTTCCACGACAGGCCTGTGCAGGTCTTCCTTGTCTTGTGCAGGAGAGGTGGAAGAGGAAAAAAAAAAGGATGGGTGAATAAAAATAGGCTTGACGTACAAGAAGCAGCTTTAAAATCACTGATGTTTTTGGGGGAACCATAAAGACAAACACAATAACATGTGAGGTAATGTATGTGGATGCTCATACAGTACAAGCATATGTGTACACAAGTGTTTTTGTTTTTTTTTTGTAAAATGTGAGGGGTGAAAGAGATAAGAATTCTCTGTATTATCTCAAGAGATAGTTAGTTATCATGAGGTCATCCCTAGCCAAGAGCCTCTGGGAGGGAGGACAAGGTCGTATACTCTCTCTCTCTCTCTCTCTCTCTCTCTCTCTCTTGTCAATCACAGCAGCTCTGATTCCAACCTCATGCATGAAGATGGACATCACTTTCCTCTGAGTGTGTTAAAGATCTGGCTGACTAGCTTCACACGTCTTAGACAAAGCACGAGATTATCTTTCACCCTCCCTGGTTGGTAGCTGGTAGCGCCCTGGTTTGACATTTAATCCCATTTACTGTACGCGTCCTTCATCTAGCACAGCGCTACATCAATTTCATCTAATACAGAAAATAAATCAGAAAAACTGCTGCGAAAGTTTAATAAAAAATCTGACAGTGTTTACAGGATTATTCCTCGTGCTTTGCTTGACTGTCCTCAGTGATAAGAAACGAATTTCCCCATCAACACGTCCATGTTTATCAAGCCGTCACTGAGAACAAAGATCCTTCAGAGCCCAACATCACAGGGTGTTTCTATGTGTGATTTTTATGAAGTGTGTGAGCCACTAAACCCAGGAGAGCCACAACTGGCCTCTTGCCCTGTTCCCAAACTCCGCCATGCACACACACACACACACATACGCTCACACACACACATACGCACACAAGCACGCATACCAGAGCAACAACTGCGCAGGGAGATACAAAAAGGGACAGGAAGTCTAGCAAAGGACAATGAGGTTGGAGTGGGACGTCCAGCACGTGCAATCCATCTCGCTGCTTTTTCCTCCGTCACGCTGGATTTCTTTCCTCTCTCTCTTCCTCCTGTCATACAGACACACACTCATTTTAAATGCATGACATCATAGAAGAGAGCTCCTGCACAACAACCCCCCCTACACACACACACACATACACTTCCATCCTGCTTCTTATCCCCTTCCAGATTTTTCTCCGAGCACGCGCACACGTATGTATGTTTGTGTGTGAAAGAGAGAACGTGCGGCACCACATGTTCCCCTTCTCATCCTGTCCGCTCTTAATATTAATAACGGCTCTCCAGGTAATAGCATGCTCAGGGACCTCGATGACGCCGAGAGCTAAACCATTCACAAGCTGTACTGCACCAGGGTTTAGCATATCACACAAACTATAATCAAATTTCCCTAGAGATAGCTGGGATTAACAAAATATCTGGATATCCAAACATATTTTTGTACCTGGTAACCTAATTCAGTGCTCGATCACGGTGGAATACTAACGAAGGAAATCGAGGATTATCATGTAGAGGTTATTATTGTTGTTTATTATAGTGCATAAAAAATTTTTTTTAATAAAAACTGAACTTCAAATCTGAATATGTGGACATGCCCGTATTCTTCATGTTGTGGGATGTTGTGCATAAAGGTTTATGAATATTACACCAAAACAAAAACAAAGGTTGCTGTTTGGTTTTAGAGGTTTAGCAGCATGTCAGCTTTAATCAGTTAGACTAGAACGTACTAGACTAGGATGTACAGTACATCATTATCTCCAATCATTTATATTTAAAGCAAATATCAAAGTGCTACAAATTATTTCAACCCTGAAGCTCTGATAAAAAGATAAGTTTTAAGACCAGATTTAAAATCATCAACAGTCTGTGGCATCCTCAGATACTCTGGAAGAGCATTCCATAGTCTAGGTGCCGCTGAGCAAAAAGCCTGAACTCCCATAGTATGAAGCTTAGTCTTCTGAGGTTTCAGAAGATGAACAGATCGGAGGTTGCGTGTAGATGTATGTGAAGTAATAAGTTCTTTGAGATAAGGAGGGGCATCCCCATAGATGCACTGGTGGGTAAGAAGGGCAACCTTGTATTCAATTCTGAATGAAACAGGGAGCCAATGGAGAGACTTAAGGATGTGCGTAGTATGGTCAAATTTACGTGCTTGCATCAGGATCCTAGCAGCACAGTTTTGAATATACTGCAGCTTTTGAAGGCTTTTTCCAGAAGGAGTGAATTGCAGAAGTCCAGCCTGGTGGAGACAAACGCATGGACTAACTTTTCCGCCTCTGTAAATGTAAGTGCTGGACGCAGTTTAGCAATGTTCCTGAGGTGAAAGAAGGATGTCTTACACAGATGTTTGATATGAGCCTCATACGTCAAATGAGAGTCCATTTTAACCCCGAGGTTAATAACAGATGTTGACAACAGAATATCCTGACCAGAAAAGGTGATACTAGTGATGTTAGATGTCCTAACCTGGTGTGGGGTGGCTACTAAAATAGCTTCAGTCTTAGAGCTGTTCAGCTGCAGAAAATTTTGCTTCATCCATGACTTCACCTCCTCCAAACAGATGGTCAAAGTGGAGGTTGATTTTATCCTGAGGTAAAGCTGCATATCATCAGCATGGCAATGAAATAAAATTTAGTGCCGGCTGATGACCTAGCCCAGAGGAAGCATATACAATATAAACAACATGGGGCCGAGCACTTAGCCCTGAGGAACACCACAGGTAACACTGTGTGTAGCAGATTTAGCGTCTCCCAGGGCGACATGCTCTGTTCTTCCAGCAAGATAAGATGAGAGCCAGTTGTAAACAGAGTCAGAGAGACCCAAAGTATGACGTAATCTGTGAAGAAGAATGTTGCGATCAACAGTATCAAAGGCCGAAATCAAGTCCAACAGAATGAGAAGTGATGGAGAGCCAGCATCGGCCGACATCAGCAGGTCATTCGTGATTCTAACCAGAGCTGTTTCCACACTGTGGCAGGGGCGGAAACCAGACTGGAATTTCTCAAACAAATCATTTTGTTTTAGATGAGACTGAAGCTGTGCAGCAATGACTTTTTCCAGAACTTTTGAAAGGAAAGGGAGGTTAGAAATAGGCCTGCAGTTTGCAAGCACTTCTGGATCTAAGGTGGATTTTTTAAGAAGTGGTCTGATGACGGCAGTTTTTAGTGAAGGGGGAACATATCCAGACTGGAGAGAGTGATTTATGATTCTGGTAATCAGGGGACTTATAGCACAGAGGTTGGATTTAACCAGAACTGCCAGAAAAAGGGTCCAGAACACAATTTGATGGTTTCATCTTTCTAATGACCTCAACCTCTTGCCTCATAACGTCAGAAAAACAGCTGAAATGTTGCAAAATCCTTTTTTTATTATATATTTATTATATAAGATACTTCAATGACCTTTACCACTTTCAGGGTGATATTCTATGGACTGATAACCTGAAAGTCTTCTACACAGGATCCCACAATGAGGTAAACATGGTGGTGGTGGTATAATGGTGTGGGGATGCTTTGCTGCTTCAGGCCTATGATTGATAGAACCACAAATTTTTTCTGCTCTCAGAACTTGCTGCTTCGCAACTGGACACAAGGCCAAGTCCACCTCTGAATGGCTTTAAAAAACAGCAACTAAATTACAGCTTTGGCATGGCCTAGACAAAGTCCTAGCCTGCAGAGTTCTTTTGCAAGACAAGTTCATAGTGAAAAGCTTCTAGCAAGCCTTTCCTTGAGTAAATAAAATGAATGTTTAAAATCAGTTTTGTGTTTATAACACAGACAGGGAAAACATGAGATATACAGTATTTTTTATATACAGTACAATTGAAATAAAAGTGTACTCTAATAAAGTAATAATGCTGTATGTATCATCTTATACTGTGCTGATCCTTCCTGTGTTTTTATTACATACAGTATTACAGTTATTTACAGTTATGTAAATATCTCATTCTCGCTGTACAATAAGAGCATCCTTTTTGTCAGAATATAGCACTCTGTGATCGCTCGAAGATTTCAGGTGCTACTCTGTTAGTTCAGCCCGAGGCAAAACACATGGTGGTGTGCTACGTCCTAGTTACAGGTGGCTGTCTGAATGCAGGAGTTTTCACAAGTTCACACCTCTGTGATTTGTCTTTTCCTTGTTCTTTTTTTTGTTTGTCTGCTCACTAGAATGTAGACGTGACCAACTTCAGCAGCAGTTGGAGTGACGGTCTGGCCTTCTGTGCGCTGCTACACACATATCTACCTGCACACATCCCTTATCAGGAGCTCATCAGCCAGGACAAGGTAAAACACACACACACACATGACATACAGTACTGTGCAAAAGTATTGAGCCATCTCATCTCTTGTTTCTTCATATAAAATTTGATGTAGATTAAATGAAAGAAATGGGAACAAATGTTTTACTGTAAAGATTTAACTTTATGGCTGTAACAACATCAGCAGCGACCACATTTCCCCTCTCGTCTGCTCCAACCACTCAGCATTCAGCATCACCAGTATACTAATCACCGATCAGATCATCTGTCATCATCTGCACCTGTTTCTCACTGGTTCATGCCTTAAGTTGTATGTTTTTATGCTTGAATGATTCATAGGTCACTGTGAAGACAGAGAGCGAGTTCCTCTAAAACTGCTCAGTCACAGGGACTGGAGAAATATTCCTTAAGACTACATTAGAAATACAACAAGGTCTGGCCCTTTGGAAGCAAAATATGAAGCTATGAGAGATGACTCAATACTTTGGCACAGTACTGTGTATGACCTTCTTTACTTAATGTACAGGCTTGTATGTTAAGTAAGGAATAAAACACACTGCGCACTGCTATAAGGATGGAAAGATATTATTTCCCAAAAAAACAGCATGTCATAAAGTGATGAACTGTCCACCGCGGAACGCCTTTGTAAAGTCAATAAAGGTGACGTGCAACAGCTGCTGGGATTCTTTACTTAATGTACAAGCTCGCACAATAAATAAGGAATAAAACACAGTGGTTGTGCTGTTATAAGAAAACACTTTAAAACAGCGTGTCATGAAGTATTTTATTTCTTTTTCATCACGGCAAGTTTAATTTATTAACAAACATCACATACTTTTTCATTTATTTATATTTGTTCTGGAACATCTGTTCATTCATTCATTGTTCATCCCGTTTATTTTGTATACAGGGTCATGGGGGGCCTGGAACCTAGGGCATGAGGCAAGGTACACCCTGGATGGGGTCCCAGTCCATCAAAGTCCATACACATACACACACACACACACACACACACACACACACAATTTGGAAACGCCAGTTATCCTAATCTGCATGTCTTTGGACTGTGGGAGGAAACCAGAGAACCTGGAGGAAACCGGAAAAGGCAAAGTCCATACCGGGGGAAAATAATTACAAACTGACACTAGAGACTCCATCCATAACTGTTTTGCCGTATCAGTGATTTTTATTTGTTATATCTGAGCTGTAGGTTACGCGTCACTTCTATGAACAACCCGTACCTTAGTTCTAGAAGTTCAGAAGTTCATTTTTAATCATGCCGCCTCTTGGAGTTATTAATACTCACCTCTTGTACTGTGTGGGTCTATTGTTCAGTCTCGCTCCTGATACCTGATGCTGTTAGTCATCAAACATGCCGTGTAAGTCCTCAAAGCTTCCCCTCTTCTGCTTTGTCTCTTATAATGAATGACTGGCAGCCTGTTGAAAGAATTTATATTAACAGATGGCACATGGACAGATGACGGAACACAATACACAGTAAACAAACAGTTAACTCATCGCACTGGTGAGGGGAGAAAGAAACTATACTCTTTTTATTTTTTATCCCCACTGACATACGTATATATATAACTTTGCCACTTAGAGCTCAGGCAGTAAAAAAAAATGCTGTTCATGAGGAAGATTTGAGAAACGATGACTGATAGTCGTTTATTCGTAAGGCGTTTTGTTTTCAAGGTGACTGCAACAGAACCTTGCTGCGTGTGCCATACATTTAAGTTTCGACTCCTGATACAGCAGGCAGCTATTTACTCAGCTGTGACGTTAATTAATTAGAGAGAAAATACCAAATCTTTCAGCTTTATGGATTACATACAGGCTTCTAATAATTACAAATGTTTGTGTGTATGTTGCCTGTGTGTGCCCGTGGTCGTTCTCAGAGAGACGCTTTCATCTGTTTGATTTTTTTTTAAAAAACAGGACATGATTATGTTCTCATATATTACATGTTGACTCGAGTAGCTCATGTTTATTGATGTGGAGGAGCTGCTAAATACCGTACGCGCATGGCAATGCTAGGTTATTACACAGAGAAAATGTTACGCAAACCAACATTAAAGCTGTAATTAGATGTCTTTGGCATGACATGCTAACAAGGAGAAGACACACAGATGTTTATTTTGGTTCTGTGCACCGCATGTGGTGCGTATCGACAGCCAGGCCCGTGTTTATTATTGTCGATTGGGGTATTCGTCGCCTGGTCTGTCTTCCTGTGTGGTATATGACCTCTAATACTTGCGTTTGTTTTTCCGCAGGGCCGCAATCTGTCCTTGGCCTTCCAAGCAGCTGAAAGTATCGGGATTAAACCTTCTCTGGTAAGGAAACACACCACACACATACGGCTCGGCTCGTACGTGCACGAGAACGCGCAACTTTAACCGTACAGTAAATACACGCTTTCTTCAGCTGATAATGTTGAGCTGAGACACGAAATACATATGCGATCCCCCTGTGAATGACTTAAGGGTGTAAATTGGTGGAAATTGTCAAACGCTGAGTTGTCAAACTGCAGGAAGTCATTAAAAGGTATAGAAGAATAGCTTTGAGTCAAATGCAAACTAAAGCAACAGGTGGAGGACGACTAGAGAGGAAAACCGTACAATAGACAGCAGTGCAGCGCGTTCACACGGCTGATACTCCATTGTATTTCCAAGGTAGTCGGTTTTATGCCTTTTTGCACTGACTCACCGACACTGTGTGTGGAATTTTTGTTGATGGCGATTGAAGAAATTGTGCGTTTGTGTTTCCAAAACCAGTACAAGAGCAGGATATTCTGACTACAGAAGCTATTACTGATTAAAATAATCCAGGCGCCAATTCTCAAGCTGGTTCACCTTCGTACACAGAGAATGCGATCTGCTTTTATTATTTTATTTTTTTCTCATGACTTCGGCTCCACTTGTCTCCACATACAGTACCCCGAAACATCACTTCAAATCAATACAAAAGCTCTTTTGATGAATCACCTCTATACTCCAATTAATCATTTCTATCCTTGTGGGGAAGCGCTCTCCTCCAGGATGGCCCCGCCCACATAGCAAAAGGCCTTACCAAACGCTTGGGCGAGGATGGAAATTGTGTCGATCGCATCCTATCACACATCATCACACTTTCAAAACCTGCAACCGGATTGGACAGTTTTTGGAGCTATGCTTTAAGACGGCGCTTTTTATCGCCGTCACCAAAACACCATCTGAGCAGCGGAAACATCTTTTGGAAGAGGTCGAAAAATCAATAAATCAATGACCGAGTGCATTAAGGCTGTTCCAGCGGGTCGTGAAGACCCAACATCTTATCGATACACTTTTTTTTTTTTTCTCTTTTTCTTTAATTTGTCACTTGTCTGTCTCGGATTGTTTGTTTGATAATTGCTATGTATAAATATACGGAAAAAAAATTATTAGAACATATTTTTTAATACCTTGTTGTTATTTACTGTGTAGTTTCAGTGTAATTGCTAATTTTTATATTTTAGAACTTAATTTATTTGAGAATTTAAAAAGATGAAAAGTGTAGAATTTAAACTCTAAAGGATCTACTTTACCGTTTAACATCCTCGTCATTTCATATGGATTATATCATAGTGTTGTGTTCCCTCATTATTTTTTTAGAAACAGTGAAAATGCTTATACGAGCAAAGTTTTGACTAGTACTCTAAGGAGTAAAACTTTTAACTGAGTAAAGCATCAGTAATATCACTGGTATGACACCACAAATTTTTGTTCAGTTTTACTTGAAAGTTTGAGTAAAGGATGATTTCTAAATGACGCAAATAAACTCAGAACCGGAAGTGTTATTTGGTCCAGCAAACCTCCCCGACCCTCCGCCGTCTCTGGTGATGACGTTTGGCTTCTGACCTGTCTGATCTGATAGAAGACAAAGCAAATAGCAATGACATGAAGCAGAACTGGAACCGTGCCCGTCGCTGTCCATTCCTCTTCTGCTTTCTCTCTCTCTCTCGTCCTCTGGTCTCTAAGCTGAACAAGATTAGATTTGTTTTCTGCCAGGCTCAGAACGATCGAGTGACAATTCAGAAATCAAGATATCAGAAATGCCGCTACCTTCTATAAGTTTTTTTTTTTTTTTGACATTTCACAGTCCAGAGGCAGTGGGTTTGTTTTGGCCTCCATCCCCCTGCCATGAATCATTCAGTAGCTTTAAACCCTAATCAAAGGACGGCTGGGAAAGATATAGTGCTGTGATTTTTGGGAAGTGCTGTTCTAGCTTAAATTACGGTAAAAGTGTTGCAGATTTCCAAACGCCCTCTGGAAACATCAGAGGTCGGATAGAGTGTGTTTAAATGAGGCATTTTCATTAGGTTCTCTTTAATTACCTGTTGTTGTTATCCAATCAAACAAAATATATAAAAAATAAAAAAAAACTCTCAGCAAAAGATGGAAGAAATAAAACAATGGAAGGCCGCGTGCAAATGCTTTTTTACCCGCGAGCTTCCTGGTAAATTAGATTCATAAAATATTTAACACTCAGCGTTTCAGCTCGCACTCGCAACTATTGCAAAGGAAATATCTGGAGGGCGGGGTCGATAGATTGCACTGGGGGAAGAAGGTATTGGTCACACTAGTGACATGAATACAGACCAGGTAAAAGAGCTTCTTGATTCCTTTCTTCAAACACTAAGGCACCATTTTGGAGAGAAAGCCCTGAGGGACGGGTATGATGGATTAGATGACAGGGAGAAGGATAGTCCTGATACTGAAGCAGCGGACGTTGTTCTGATCAGCGTCCTTCAAAGGTGATGCCGAAAAGGGAAGAAATCCCGTTATCATGGGAAATGAAATGATATTTCAGGAAAATGTAAGCATTGCTGAATATGCATCAATATTACAGTATATTTTCACACAGAGTATGAGTATATTTTTTTGGTATTTACTGATATTAATAAAAAATTAAGTTTTATGTTTAGGACGTTGGGTTCTGTGATCAAGCAGAGCAGTCCTCTAATACTGTTTAAACACCATAAAGACGCTTTTATCAGGCCAGTTGTATCGTAGGAAGACACTTCCCCTATCCATACAGTATGCTTGCTATCTAATCATTGATCGTGTACCAAGAATGCCATGTGCTGAGTGTACTGCAGTGTGAGCACAGTGTTTGTGTCTGATGTGCTATTCTTGGAACACGAGTGATTGCCGATGCGTCTTACTGTGACGTCGCTGTCTGCCCCCGTGTCTTAAGACTGTAATCCCCACATCTGATGAACATGCTGAGAAAAATCCCTCGTCTCAACACACTCACGAGAGATATCATGAATCGAATCGCTTATTGGCTTTTGGACGAGTTTGAGTTAAGAGACTCGTTAAGTTTCCTCGATAAGACAGTTTTCATGCACATCTGAAATGAAAGATGTCGCAACTGAATTCCTGAATTTACATCAAGTACAGTACAATATATAGAAAAGTCTAAGATTTACTGTCACACTGTAAATACAGGTTCCCAAGAATCTTTCATTTATGATCTAAATGGGTTACACACACAGACTGTATGCATGCACTACAGTAATTCATGCCTTTCCTCACCGTTGCACAGATTTTCTATAAGTTAAGTTACGGACTGTAATAACATAATGAAATGATGATGAATTTTGTAGAAGACGGATCTATCAGACAGGTTTCAACAGCTTGAGCCTGGTCTTGCACAGTAGAACAGCACATAGGACTAGAGAATAGATAAAATCACTAAGTTTTTACTTCCTGGCTAAAAATAGCATTTAATTACACCCTAAACATTTTAAACACGTCTGTCTTGATTAATGCTGGATCGGAAAAAAATAAACTGTAATAAAACATTCAGCCGACGGTGTAATGTAATCTCTGGGGAACAGGAGACAACGATGCTAGCCGTTGATAATAGCGTAATAAATAAGTGTTTATTAAAGGAACACACATCCCAGCGGTGGTTCCTTCTCAGTACAAGCGACGGCAGTGACCAAGGCGAGGTAATTAAGTGACACTGATGTGCACATGTGCTATGTAGGATTTGTGTTTAATATTTCCATCTCGCCCTCCCTCCCTTTCTGTCTCCCTGTATCATGTTTAGGACATTGATGAACTGATGCACACGGACAGACCAGACTGGCAGAGCGTCATGCAGTATGTCTCTCAAATCTACAAGTACTTCGAGACTTGACACTTTAATGAAGGAATGGCAAGTGGAAGGCACAGAATCCCAGAAGCACTTTCTGCTCATTTCGTTCCACACACTTGCATCACACGGTACATGCATACACACACACATATATATATATAATTGACAGACGGAGCTCACAGCAGCGTCACACTTTCAAAATCCTTCCCTTTTACATATTTATATATTCTCAAATGGGAACAGACTAAAAAAGTGATTTCAGCTGGACTGTGTTTGTTTCAGCTTGAAGTAGTTATTTTATTGTTTTGTTTTTGTTTTTTTTTCCTGTGTAAAAGCACGGTACAGATATTAGTGTTATGCTGTTTACAGAGAATGGATTACTATCCATTGTATTTTTAAGAAAACTATTTTTGAATCTTGCATTAATTCCTAGGCACAACTTTAGCAGACTGTAGAAGGGTCAGTTATTTTCTCCACCCTTTAACAAGTATTAATCTTAAGAATTAAGATATTTTTCTGCCGAGTCATGCTGGGTGTATATAATACACATAGATGTAATTGAGGTGATATTTAACGCTAACAGTTCATTACTCCATGCCATATGTCTGTATACTAAGACACATCCTGAAGAACACGCGGCTTAGAAGGAAATAAACACGACTGTGTCCCTGTCTCGCTTTTATTTATTGGCACCACTGATCGATTTTGTTTGCATTGCCAAGTTCTCCTGTCTGAAGGATTTCAGTTTTGCCTGGTGAGATGAATCGATGTCTAGATGTTCTCTGTCTATGTTCAAGTGTTCTTAATTAAAAAATAAATAAATAAATAAGGAGGTTATGGTAAATTTGTCACTGAAAGTGTTTTGCTCTGTCACTGCTGATGAAGCTTGCACCACACAACAGGAGAGAGAAGAGTCACGATGACACCCAATTTTATAAGTCTGCAAATGCTCATTAAAACATGAGTGATGGGAGAGGAAGACGAGCACATGAGAGCAAACTAGAAGGTATTCTCCTCAGTCCAGAATCCACTACACATGTTTCTTGTGAAATACCTGTGAAAAACATATTCAAATTACACATAAACTCGCATGCAAACACCTGACAGCATCTGGGTAACCTAATACATACACCACTTGGACAAACAAACAAACAAAAAAACATTGCACACACTAATATTCATTCAGTCACAAATGTGGTGTCCAGTTCATGTGTGAAAATGATTCCTCATGCCCCCAGAACCACTCTCTCACAATTGGAGTCCTGGAATATGCCTGTGACATCAGGGAAGAAAAAACTCCATATATGCGATAATCAGTTCATTCAGTTCATTCAGGTCGTCAGGTGACTTTATTTTATTGCCCCATAACGTTGCTAAGCCTAGATCTGACCAACTGAAGCAACCCCAGATTATAACACTGCCTCCAGAGGCTTGTACAGTGGGAACTAATCTTCCCTTCTGACCCTGACACACACATCACTCTGGAATAAGGTCACTCTGGACCCATCAAACCACATGACCTTTTTGCATTGCTCCAAAGTCTAATCCTTATGTTACCTAAATCTTTTTTTTTTCCTGATTAGTTTCACTAACAAGTGGTTTTGTTATGGAGAGACAGCTGTTGAGTCACAATCCCATCACATAAATGGAAATACTCTTACTTTAACTAGTAAACACAGCTATACATTTCTACTGTGATATTTTTTACAATGCAATTTTACCAAGCATTTACTGTAATTGATCTCAGTTCACTTTTTTCTGACCATATTTTAAAATGGTTCAGCACAATCCTTCCAGGTTTTTATAATGGCCTGGACTGTTCTTAACCCAATTCCATTCCATAACCATTTTAATTCCCCGTAGTGGTTGTCTTTACTTAATGCGGGCCAAAGATTTTACCCTTCAGAAATGGCTTTTTTTTTCTTTTTTTTTGCCTAGGCAGTCTATATTAATCAAGAGGGGGAAAAAAATCACATGGATGTACTGTAAATAGAAGTAGATACAGTAAATGAATCATGTGTCTAAGAAAATCACATAAAATAAATTAATCATTAGATTAATTAAAAATATATATATACAAAAATACATGATTTTTTTTCAATTCATTACAAATAATGGAGGACAAAGTGTCAAAATAATATGAAAATAATAAATCGGGTTATAACATTTTTATAAACATTCTGTGAAAAAATACCATGAGGAAAAAAAAAAATCATCATGCAGATAAATTAATTGTGGAGCGACACTTGTATGTCTCACTTGTACTTATTGTCTATACTGCTTTATCCTGTATAGAGGGTCATGGGGGGCCTGGAGCCAATCCCAGGAGATTTAGGGCACAAGGCTGGTTACACATCCATCCCAGGGCACACACACACACACTACAAGCAATTTGGGAAAACACCAATTAGCCTAATCTGCATGTCTTTCGACTGTGGGAGGAAACCGGAGCACCTGGAGGAAATCCATCATGCACACAGACCCCGAGATGGTAATCGAACCCGGACCCTGGAGGTGCAAGGCGACAGTGGTCTATCCCAGGAGACTTAGGGCATGAGGCAGGGTACACCCTGGACAGGGTTCCAGTCCATCGCAGGGCACACACACATACACACTACTGGCAATTTAGGAACGCCAATTAGCCTAATCTGCATATATTCAATAAACACACCGAGCACGGGGAGAACATGCAAACTCCATGCATACAGAAACGGGAATCGAACTCAGACCCTGATGAAACCTAAATGGTCCAAAGACAGAACAATTTCACACACACCACTGTAAAAAATGTCCGTAATTTGAACAGTAAAATAGCATATAAATGCTACAGAATAAAACCGTATTTCACAAAACTTGGGATAACAGAATTTACAGTGAAAAACTATAATTTTTTTTTCAGAGTAAGACCTTAAATTTAACAGTTAAAAAACATATGAAAATATGGTTTACTGCAGTAAAATCTACGATATACGGTATTTATAAAAAGGAAAAAATTATTTTGTCTTAGTCAGTTTAAGCATTATGGATATGACATTATGCGTTATGGATGTAACATATAAACTCTCAGAGAAGGTATTTGTTAC
>JAOVVA010000031.1:11252201-11263283 GCA_028565275.1 Leiocassis micropogon
TATATAAATAATTATTTGATTGTGTATGCAACTGTTTTTTAGATTCTTTGTTCCAAGTGCTCTTCAGTTCTCATTAACACGGCACACCCCCGTCTTTCACACTTCTCAGAGGTACGTGCGGCAACCTGACAGATGGTTTCACGGTTTCACAAATTGCCATTTTTATCTTTAACAATATGGCAGAATTTTCCTTTTATTATTTCTTTACATTTTCCTTCCTCCTCTGCATGTCTGTTTGATCAGATTCTGACAGTCCTGAACAGCTCTATCATAGAGGCTTGATTATAGAGCAGTTGTGATAATAAACAGTGATGTCACGCAGTTTCCTAGAAGCGGTCCTATTCCTCGTAAGTTTAGGACTAGGAAGCTTCATAAACAACTTTTATGTCGTACTCTGAGATAGGAGGCGTGATTCTTAGGAGTGATTCTGAGACGGTTAATAAATACAGGCTGTGGCCATGCTTGCATCTGCCACCCCTAATTAAGTTAAAAAAAAATTATTTACACTGGACAGATAAAGATTTGGAAAATGCCATGTTTTTTTGAGTGAGTGCCCACTCTAAGCTCGGATTCCTGCTCTTGGCCTTCTGCTCTCGCAGCCCATCCATCCACCCTAAGGTTTGACATGTTCTAAGATGTTTCTTTCTTTAAAAAAAAATTTTTTTTTTAAAAACTAATCACGAGTCCTGATTTGAGCTATCACAGCCTTCCTGTCAGCTTTAACCATTCTGAGCATTCTCCTCTGACCTTTGACCTCTCCCAGTGACAAGGAGTCAAGGTGTTTCCGACCAGAGAACTGCCTCTGACTGATTTCTTTTCCAGATCGTTCTGTGTAAACTCTAGCGAAAATCCCAGGAGCGACAACCCCTCGCCAGGGTCAAAGTCACTGCCTTCACATCAATCCTCCGTTCTGATGCTCGGTCACCCTCGTCCTGAAGCTGTGTGACTTCACAGCACACTCGTCGTGCTGCTGCTGCCGTCTACCTAAATTGCTGCATGAATGGACGGAGCTACAGGGGTTCCTAATAAAGTGGCAGGTGAGGGTATAAATAGTCTGTTTAACATGTTGGAGGTGGAACCTGACGAGTCTGGTTTCAGGAAGTATTTGTGTCTTACATCTGTTGGGACCACTGCAGCCTGCTTCCCACACACACACGATATGGTTTGAGGATGATGAGAGTTACAGACCAAGCATTTCTCTCTTCTTTTTTTTTTAAGGCTTTTTTTTTTTGCTTCAAATCACAAAGTCAGGAAGACGTGGGTGTCGTGTAAAATGTGTCGCACGGTCTGCGACACCAGTTTTAGCACGAACCTGTTCCCTGCTACGGCTTCATGCAAATAAAAAGTCAATGTCCGTCTTTTTTTAAAAATTTTTTATTCCGTCCGGGTTCGAGTCTGCGATGTTGATCGTGCTCTGTCGGAGTCGTGTTCTCATACAGAATGCCTAATTTTAGCCTATGGGTCTCTCAGGGGCTTCTCGGGGCCAGGCTGATTAAACTGTTAGTCTGCTATGAAAGACATGAGGATTCGCCGCATGAATCCAGACCATGGAATCAAAGCGCAGATTTCCAGAGGAGAGTGAAACAAGAGTGTCATCTGAGAAACCTCGGGCTAAGTCATGGACAGACTGTGGAAAGAAAAAAAAAAAACAAACAAAACAAACCCCTCTGCACTGCCTGAAGAGCATTCCTTCTGAATAAAATCACAGGAACTTTTCACGCGAGAATTTGCATTGCATCGGATCTTACCCTGTGAAAAACCTGGAACTTTAATGTGAATAACAAAACCGCGTGTAAACACAGCCAGTGACCTTTAACCTAGTGTTACTTGTGTAAAAGACATAATGAAAGACGCAAAGAGAAGCGAACTCACCACCAGACTTTCGTTTCTCCTCAGCACAGAAAACGAGAAGGCTGGACAGGGGCAATATTGACAGGAAGTGTAGCAAGTGTACAGACGTCCTGATCCGCCCAGTACCTGTTTGAGACAGAGGGTGTGAACTGAGTTTTATACTGGCATCTTGTATCTCGAGCAGAAGTACAGTTAGGGAAGTACAGTACTGTGCAAAAGTCTTAGGCACCAGATTATATGCTGTACCAATTTTGTTATATATGTCTGCATAATTATGTACAAAATCATCCAGTATTTCCATATATAACTTAAAAATGTATAAATAACACTACTGGAGAATATATGCCTGGCTGTAAAGAAAAAAATATATAGTACAAGAAAGACCAGTTTTCAGATGGAAACAAAAAAAACCTAATGTACGCTACTGGGATTTGCATAAAACTATAAAGGAGCGAGTGTGACAAAGTTACCAAAAGAACTCATACTGTATTCTCCAGCAAGCTCAGTAAAACGGCTGTTTTACTTATAGTTCTGTGCAAAAGTCTTGGGCACATACAAAAATATGGCATAAGCAAAATATGCTTTTGGAAACATTTCTGCATAAAAGAAACTTCTATAAAGAGCAATAAAGAGTAATAAAATAAACAGTCAATATTTGGAGTGACAACTCATTGCTAAAAATCAGGAGTTTTAGACACAGATTTGTGCCGTTTTACAAGAAAACAGCTGTTAGGTTTTACTGAGTTTGCTGGAGAATACGAGTTCTTCTGGTAACTTCGTCACACTCGCTTTCTATTTCTATGCAAATCCCAGGAGCGTACATTAGGTTTTTTGTTTCCATCTGAAAACTGGTCTGTCTTCTACTTTTTTTTTTTTTTTTTTTTACAGCCAGGCATATATTCTCCTGTAATTTTATTTATTTATTAATTTTTAAGTTATATATGGAAATACTGAATGATTTTGTACATAATTATGGAGACATGATAAACATATAAGACTTTTGCACAGTACTGTAGTTAAGTATGATATGTACAGTATAAGGAGAGATTACAAACAGGTACTGATTGAACTTATGAACCACATTCAGAGAGAAAGTGCTCATTTACATACAGGAACTTGGAGTAGAACTTAGGTTTGTTATTGTTTCCCACACAAATCACACATACAGCACCATATAGACATCATTCAAGGGGTGTTCGAGTCAAACCAGGACTTTTGATTGTGCAGAATAAGCAGACACATTTTTAAAAACACTTTTATTTCTCTATATAATCCCCTGCTACACTAATGCACTTATCCCAGTGTTTCACCAGTGCTTCGATACCAGCATGTTTTCTTCAAATCTGAAACGTTGGCCTTTCAGGAACTCCTTTAATTACCCAAACATGTGAAAATGGCTTGGAGCGCGGTCAGGACTGTATGGGCGATGTGGCAACGACTCCCAGACGAGTTCCTATATTGTGCAAGCGGTGTTGGTGAATGATTGTGTGTACAGTTCTTGTCTCTTCAGCCTCAAAGTTGGAGACGAGGTATCTGTCAATTTTCCCAGAGCCACCTCTGGGTCCATTCATGGACATGCTGGCTTCTTTAAAATGATTGTGAAATGTTTTTCTGTGGCTAAGACTCTTAATGTGCGCGAGTGGTACAAATGATTCCATGCCTTCATTCATTAGAAATTTCATCACGAGTCCCGGATTAACTTGAACGCCTCTTATAATACTCCGTAGACCAGCCTTAGTCATTTTAAACTGCACTGTTCATCAGAAATGAGGTTTATATAGTCCGTCATCCCCGTTCCAGGAATAATATGTCTGAATCTCTCAGCTGACAAAGACACCAAACCAACCTTGCGCTTATTCATCGCCTTTCAACATCAACACAAGCCACAAGCCCTCCAGCGCGCTGTCATATTTTGGGGTTAGTGCGCGTCTGTGCGTCTGTGTGCGTGTGTGTGTTTGACGTAGTATGAAACACTTTAGGGAAGCACAGCAGCTGATTAAACAAGTCTAAGACACAATCTCATACAGTTCTCACTGCAGAGCGGGGGGCTGAAAATGCACAACTGGTCCCTCAAGGCCCGCGTTTTATAAGCACGAGGCTCATAATTCATTAATGACGGGAAAAAAAAACATGAAGTATAACGTGCGTCCGTGAGCGGAAACATGTTGAAAGAGCACGTGAACCGTAAACCCGACGCAGCCGAAAGAACATAAACACTGCGTGACTGTGTGAAATGACATTACTGTCAGTGTAAAAATTAGCGCTGTAATGGGGTTCGGCAGGCCCACAATGCCTTCTTGTTTTCCATAATTTAGTCAACAAAACCTCTAGATGACCCGAACAGGCTTTTCTGCTCACCGAGCTGTGAAATCACTGAAGCACTGACGGGTGAGTTCGACTTTTAAATAAGACGCAATTTGTGTTTAACCGACAAAAAAAAAAATACATTTATAAAGATAATCTTGAATGCTGTGAAAACACAATAACAATAAACACGATAATCTCCGACATAATCGACAGCAGGCAAAAGATCCGGTACTTGTGCTTGTATGAATTATTAATCAGCTCCATGGGCTGCTCTGACACGAAGCGCGCTCCGTTATCCAGCCGAACACCGCCAAGTTCGCTAGCCGTGCTAAATGACCTGCTCTGCACGGACTCTACAGAACTGAATAAAAAAATTAAATAAACCCTCCACTCTGTCAAAAGCCACACTTGGTTGTAGGTGATTCACCGGTGGAGTAATTGGAACCGTGGAGAGGGCAGAGTCGTCACTCATACGTGACTGGTGGAGGTGATAACCCAGGGTCGGTTGTTAACTGGAAGTCGCTTCACGGTCAGCAGCACACAAAGATTTAACACGGAGCCACCGAAACAAAACTCCTGTCCCCCAATCTTTTTTTCTATTTACATGAACATATTACTGCACAACATAGCTGTTGAAATAGCGCTTCTGATTCTGATCAGCCAAAGGGTGCGAATCTAATCGCGGGTTTATTATTAATAGACTCGGCTTAAATGTTGGCTTTTCTATAGTAACGGTATGCTGTGTTGTGTTAATCCTTAGTTGTATGCGCTAACGTAGAATGTACCGTAATGTCTGGAATATACACAAATCATACAAAAAAAATAAATAAAATAAGACGAGACTAGAATCCTGAAAGTTGAATGAATAATATTATATAGAATGTTAATTAAAACACACTGTGATCAGGTGTTAAGTGAGAAGTACGTCATGGTTTTTCAATTAAAACCTGAAAAATAGTGTTTGTTCCTTTTTTAAAAAATGAGATAGAGACTTGTAACTAGGTAATATAACGTCACTGAAGTAAAACCGTGCATCACATCGGCGTCTAAACCCTCCATCACTGCCTCCCCTCCCCCACCCCATAACACATTAACTCCACATCTTCATCAATCAGCTCGGCATTTCTGACGAAGAATCTCCAGTTTCTCGATCGCATGACTTTACTTTATTAATCGCAGCGAGCCCTGTCATGTTTTCTTCTCGACACGTCAAACTATAAAATTAAGTTCTCATGCGCAGCTCGGGTTTTGACAGCTTTTTTTTCCTCTCCTCCAGTTCTCAGTCTACACATCTGGTACACGACCACAACTTTCAGAAGACAGCCTTTCACCACCACCTCGGCAGACTTTGCAGTGAGACGTCCTCCCGCTGAACCATTTCCCGTCGTTACACTTACACGTCTTCCTGTTTTAGTGTGCAGAAATGGTTCCGTCCCTGAAGGCTTTTTTTTTTTTTTTTTAAACATCTTCACAGTGCACTTGGTTTTGAAGCGAATTCATGAGAAGAGCAGCGGTTCCTGTGAGAACTGTTAAGATGATGTTGCTAAGAGTGGCAAGGACAGGAAGAAGGCGTCCTTCGCACTGTGTGTTTTTGTCGTACTGTAGCTGCCCAACACAACAAAAACATGGGTGCTTTATTACTTAAATATGTCTACTTAGCCATATTTACAGGCTTAGACGTGTCCATGGGTAGACGAATGCTAAACAGATTGATCTGAGTTTTCTTTACTGTTCAATATACCTATGAAGAGCATTTAACTCAACCAGGGACTTTTGATTGTGCAGAATAACAGAACACAATTATGAGAGTAAAAACTACCTTTATATAATCTGTATATAATCCCTGCTACAGTACACCAGAACCATGATCAGACTGCCTGCTTCACGTCTGGAACGCTGGCCTCCCGGGAACTCCTTTAATGCCCCAAACTAAGAGCTAAGAGTCTCATAAACTGTAGTGTGCTTGGAGTTTTCTGTACACGTCAATCAGTTTTAATTATGGGGGGGGGGTTGACAAGTCCCGGTTTGACTTGAACACCCTTCATATAATATATTAAGGAATTCAGGTTCATCAAAATTATCATTAAAATCTGCATTAGAAACTAAAAATAGAAACCCTTCTACTGTTAGGACTTCATTCCTACAGGTAATCCGTCACCGTCTCTACCCACAAACACTTCGTCTTGTCCTGGTGCCAGCAGCTGGGAGTGAATTCCATATGAATCAGTTACAGACTCACTGTGATATAAACATGCTTCAGGCCTGAAAGAGAACTTGGCTTTAGTCCTACCATCCAGATACACACTGAGCAGCCTCTTGGGAGACTTAAATTATAGTAAAAAAAAAATTTAAAAAAAACACTCCAGCAAAGTCCACCTTATAGATGGGCGACAAATAATCCATCACTATCAGGCGGAGCAAATGCTCTGATGGTCCTCATGGGAGTGTCTCGCTGTGGGTCTGTGGGAAGTTGGAGGATTTACGAAGCAGGGATTCAGCTGGTTTGCTGTAAGGGATGGGATCATGATCTCCGAGTCTCTCCAACCCAAATGAATCAGTGCTACATGATACAGACTCCACTATGTAACCACAATGTGGAAAATCGCGCCCTCCATAAAACTGTTATGGTGCCATTTAGCGTTTCCTTTTCCTGTGCACCGAGCATGACTAAAGGATGTGAGGCAACCGGGGATTACGTCAGTGCAGAGAGGCCCAAATGGAAGAAAGCAGCATTTACAAAGTACGAAAGGATGAAATTTCTTCGATTGCTATATTTATACTTATTGGCAAGTCAACAAAAGGGAAGTTAGCGAGAGAAAAAAACCAAAGACAAACAGCGCAAGACAAAACACTACAGCAATGGCATTCATGACCACAACTACTGTAGTTCTCCCACACAGGACAGAGGGATAGAGAGACAGAGGGACGGGACTGCCAAGGAACTGATCCAGATGCCAAATCCCATGTGTGTGGTTTGTGTGTGTGTGTGTGTGTGTGTGTATTGTCTATTTCTAAATGTGTTATCATGCATAACTTAAAAAAAATAAATAAATAAAAAACTGAAAAAAAACCTGCACAAACATCATTTCCATAAACATTCTCACACTTGCACTTCTACAACACTCACTACGAGCGAATATTCCAAAGACGCAAGTGCTTGGAAATTGCACTCGACTGGAGATGTTTAGGGTAAGGCTTACACACAAGAGTGCTGATTGCGAAGGTGTAAGACTAGGCAGAAACGCTTTAGAGCACTTTATAGAAAAGAACATCCGCTGCCGATATGAATACAAATTCCTTTACGTACTTGAACCGGAGCTAAAAATCCACAGTGGGAGCAGTGGAAAGGCTTTAAAGAGGACGGACGTGCAACAAGACATTGTTGCTCGCGAGCGAGGGAAATGTAGAAATTTAGAAATCAAAAAGAGCAAATCAAAGTTCACCCATCAATCCTTGAAGAGATGGGATTAGACTGCAAAACTGAAAAGATGCGAGACGTCACAGTCGGCACAGCCCCGGCATTTAAACAGTGTCTTTTTTTAGAGTGGGAGAGTTTGAGGATGGCCGACTCAAGGAAACTGAGCGAGATCACTAAGCACTGAGCCAAAAGCGTTTCCTTTACCGTCTTGTGAGTCCCTGCGACACTTTGGTGAGTCACGTATATTAAAGCAAACGAGCAACGGAAGGCTTAACATAAACAATAATTCACTAAGTCATTTGTAACGTCTTATTATTATTATCCGGACAATTAGAGAACGTACACTGGGCTCGAACCTCATCCCTCATCAGCATAGTATTTTCACCTCTGGTGAAACCTCTCAGCTCTGGATAATGAGGATAATAAACAGATTTTTATTTTTAGAATACACGGGAGTTTATTATCAGCACCATCATCAGAAAGTGTTCAAGACAGGGGAAGTTCATACTTTCTGATAAATTAATTGGATGCAGGGTTTTTGAGCAAGAGAGAGAGAGAGAGAGAGAGAGAGAGAGAGAGAGACGCTGGTAAAGAAATGACTGTTTAATTGTAGCTAAGTACGTAGATAAGCGAGTACATGTTTATGCAATAGCTAGGTGTAAGCTAAATAATAATACACTCCAGACCCTTACAGTTACTTTAAAATAATAATAATAATAATAATAATAATGAGTGTTGTCCAAATTACAGCATGCTCTGTTGTGCCTTCTTCTTTGCGATACTGTAATAACGGCGATCGCTAGAGCACAGAGCGATATATTTTGACCTTCCTTCTCTCCACTTCCTCAGCCGCCTTCTGAACAGCCGACGGTGTAACACGGCCGCCTCATTAGTCCGCCGAAAAGATCAGCGCAGAACCTGAAAGCAGCCAGTGTGACAAACACCAGGTATTATCTGCCAGGAGCCAAAGGCCAGCTAATTCATTAGTGTCAGTGAGCTAACGGGGCTTAAATGATGTGCCGCTGCTGGTTAAAGACGCTCGGCTCTTTACATGGGAAACTGTCTCTTTAGAGACCGCTGCTGAGGGAAGCTTATAAAGCGTTAAAGCTCAGCATGTGGCCTTATTTGCGACGTGCTTTTTCTCACGTCCGCAACCGCACCAGGCACTGACGAATAAGAAGCAGAAGCCGACTCGGTTGCATTTCAGTTAATTAATTCCTGTTTCTGATGTGAAAAACGCTTTCTTGCTCTGGGCAGTGGAAGATGGACTCGTGGGATATGGCTTCCTCTGAAATTCTAGACTGATGTCTGAATAAAGTCTGTCTTGTCTAATAAACTGGAGCGTTGCTGAGGATTAGCATACAGTGGAGTTGAAAAGCTGGAAAGCTTTTTCTTTTTTTTCTTAGTTAGAAAATGTTAAATTTGCAGGTTAATCTGTAGGTCTACTATATGTATCACTCTGAATCACAGGAGTTCTAATAATAAATAATTACACTATCTGTCGCTCACAGCGTGGGTGAAAGTAGGTCTGCATGGTCCACAGTACAGGAAAGAGGAGAGAGCAGCTGCCTGCCAAAAACCCACATTCAAAACCAGCCACAGAAACACTTTCAGCAAGAAATTATATCTAATAAATGTTATGTCTGAAACAACACTTTGTCTCCTTAGTGATTGCTTCGAAGTCGTTCCGAATCGTCTCTGAAACATAGTTCACAACATGACCGAACGACGCGGATAGCGCGAGCTATAATGCTACGGTAACTAGCTTCCACTCACTCATCGTCATTACTGCTTTATCCTGTATTCAGGGTCGCGGGGGGCCTGGAACCTATCCCAGGAGACTTTGGGCACGACGTGGGGTACACCCTGGACATGGTGCCAATCCATCGCAGGGCACACACACACCCATTCACACACTACGGGCACTTTGGGAACGCTAATTAACCTAACCTACATGTTTTTGGACTGCGGGAGGTATCTGGAGAACCCGGAGGAAACCCACCAAGCACGGGAAGAACATGCAAACTCCATGCACACAGACACGGGACTCGAACCTGGACCCTGGAGGTGCAAGGTCGACAGCGCTAACCACTAAACCACCGCTAACTAGCTTCCAAGGCTAAATCTTGAATCCTCCTCTAACCCCTGATCAAGGGCACTACTTATTGTGTGGAACAAGTGATTGTACACTCTACATAGTGCACTAGCTTTCCATTTTATGCTTTTTGGGATTCAACCCCGGAACCCAGAAGTTGGCTGATATTCTACAGTGGAATAAGTATAGAGTAAATCTCGTGCGTTTCTCAGACCAGAGGTGGGGGACTGTCCTGAGAAATTCGCGGAAGGATAGGTGTTGTCTAAAAGCAACATCACATTGGAGGTCGTGCTGTTGTATTGTTTGACAATTTAATTGCTGTACTGAATATCAGCACAGCCGTGATATCTTCAGTACTTGGGATGCACCTTCGCCCCTGCGGCTACATCACTGTGCTGATATTTAAGCACAAGTGTGTGATAATGCTTAATTCTATTTTAGGAATTAAGAATCACAATAAATGTATAATCATTTTTATGGCTGAATGTTTAAACAACGATTATTTTGAATGAAATAAAAAAGGTTAATCGTCGTATATCATGACAAGCCCTCCCCCCAAAAATAATGGGTTATTATTAATTTTTTTAAACAAGCAAATTTCCGAAATCCATTCTTAGTCATGTGACTATGTAACTTATAACAGATTCTGCAAAGAATGGATGTAAAGTGACACTTTAGTCAAAGTAAAGTTAACATAAGAGAGCAATTTGAAAAATGGAGGTCACATGATTTTTATCGTGCGTGTGGTGCAGATTGTGCGTACTGTGAAACAAAAATGTAAAATGTAATTGCATGTTTACACTCCCAAAAAGCATTTTACGCTTTACTTCATGACTACGCAAAAAGCTGAACACACCTTTAATTATACGCTCACACACACACACACACACACACACACACACACAGACGCAAAGTGAAAATCAATAAAAATTCGAGACAGAAAAGAGAAGTGTGGGTATGCGGTCATGCATTGATGTCTGGGTTGATAAGAGCAACAATAAGGAAATTGTGTTTCACGTCTCGAAGGGATCGTCAGCAATTCAGCGAACATAACAATAAATAATGATATGAAAACTTCACATTTACCTCTAATGGCGGGAAACTTCCTCAAGATACAGTACTCTCAATTATCACTTAGGTTACAGCAGCTATAAATACCATTTATGATTTCTTGAAGGCAGAGCAGTCCCTGTGGATTATGTTACTATACTATAGATATTACAGAAGGGTATTAATATAAACCTGTGATTTGAGTTACAGTCGGTGCTCGTGTCAGAGTCACCGATAATCAAATGAACCCAGTCGATGGGAGGTGAGAACTTAGCAGCACTATGATGTGTATATACACTACCGTTCAAAAGTTTGGGGTCACTTGCAAATTTCTTTGTTTTTGTTTAGTGATTTATTTTCT
>JAOVVA010000031.1:11263383-11286294 GCA_028565275.1 Leiocassis micropogon
TAATAGTTAACGGTTTTTGATGAGCAGAAACATTTAAGTGTGACAAACATGCAAAAGAATAAGAAATCAGGAAGGGGCAAATAGTTTTTCACACCACTGTATATATATATATATAGCCTTATCACATTTAAGTCGCAGCTCTCAGCAACAGGGTTTATGAAAAGATCTCCAAGGCAAAAAACAAACAAAACTATCATGAAACAAGGCGTTTTAGTAAGTGGTAAGCTTTCAACACTGCTGCACGTCCTTTGTTTCTTGTGTCTGGTCTGACTTGTGAGATCTGGCTTGTCAGATCTTTCAGTCATAAACTGAAAGAGACATCATACACTATCAGTACATCATACCAGCAACTTCCTCGTTTTGACTTAGCAGTCAGGTACGTTTTTATCAGCGCAAGTTGAGGATCTCGAACACAGAGCTGAGACGCAGAGCAGACTCTGGACTTCACAGCCCAGTTGAGACGATATTCAAGCAGCTCTGCATGTTTGCTTTATGATCGCAGTGAATACAAATATCCCCATTTTCCACCTGATTCGCCCACCGGGTCGATCATCAGCTGCTATCGGGCTTGATATTTCAACTCGTTTCTAAACAGGAATAAAAATGTTTTTCTTCTTATTTCCTCCTCCATCAAACCCAAACAAAGTTATATACATTAAAGTTAAGTATAAGTCACTTCGTCTTATCATCTCACCGCGTCCCACAAACATCCAGTATAATCGACCAATAATCAACATCAAAATTTACTCTAATTTTCACGTCCATGCAAAGGTCAGAGTGGAATAAAGGGTACAGGAAGAGGGCAGCAGGGACGCAATGAGATTGGGACGTGGCCACAGCAGCATGCTGGCCCAGGGGCAGCTTGTTATTAGGCTCGCTGATCCTCATACAGGATGACAAGTGAAATGAGATATTAATGAAATCTCTTCCCCTCAGCGTCTGAAACATGTGGGAGGAGACGCGGCCCTGAATGAGAGGAAGTGTGCTATCTGGCTCCCTAAAAATATTCTATTATTCTGTGTGAAAGGGACTAAATATAAATACTGCTGGATACAATGCGGGTCGCGGACACACGCTGTTTATCAGCACGCGTGCATTGCAGAGTGCAAAAGCCAAAAGTTAAGGCGCTGTAAATTCTCATATCGGAATATGACAACTTCCTGAAGCGTATGCGTTGATCAGTATTACAGACTAATTATTAGAGCTGCACAATTAAATCGCACACAAATAGAAATCGAAATACAACAAAAGGCTGCAATTTATTACGGGTAATATACGCATAGTCTGGAGTTTATTATATAGTTTGTCAATAATTAGTTATATCAATAGTTATCAAATTGTGCAGCCTTACCCAAAAAAAAAAAAAAAACTATGTTCAAATGTCTGCACTGGTACATTTAGCGTCTCTGTCAAAAGATAAGACCCACAGGCAAAGGCAAGCTGAACAAACATTTACCACCATGAGCAAAATGTGTATAAAGCACTGGCTTTTGCTCCTGTTCCTAATCACATCCAAAATACACTAATTGCAAGCAATTATAGCTGGAAAGCAGTGCAATAAAAGTAATAAAATACTGTGGCATGGCATGACCGAAGACAGCGCCGGTCTTAACAGAATCGTCAAATAACCCGACCTACGTCAAAGGAAAAATTATAAATAATAAAATTTAAATAAAAAACCTTAAGACGTGCTTTGAATTCCTCTTTTAAACCCTTCTGATGTTTGTTTTTTTCCCCCGACAAAGGGAACTTGAGTTGCGCTTTACGTCAGCCTGGCCTTGTGAAGCAACACAGCTGCAGAGGATGAGAGTTCCCAAATTACAAAATGCTCAGCTTTTTAAATACAAATAGAGGTCTTGGATGCGTGATCAAATTTACACTAATGAGGCTTCTCAATACCAATGTATATGGGTTTATGTATAGTGTCTATGATATATAGTAGACAGTTTCTTTTTTTATGAGTCTCAAGAACTAATCGTATGCTTATTACCACAATATTGGCCTCTGCCCTATAATATGGTGAGGTCACTGAGCTATAGGGCATTACTATGCATTTTTAATAAGCTTAAATAAAGAACGCTCAAGCTTCTCAGGTTTAATGTCAGCTCCGTTCAAGAAACCATGCTTATGAAATAAATAATAATTAGAGGCAAGTTTTTGCATCCACCGAATCCAATTGTGCAAATATGCTTGGGGGAGACAAATTGCCCCTGGTTTAGAAGTAGTGATATTATTCATTACACACGGACAAAGAGCTAATTTACTGTTTTGTTCTTTAAACAAAAAAACAGTAAGTCCGCATCTCTGTCCTTACCTATTGTATAACCGCAAATTGTTGGTAGATAAAGAAAGAATAAACTGCCAGAAGAGTAGTAAATAAAGTGTACAGACGGAAACACTTTGCCGAGCCTTAGGGCAAAGCTGCAGTTTTTTCTCTGAATCGAGAAGAGGCAGTCAGGGTGATATGCGCACCTCACAACGATGCCGCGTGGTCAGCTCATGATGAAGCTGTTTCGTGATCATTCCACCAGACGGAGACCACGAGATAGACGTAGAACCATCTAGGAAGATTATATCTCTTAGTTGGCTTTGGAGCGTCTGGGGATCAGATGTTATCAGATCACCACACCGCCTATGCGTCTGTTAAACATCCCATTAAAAAAATAAAACATCTGAATTAAGTCTCTGTTATAATAACACCTACCAAATGTTTTTTGGAGAATTGCTGTGGAAATTTGTGTTCATTCCAGAGGTGTTCAGTTGGAATGTGGTCAAGTTTCTTTTGTACAGGACACTCTAGTCCTTCCACTCCAAACTTACAAACCATGGTTTTGGATCTTGCTACGGAAAAGCATACTGGACAATTCCCCCAAGAAGGTTTGAGGAACACCCACAAATAGAGTACCAGTCCAAAGTTTGAACACACCACCTTCTTCAACGTTTTTATATTTTTATTGTTTTCAATATCGTATGTTACTACTGAAGACATTCACATGACGACAGATACATGGAATTATGCAAAGTGGTCCCTTTTGCTTTAATGTCAGCTAAGTGCAAACCAGATGGGACAGCATGTCACTGCAAAATACTGTGGTAGCCATGCTGGTTAAGTGTGCCCTTAATTTTCACCAAAGTCACCAACAGTTTCATCAACACACTATCACACCTCCTCCTCCATGCTTCACAGTGGGAACCACACATTCAGGAACCACATGTTCAACCACATGACTAATGAGACCAGAAGACAGTTCGTCACTGATCTAATGTCCATTCCTTATCATTCTTAGCCCAGGCAAATCTCTTCTAGTGGTGTCTTGTGGTTAATTCACAAGCAATTGTTTCTTTGCCACAATTTCACCATGAAGGCCTGACTCACGCGGTCTCCTCTAAACAGTGGATGTTGAAACGTGTCTGCCGCTTGAACTCTGAGAAACATTTATGTGGACTCTAATCTTATCTTTTTGGTGGTTTTGGGGGCTGATTAGTCTAATAAACTTATCCTCTGCAGCAGAGGTAGCTCTTCCTTTCCTGAAACGGTCCTCATGAGAGTCAGTGTTCATCATAGTGTTTGAACATTTTGCCGATTGCTCTTGGGGCTGGAAAGTTAACAAGATTTTTTGCAAACCGTTCCAGGTGACTACCTCATCAGTTTAATGAGAGAATGCCATGGGCGGGCCAAGCTGTCATCAAAGCTAAATGTAGCAGCTTTGGACAATCTAAACATATTCTGGGTTGTTTAGCACTTTTTGTTTAAGACATAATTCTATACGTATTCTTTCATAGTTTGAACGTATTCAGTATTAAATGTTACATGCAATGTTTAAAATAATATAAACAGAAAAACCACTGAAGGCGTTACTACTTTGAAAGGCAACCTGTTGGCTGTATATTACTGCTTGGTTAATTCAAATCAAAGCCTAAATACAAGGAGTGTTCAAGTCAAACTGGAACTTTTATAAGTACAGAAAACAGTTATGAGAAAAGAAATATCTTTATATAAACTCTTTCATCCTCTGCTACACTAATGCACTTATGATGGTGGATACCATCAAGGTAGAACGTTTTCTCAGTACCCCAAGCCCAAGGCCTGCTTGCTTTATGTCTGAAACACTGGCCTCATAGGAACTCCTTTAATGGCCTAAACGTGAAAATGGCTTGGAGCGAGGTTAGTTCTGTATCGGGATATGGCAGTAATTTCCAGCCTTCCTGGAAAGTTCCTGTAATGTCCAAATGTTGTTGGTAAACGATTGTTTGTACAGTTCCCACAGACAGATGCGTCTCTCCCGCAACTTGGTGAAAAGGTGACCGTCTGTTTTCAAGGACCAGGAGGATCACCTCTCTCTGAATGCTCCTGCATTGCGGTCCGAGTCACCTCGGCCGGGATCATCATTCACAGACATACAGGCTTCTTTTTAAACATTTTGCACCATTCTTTACCATTTAACATTTCTTCACCATTCAGGACTTTTTACTGCGGCTTTACATAGCACCATAGACGTCAATCGCTTTTACACCTTCGTTAATAAGAAATTTCATTCCAGTTTGACTTGAACACCCATTGTGTTTATGCATTTGTTCATAGAAACAGAATAAGGTATCATCCCAGGTCAAGTCAAATTGATCAGAGATTTCCCAATTCTGATCATTTGCATTTGTATCTAAACAGAACGTTTCTTTTGGGATACAGGGTTTTTTTTTCAGAACATAATCTTATATTGTGCTATATGACCCACACATACACATAACAGGGCCATGTGGTCTGCCCAAAATGGCAACTTCCAATTTACTGATAGTTATCTTACGGTAAAAGACGCAGAATTCGTCCTGAAGGGACACTCGCTGGTCACTGTGCCTTTGTTTATAGCTCCATTTGAATTTTAATCCTGCTAAGATTTTCCCCAGAAGGGGAAGGGTCGACTGAGACTGGCTTTATCTCATCCTGTTGTAAAACAGCGCACGTCTGGCCCTCATTCGTTTATCCTGGTCAATGGTTACATAGGAACCTCGAAGTATACCCGTGGGAGGAAAAAGATTGAGAATCTTACATTCAACAAGATGCATCTCCTGCGAGCTGTAAAGGAGACTTCCATTGATTTCAGTCGCCATTTGTGATATCATTTCGACCGCATTTCAGGCTCATGTCTCGTCTGTTCATTTGACTGCTCTTGTAAAATATCTCCACCTTCCACTTACTGCATGCATTCTCCATGTTCTGTATGTTGCAATCAGAGGAAACCTTGCGTAACATGTGTTTTCCTTAAGCAGCGATTTTTTTTGCGATTCACCTTTAAAGCTACCTTTATCATGCAAAAGGCTGCTGCTATTTTTGAAGTTTCATGGTAAACTTTCAGGTACTGTATGCTTAAGGACATTGTTCCTCCTCAGCCAGTCTATATCAGCTTCAGTTTCTAGACTGACCGGGCCACAGTTGCTGCTGACAGAGTTTAACTGTTTCTTCAACAGTTTACAGAACTTATTTCCAATAATGTCCAGCAATTCTAGGACATTGGAAAGCTGCATGCAGTAGAACAAGTCAAGAGTCAGAGAAACCTTTCAGCAGGTTTGTAGTCTCATCATGGGGGTTTTGCTTTGCCTTTCCATCCAGCGCACTGAAAGTTGTATCAGCGAGGTTTATTGGTCTTTTAGATTTTGTCTTGAGATCTTTCTTAATGACTTTCAAACAGTGCAAATTGGGCAGCTCTTAAGAGCTTCGATATCTTTTTATAGACTCCCTCTGCTTTGTGAGTATCAAGTAGCTTTCTTTTTCAGATCCTCAATCCGCTGCTTAGGGGTTTTTGAAGACATCATTATGAAATTATTTTTCTTAACAACAATTCTTGAATAAAAAACAAAAGTCTAAAACGGCTGAAAATAGAAAGGAGTCCAAACACCCTTACAAGAGGGACAATTTATTTCTTTACTGTTTTTTTTTCTATCATAGCTAATCAAATGCAAACTTTTGCCTACATCTTTATATTCACCTTATAAATTGCAGTCAGATAATTTAATTACATAAATTATAAACCCGAGGTTAAATTTTTACTTTTATTATTTAACTAAGATACCAATTTCCAACAAGTTGGCAGAATTTTGATCTCTATAAAACAGAGAACTATAACACTATGTTGCAATACTGAAAATTTTTTAAATTATCCCTTGCTAGCTTTCTAAAGACGTACCAAATATGCAAATTTACTCTTTTCCGCAGTGAATCATGTTTTTCTTCTTGAACCGCCAGCTTTCACACGTGGTTAAAACAGTTCTAAAACAAGATCTCTCATTTTGGCCCGATGAGTAAAAGTTTACTTTTAACATGAACAACAGAATTAGATCATTCCATTCCTTAACAACACATTTTTTTTCTTGAATTTATTGTGATTCTTTTTTGTCCGTCTAAAAGTCCACCAGTGGGCGTTTAAGGGAAATATGCCTCACTGACCACTGAATGCCAAGCACAATAAAGAAAATAGGGTGGAAAAAAATTGTGGACGGAGTGGTTTTATATAAACCACTGCGGTCAAAGTGATAATCGTGGAGAGCACACACACACACACACACACATACACACACACACACATACAGTCATCGTGTCAGGGTTTAGGGCAAAAAAACCTCAGGTTGGTGTACTGTAGGGGGAGGTGAGACTAGACAGAAAAGAAACAGAAACAGAAAAAAAGCCATGACGAATCTTAGAGTCTCATCAATAAATAGTTAATATTTTTTAAATTAAATTCTTTTTTTTTTTTTACCACCATATATAAAATGTTTGAATAGAACCATTAACTGCAAAAGAGATTTGCATGTTTAGTAAACAATGGGGGGGAGAAGAAAAAAAAAAAATATATATATATATATAAAATGTATCCAATTCCTCCCCGTCACAAGGGGGCCCCCACATTAAGGTTACCAGTCGAGGGCCGAACACTATCACGTCTTTCCTCCCACGTGCCCATGACTTGCTATAAAGTCGCGATTGATGTGAGAGCGCCAAGTGTCTCCCATCTCACTCCCACTGAGAGAGCTCGGCCAATCAGCTCTCACTAGGCCCCAGCAGCGGGAGGCTACAGCATCACCCGGGAATCAAAACCAGTGATCTCCGAGTGATGATATGGGATAAAGTTAAGTCATTAATTCCTTAGAGACTAGGAATTGCTTCCGTCCTACCTGGAACGCTACTCGGCCACTGGGCGAGGACACGCACGTTACAGCCCGCTGATCCACCAGGTCCAATGCCTGCAAGGTGCAGGGGCCGAATATAAACCTCAACCTGGCGCAGAGACACAGAAACACAGAGATACAAATATACAGAGACAGGAAGAACACAGATACATATGACTTCACTGCATGAAAAACAAAAGCTTGAAAAACAAAAACCTTATTAGTGAGAGTATATTATGAGTTTATTATCCTGATCATCACTTGATGACTAAACGTCGCAGGGAGCTTAAGCTTTATGTTGTTTCTCCTTCTATGCAAAACAGATGAATTGCAGAGAGATAATTGTTTTGAAAGAGTCACACTGTACACCCGAAGAGCAATTAAACGATACCACGTTACAAGCCTAAAACCTCAAAGCTTATATTCGGAAACAGAATCAAGCTCTGAGCAAACAGGAAGCGCCTTGGGGCGCCTCACAGAGCGGATTTGCATTCTGGTGGTTTGCTGTCAAAGGCAGTTAGTGAAAGTGAAAAGGCCTTTAACTTGCGACATGTGCCCACAAAGTTTCAGCGAACACCGCGAGCAAAATAAGTAATAACAGCAACAATAAATAAATTATGTTTGAAGCCAAATGAGGATGCAGGCTCGGATATTAATGCGGTCGTGTTTTCTTTCCATTAGAGGTAACGACTCTGAGCCGACCGCAATCCGGTCAGTCCGAGCTGAGCTGTAAATGCCAGGAGGACTTTCACTGCGGTAGAAAAGATAGCACTCTCACACCACGAAGATCCTCCCATTCATGCACCTTCTGTCTCTCGACGACATGTAATCAGCTAGCAGAAATGGTGACGTCTATTCAGCTTAATGTTTCCTTGAGAACTGCAGGATGACGGCTAATATGGCTTTTTGGGTGCTTTTATTCAGAAAATAACATTTGAAAGCAGGCCATGTGTGCTGGGAAAATAAGCAGTCGTGAAAATGCCTTTTTTTTCTTTTTTAGCTTGATGGAACACAGATAAGACGCGTTGCAGTTCGTGTACAGTGGATTCGGTGGAATTAGTGTGTTTGGGATCATGAAAATGGGCATAATTAAACTATTTATTTGGAAAGGCATTACATCACAAGATAAACAGACTAAAAGATTGCAACGTGAACAGATACTCACGCTATTAGGAGCTCATCAGGGACTAGAAGGAAAAGGGGGGGAAAACAGTTTACAATATTATAAGATTTAACAGCTTATTTTGATGACATTAAAGAAACAATCAGTGACCCTTCCACTTTAATAGGAACACCTGCCGTTTTTATGCAGTTAGCCATCACGTAGCTGCGGCAGCACAATGCAATAAATCCTCCAGCTACAGGCGAAGAGCTTCAGATCGTTTCCAACCAGAAGGGTTGGTTTGAGTATTTCTGACACTGAGATTTTCCACACAAACTACAGTGTCTAAAATTTGCACAGAATTGTGCGAAAAATGATCATAGGTGCATGAAATACTCTTAAACCATCAAAGACTCCACTAAGACTAAAACTTGTGACCTGCATCTGCAGAAGTTTAAAGTTTCACTGCATTGCTGACACATGATTGGCTAATTAGATAATTGTATAAAAGAGCAGATGTTCCTTTTAAAGAGGATGGCAGGTGTCTATCTAAAGCATGTATACATTATATACAGTGGACATAAAATGAAACACAGCCCTGAATCTTTTCCTTGCAGGTTTATTTTAACTCTGTACTTCTCTCCACAGGTTTTCAGTAACGATTTAGACATGGGCCAATGCAAAATGCTGCTCATCTTCTTATTCATCAGTTTACCAGAAGTTTAATAAAGAGATTTGTACATGTAGCTGTCCATCATTGACCACAGTAACAATCCCCGCTGAAGAAAGGTGGTGCAATAGTATGATGCAGCCACCACCATGCTTCTCTGTGGGTATGTGATCAGGTTTCTTGTAAAATGCAAAATGTTCTATCTTGGTTTCCAGGACCTTGGTTTGGACTGATTTTTTTTTATTTTATTGGGTGAGAAAGTGCTTGGCCACCCTAGCTCACAGCCCAGACACTTGATGCGCGCAAGAGAACGTGGTCAAATCCAAATAATGTCCAATACCTAGAGGGCTAGATATTCTTGCAATGTTTTAAACATTGCTGTCGTTCTCTTTGGCAGCCTCCCACCAGTAATTTTACAGTGATGTCCTGTTTTTGGACACTTGTGGTGCTCCATTTTCTCCACCTTTATGGTGTTCGGTGGTTTTGAAAACTTCAGCAGGACAGCAAGTTTCTTGCTAATAATAGATGCTTTGTAACTTCCATGTGGAGGCTCTACCACAAAAATCTCCTAAGTGTGGGAACATTTCACTCTTAACTCGAGCAGAACAGCTGCTACAATCAGAGGGAGCGGGGGCGTGGCCACTTTAAAGGACCCGAGAGTCACGTTAGTGGGAAAGGACTCACACCTGAATGGAAAGTGGATGTGTCGCTGTGAGTCGGGTTTTGATTTCCATTTCTCCTCAATGAAACTTCACACACGTGCTACTGCTGGCTCTTTCGCTCTGCACGTGCATTCCCTCTCTCACGCTGTTGCACTCGAGCTTACACAAATACACACACTCCAGTTAGCCATGTTCTCCTCAAATATGTGTCCTTTCCCCCCACTTCCCTCACTTTCAGACCCTTAATCTCAGTTTTATCAACATTTTAACTTAACTCACATAATTACATCCACCATCTTTTACGCTTTAATTAATAGTTATCATTTATTAGTGCTTCTTAGCTTTTTCTTGGATATAGATTCTTGAAGTTCATTAAAAGACGTATTTTTTATGATTTACTCATCTTTATTATCACCCTGATTAGTTGCCACGTGCACAAAACAACCTTAAGTTAATTTAAAAGCTGATGGCTAAATAAGAGCTATTGAGTAAATGCGGCATTTATAATCCGATTGATTGTTTCAATAATGGATGGATTAATCGATTATCAAAACAGTCATTAATTGCAGCCCTAGAGCACAATCACATGCTCTGTTATAACAAGATGAAGAACCTGTGCAACCAGGTTAATATTAGTTCTCTCACATGAATGTTGCTGATGGGTCTATCACATTACAGATCTGACATCTTGGTTTCTTTTTTTTGACACAAAATGACACAAAAGTAAAAACACAAGCTTGTACGTTAACATATATTATAAAACTATATAAATAAACACAAATCAGGTTAACTGTCAGGAAAGGCTTTAACGCATCAGAGTACAGAGCGGCCGACAGCGGGCAAAAATTGACGTCGCGTTAAATAACAAACGGCCTCAAAAGGCAGGAAGCCTCGGGGCGTTCTGCGATGTTTCTGTGCATGCTGTCCGTCTCCCTCTGAGTGTCCTGTCACATGCTCGTCTCTGTACACGTGCTCTGGCTTTCCCTGCAGCTACATGATTATTTGGTTTTCTGCTCGAAAATTGCATCATGGTCTATTTGACTGCTGTGATTACACACAGTAGACCATATGAGGCCATAAACAAGAGGACCTTCGGTTGTTGATCTTTACACTAAATGTGTATGTGGGAGGGTTTGTGTTTCGTTCTCTCTCTTTTACTCTTTGTCACAGATTTTGTCTTCTTTTTTTGCTTGTTTGAGGCAAAAAAGACTTGGTTCTTTGTGCAAGGACATCATCATCATCATTTTCATCGCAAATCGCAGACCAGGTTTCCCGCCTGGACCACAGATCAGCTGATTCAGTTTTATATCTCTACTGCATACGCGAGACAAAATATACTTCTTTGATCGTTCGATCCATAGTTCAGGATCAGACTTTTGGCCAAGGCTACGTTCCCGTAGGCTACGACGCGTTCCTTTGTAGGTGCACCGAGGATGATTTGTACGTACATCCCAACATCCTGAAGTTCTGTGAAACCTGATGTAGGAGGTTCAGCAGCTCGCAATATTTGACACCCAGCTGAGGAAACAGATTGCTTTCTCACACGTTCAGGGGAAAAAAAGGTAACAAATCAGTTTCATGACTTGTTTCATGTTGTGTGTGGATTGATCTTAAGGTACATACTGTAACTGGACTGCCATAGTGAAGGACGTGCACCTTGATACCAAATTGACCCCAAAATCCATTTTTAAAATGTATATATGTTTGCATTTGAGGTAAAATGTTGCAGTTTAAACAAAGCGTCCTGTGTGATAGGAGCAAATTATCTATCTACGTTTTTTTTTTAGAATTGTACTAAAATCTGTAAACAAAAAATGTAATAACAAACTGGGATATTTACATCATCATGATACAAGGTGGTTTTAAAAATTTTCCAGACTAGTTTTGTAAAACGGCAACAAATGACAGCACAAGGTTGCGCACACAGTCACATGGAACATCAACGTTCATAAGTCAGTGTGCCAAAAGACATCATCCTGTGTATATCGAGAGCTGTGCAACTGGTGCTAGTCTGACCACGTCCACTACCACGTCTGCTATTTCATTATGGACAGCTAGTTCGAACAAAGAGTGAACATAAAATTCTGTGTGAAACTGGGAAAGCTGCCACAGAGACATCTGAAATGATTCAGCAAGTTCACGACGATGCTACAATAAGTCGTTCGAGGTGTTTTGAGTGACACATGCTTCAAGAGTGGACGAACATCAGCGGAAGATGATGAGAGATCAGGAAGACCTTAAACCCTTGAAAATGTAAAAAAAAAATCGGCAACTTGATGATGATTGCCGGAGAAGAATCCACAACATTGCTGCCATTGACGGAACAGTCCGAGCGATCCTCCTGTGTGATTTAAACATGTGCCGTGTTGGGGCTCGTCACCAGGCTGCTGATCGAGAATTAGAAGGAACATCGCGTCAAAGTCTACCAAGAACTCCGTCAACGTGGATGACCTGTGTTTCATGTCAAGGGTCATTACCGGTGACAAAACTTGGGTACGCCCTGAGACAGTGGAAGAGACCATTATCTCAAAAGGCGAGGCAGGACTGCGGCTCTACCAAGTCCATGCTCATTGTCTTTTCCGACATTCGCAGCATTGTGCATCGAGAATCCGTCCACAGAGGCCAGAACGTCAATAGCAAATTCTACTGCCTGGTTTTAAGGCATCTGAAGGAGGACATACTGTACGGTACCATCTCGTATTTAAACAATCACACAGCAGCTATGTTTCCCAATGATATCATATCAGGTGGTTCCCGGTGATTGCCATTCCCATGAATCCTTATTGATTAACATCTTGTACAACATAATTTCTGAGGCAAGTCTTTTAACAAATAAAAGTTTCCTATATTAGCCATGTTTCTATTTAACTGTACTGATTGTGTTGTCAGTGGGATTCATCAAGAGAGATGGAGCGGCGCTTTGGTCCATCCCAAATGGATCGGTTTCCAAATGGTCACCTTGTCATCAGGCTCTATAACTAGCTGAAATCTTTGACGCACATCCACATGACCGCGTCATTCCTGATCTGATACTTCTACATCCGATTTCTCATTGGTACAGTATGATTGCAATCATAGCCTTGTTGCCTTGTTGCCTACAGTATCTAACAATCAACAGAGCAAGAGCAAACCTCACTGCTGTAATCTCACTGTGGCATACGAGCTGGGGAAACTGTACGAAACTTCCTAAAGAGCACTGAGATCAGCAACGTTTTCTGTTTCAGAACAATTTGACGTCATTTGCTTAATTTCTGAGAGCCACCAAAAGCACCTGAACCAAGACATGGGAAATACCAGGTTCTGATTGGCTGGGAGTTTGGAGCATGCAATGTGTGGTGTTTTTTTGTTTTTTTTTAAACCACAGCACTCTTGATTTTTTTCTGATTAGTCAAAGTGTAACATGTTGATTACATTGCAACTTGCAGTATTTTAGTCCTAATGTAGAGGTACTGTGAGGCAACCATGGCAACGAGAAAAGGCTAAATCACAGTATAGTCTGTATTTGTTCTCCACTCTCATTAAGTGCAAAAACAAAGTAAAAAGTGACACTGATCAAACAGATTTGTGGAGACGCTGAAGAAAGATCTTTTTTCTTTACAGCCTATCATGAGTTGGCATCACGTCCGTCCACAGACACCAACAGAATTGGCGGTCCGATCCTGCTGGCTCCTGGATGCACGGGTTTGATCACCGTGTCTCTACCTTGCTGCACTTTTAGAAATGACATTACAGCCCTATTCGAACATTAATAATCTATCTTTTCAAAAGCACTTCAGACATCACTGTCCAGTGACGGAAAGGAAGGGCGTGCAGGCGTGCACTTGTGAAACTGTCTACTAAAGAGACGAAAGGTGTTGCAGAAGAATAAACATCAAACCTTCAGTGCAAAACAATTATCTTAGCAAGTGAAATATTCTTGAACCTAGTTCGAAACTACCTATAATTTCTTAAAATAAATTTACAACGACCAAATGTTACTAAAACTATAAGCAAAGACTTCTTGTTCTATTGGCAGAGAATTTCACGTCTTTCAAGAAATAAATCCCTAAAACTAGTAAAATTATTGTCATTTTTGTTTTGCATTACATTCTAGTGAAAGTTGATTAGAAATAAGCTTACTATATCATATTTGTGGTTTGTTTTAGTTTAGTAAATAAAAACATATTAAACATATATATTAAAAATATTTTTACTTGCAAATCGATCAGATTTAAGAAGTGCAACACGGCTTTATACACCAGCGCTGATGAATACTAGAATCTGATTGGCTAGAAGGCCTTGACACAATTTCTGTACGATTTCCTATTCTTTTGTGGTGCAATTCGATTTGCATTACCGAGTTCCTGATTCAATTTAATTCTGAGATAAATTTGAATGAAGAAAAATAACTGAAAAGAGTCCTTCATTATTATTATTATTAATTTTTATTTTTTTATTAAAAAAAGCAAAAAACCATGCATTTCTGTCTGTAGAAAACCAAAGAAATAATACGTTACTAAAAGTAGAGATATACTATTCTAAAAAAATGTACTACAGGTTCATAATATCTTAAAAATTAATTAATCATTTGGTAAATTAGTTGATTAATGAATTAGACACTTTATCAATTTAATTTATTAATATATATTATTTTATAATATATTTTTCTCTTTAAAATCTCATCTTCTCTCATTAAAATTGTCAATAACTTGGAGACTTTAAAAAATGATCAACTGCAACACAACGAGAGCTCATTATGCAAAAATTAGGCTTCAAAGTTGGCTAAAACGAACAATTTCTACAATGGCTGGTTTTGTTGAAAAAGTAATTCAGAGGTATTCTATTTCTATTCTATAGAGGTATTTTAATTCTATGGTTGCATAGATCAGGGTCTTGGTTCAAAGAGGAAAAGGATTGTTCATAATTACAGGAACGCTGACATTGTACATCCCCACGCCTTTTGCATTACAAGGCATCATGTCCTGATGTACCTTTATATCACTATGTTTTAATATTGAGAAAATTATTTTTCAAAATATTTCTGTAAGATTTATGTCAGGACTTTCAATTAAATTTAATTCAAATTTATTTTTATAGTGCTTTTAGCAAGGCTTTACAGAATAAAAAAAAATATGGAAATACATTAGGAAAAAAAGGAAATATGTATAAGTCATAATGAACAGATCGTCCCTGATGAGCCGAGGGTGACGGTGGCAAGGGAAAAACTTCCTGAGATGACAATAGGAAGAAACCAGACTCAACAGGGAACCCATCCTCATTTGGGTGACACTTTCCTGCTTCTCCGTAAAAACAAGCAGCTGTGTTTTTTCTTCATCTTATGAATGTTAAGGTTAAAGAAAGGATGACAAGGAAGCACTACACGAGTGGACTTTTCCACAACATGAAATCTAACTACAAACGAATAAACAGTTTGAATTTGTTGTTGGTCTATCGACTCTGGAGCGTCCAATCCGCACATCGACTTGGCACAGGTTTTATGCCGGATGCCCTTCCTGACGCAACCCTCCGATTTTTATTGGGGCTTCAGTGGCTGGGGTTTGGGCATCGGGTGGCCTTCCGCATGATAAACAGTTTGAAGTGTTGTTCTTTAAAAGATTAAAACTTGTCACTATTGATGCATTTTTATTATACTGGATACATTAATCACTTTTGAAAGCTAATATTAACTTTGCTTTAGATCACAGCTCTTCTCGCTGATTAGTTTCCAACACCAGCGTGCCCTGGATGTGTTACATCTGTGTTAGTGTACACAGCTTGTTCAAACTGCTCTGTTACAATCCTACTTTGCATTTATGTATTAGTGCTTTGGGGTGCATACTACAGCTGACGTCACACTGAGTGAAGTAAAAGCATTCCTGGGTCATGTCAGTACTTACTCTGGGATTTCTCTGTGTATACCTTCTGAAGGTCTTTCAGTAGCTGTTGTGCCACAGCAGGCAGACATGAAGCCATGACCTGCTCAGAGATATATATACAGCACTAAACATCAGATTCAGAGGGAAAGTTAAGACACAATTAAATAAATTACTCAATTATTAAATATAAAACAGGTCAGTTTTCTTACATATAAACAGACAAACAGTTACTCACTCAGGTAATACTGTAAATGTACTCCGACGATATCTAGTGCACTAGGTGTAGGGTGCGAGCCGTTACCATGGTGATCTGAGCCGAGTGTTCCTATGGAGACAACAGGGAGGAGTTTGGGATTGAACCTAAACAGCACAAGGCTAAATACACACACGGAGACGAGTTAGACGTAAACAGTAGCGGCATTTAACTGAAACACATTTAAACGTAAACTACGTACCAATATCTCTTATTTGTTCAGGAGAAAAGTACACATAAAGTGCTAAAACATATATTCATTTGTTTAAAAAAAAAAACCCGAGTGTTTTCCCGCGTCACGAAACAAACATACATGGAGGAAGGAAGCGGAAATCACGTGACAGGAAGAATTGTGGGTTTTGTAGTCCAATCGGTGTAATACCGTTATAGCAGCTCTGTTGTACATGCCCTACTCATGGGTAATGTATTATTATTAGTATTATTATTATTAGTAGTAGTAGTAGTAGTAGTAGTAGTAAAGTCAGAAGTACTTAGAAGTTAATTAAACAATAGCACTTGATAATAGAATAGAACATTATATAACCTACTTTTTATAATGTATTATATACTTAACGTAATACAATATCAAATAAAACATATAATGTAATGTAATAGAATAGAATAGAATTTATTCATCTCCTATATCACACATGGCACACACCACACAGTCACACACTCATTTACACACTATGGCCATTTTGGGACGCCAGTTATCCTAATCTGCCTGTCATTCTTCTGCAGGAGGAAACTGGAGTACCCAGAGGAAACCCACCAAGCATGGGAAGAACATGCAAACTCCATGCACACAGACCGTGAGGTGGGAATCGAACCTGGAGCCTGGAGGTGCTGTCTATAATAATATTACTGTATTAATACAGTAATTAATTAATACTGTATTAATATTGCTGTATATAATAATATAACGCCATAAGTCGGCGTAAGCTGTGTGCTTAGTTGAGTAAGGGCGCCATCTAGTGGACCTCATGAAACTATTAACTGAAAACTGTTAAAAGTATTAGATTTTTTTTTTCTTTGAGAAAGTTATTACAAGTTATTAACATTCATGATATGTTTCTGTTTTATGTTTTTAAAGTGTAGACTTAAAAGTAAAAATGGAATAAGAGCAATCAGTAGGCGATGTTGTTTTATTTTTGTTTTGCTTGAACAAACGTCACTGAACCATTCTGCTGAGCAAATGAAATTAAACAGATGCCATTTTTTCTTCTTCAACTGAAGCATTTATTAAAAATATATATATATTTATATACTTTTGTACCAAAAATAAAATAGCAAAACTTTCGGTGCGAACCATTTTGAGATATTCTTATTATTTAAAATATATATATTCACTGTGATTAAAGAGTAAAAGGAGAAAAGAAAGACGTAGTTTAAAAACATACCTTAAAATTAAGATGTGTTTGTAGTCGAATTCCAATACAAACTTTTCGTTTTTTCATATAAAATGGAACTTAAATACAAAAAATGCAAACATCAAACGTTGCATAACTTTATACAAGATAAGAAAACATAAATAATAAAACAAAAAGATATATTCTACTTTCATTCATCATCTCCAGGAAAACAAAGTGTTAATAAAAATGTAGATGCAAAGGTTTAAGAACGTTTTCTCCATGTCCGTTGTTAAAATGAACTTACATTTACAACTAAAACAGCGACATCACCTAACGCGCGTGCAGTCCCAGTGCAGAGGTGGTGACGTCAGGGCGGGTGTGCGCGAGCCTGCGCGCGGGGCAGTAGTGGCGGGTGTGCGCGGTGTCCCCGGTGGCTCCGCAGATCGGACACGCGTAGCTCCTCAGCACGGGACACAGCACGCGGCCGTTGCGCGCCTTGAGCCGGTGGCTGGTGTAGATCTCGGCGCTCTCTCCGTTCTGCCTGCAGAAGCCGCACACGGTTTTCTGGCCCGGTTCCTCCTGCAGGCTTCCCACAGACCGGCTACTGATGCTGGATCTGCCCGGGGTAGTCTCACAGCGCCACGAGCGCGGCGCCTCGAGCTCCGTCCACGCGCCTCGTGAGGGAGACTGCTGGATCTCACCTGCGCGTGCCAGCCGGGCCACCATGGCTCTGAGACCCAGGTAGTCATGCCACATGATGAAGTCCTGAGGAGGAGGAGGAGGAGAATTGGTTTGTCGTCCCGTGAAGTCCTGCTCCATGGATGTGAGAGGGGAGAAGTGAAAACACACGAGCCACGCGCGCGCTGTATTTATACACGCGACCTTGCAACAATCTAACACTTTGTTACATTTGTTTGGAATTTTAGACGCACCTGTCTCGTGCGCAGAATCAGTGCGAGAACTTTAATCACCTTTTAACCTTCGACCTGTTTATCTACGGCAAAGCTTATAGTAATGCATTAAAGCTGATGGATGGTGAATTAATTACCGCACATTGAGAATGACGTGAAGCAAAAAATGCACTGGTATTACGTAATAGCTCAGTTACTCAAACTATTGCATACTTTGCCATTTAGACACATACTAAATTTCACTGTCACTTTCATGCTGCTCTTTGCACAGCTACTTAGGATTGTGCACAATTAATACAGATTTTTTAAATTATTATTTATATGCTTAACTATATCCTCATTATGTATCTTGCAGTGTTCTTAGATTTTCATCGCACTAGTAACTTCCGGTCAGTTCTCATACTTATTATAATGATTATATATTTTTTATTATTGCGGACTTTTACGCATCCTATCTATCGCAGGTGCACCCGTGGGCTTGTGTTTTTTTTGTGGGTTTTTTTTTATTCTGCACGCACCAGGACCCAGACAAACGAAGTAAAAAGGTCCCCACTAGGTCACAGTGTCTAACACCGGCGCCCTCAGGCTCAGACCCGACAGCTTTGAGTGACAGGACACAACATTGTATCGTGTAGGCGTTGAGGGTGTGTGTGTGTTTGTGTGTGTGTTGGGGTTCTTGGTTTAGCTTCATGCACACTGTCAATATTAATTATAATCTTCTCTCCTAATTAAAAGCAAGGGAGTTTTTCATTAAGTACAGCCATGGCCAAAAGTTTTGAGAATGACACAAATATTAATTTCAATATAATGTAAATTATAAATACGAATTAATAATTCTATAAATTAAATTAACGTCAGCTGCTTCAGTTTTTTTTTTTTTTTTAGATCTTTTTGTCAGATGTTACTATGGTATACTAAGTGTCAAATGCTTTTATTGGTAATTACATTAAGTTTATGCCAAGAGTTAATATTTGCAATGTTGCCCATTTTTTTAAGACCTCTGCAATTCGCCCTGGCATGCTGTCAATCAACTTCAGGGCCACATTTTGACTGATGGCAGCGCATTTTTACATAATCAATGCTTAGAGTTTGTCAGAGTTTTGTCACAAGCTTCTTGAGGATTGACCATAAGTTCTCAGTGGGATTAAGAACTCGGGAGTTTTCTGGCCATGGACCCAAAATTTGAACCACTTAGTTATCACGTTTGACTTATGGCAAATGATGTAGGTTACTCATTTCACTGTCAATATCAACAGGCATAAAAAAAAATATTAGACACCCATAAGGCAAAGAGAAGATGCTGTGCACCCCAGCCCAAAAAAAAAAAAATCAAATATTTATCATTGCTTCAATTAGCGTATGCAATGTCACAACATTTATTTCCATTCAGTCGTATTAATTTCCCTCTAAGATCTTGTATTGATGTTGGGAGACTCGGACTGCTGCGTAAAGACTTCTCCAGCTCGTTCCAAAGACTCTAAATAGGGTCAAGTTCTGGAGTTAAGGTGGTGACCAATCCATGTGTAAAAATGCTCCATGAACCACTCTTTTACAATTTAAACCCAATGAATCCATTCTGGCATCGTCACCCTGGAATATGGGGTCATCAGGGAAGGAAAAAAAAAAAAAGAATCCATTGATGGCAAAACTTGGTCATTTAATATATTGAGGTCATCATTTGTTTTGTGCACATTACTGCTACTGAGCCTAGACCTGACCAACTAAAGCAACCCCAGATCTCCCGCCCCCCCAGACTTGTACAGTAGCCACTAGGCATGATGTGTGCATCACTTTATCGCCTTTTTTCTTACCTTGATGCACCCATCACTCTGGAACTGGGTAAATCTGGACTCATCAGTCCACATGACCTGTTTCCAATGCTCCACAGTCCATTCGTTATACTCCCTCTCATTTAAGAAATGAGAAGCTACTCAGTGCATCAGTTAGGGGTAAATGACTCGTTTCCTGCTGAACCATATTTATCACTGCAGTAATTATCCAATGGAAGGCTCCTAACTATTTGATTAGTTAAATCCAGGCAGACTCTTTTTTTTTTTTTATTTTGCGACCGGGCAGTATGTAGCTGGATGTCTCTGTTGATATTAACGACACAAAGCTTTTACTGGGCTTTCTGTACACTTTTATTTATTTTACTAAAAACAGAAAAAAATAACATTCACATCAACAATCATCCTTATTGGAAGTGTGGTAATAGGAATATCTTTACAGTAAAAGTAAAATACAATATTTAAAAATGTCATCAATTAGCGTGTCAGATATCCAACAGTGCTGATTAGGAAAACCTTACCGGCGTGGATTATTATTATTATTTTTTTTTAATATAATTAACCTAAATCATCATGGAGTCGGTTTAAAAGAAAGAAAGACAAATGAAAGCAACGTGCAAATCTGCCTTCACGTCAACGCTTCTACTTTCTGATGTGAAAAAAGCCACATCGTTCTACAGATCAAACAAATGATCACATGGGCAACAGACTGTGTATCATGATTTATTCTCACAGAACTAAATCAAAAAAGTTTTTTTAAAATGTAGATTAACAGTCAGATTTTATTTTACTTTTGTTTATTTATTTATTTATCTATTTTTTTACAACTCAGTCAGCACTGATCGTAAAACAAGAAAATTTCTGCTGCTAAAAATAAAAAAGTCACTATCTTATAAAACAAACAAACCCTTCAAACTATGTCATCATTTTGTAATGGACTGTACAGACACACGTATAGACTATATTTATAATAAATAAGGATTTTGGCCTTGGAATGGTCAGGAAATGACTGCTTTACTACAGAGAATAAAATGTGACCAGCCAAAAAAAGAGTTTCTATCGAAGCTTCAGCTCGGAGAAAACACAACGCACGCGCACAGTTTTGTTCAGACTTGTGCACAAGCCGAAACCGAATCCAGAAAGCTGTTAAACAAATAATATACGTATGTGAAAGGAAAAAGCAGATGTGGTGGTATATGAATGAATGTTTTCTGTAATGCCTAAGAATAAACACCAACAGAAAAAAAATAATAAATTGGCAGAGTTCGAACACATCTTTTGCACCGGCGTCACTGGAACTGGGGTGGCAAACTTCCCATCATGCCTCACGCCTTCAGTCACAAAGACACACGTCCTGTCTGACAGGTGGAAGGTCAAAGCAGTCATCCTCCTCCAGCTCCAGCGATCAGACGGGGGGGGGGATGGTGGGGCGTGGCCGCTGTTCTGTCCGCGCACGTGCTCGCGACGGGGACAGGAAGGAGGCAGCCGTCTCTCTTCAGCGTCCCTGCACGGGTGGGATTCTGTACAAGTGGTGTTCGGAGGGAATGGATGGAAGTGTCTTTGTATCTGGTGAGGGTTAAACGTCCGTGGAGAAGTAGAGCGTGTTCCTCTTGAGCTCGGCGAAGGAGATGGGAGGATGCTGTAGGTAGTAGAGCAGCACCTGGACCTGAGAACGGGAGACAGAGAAGATGACGGTTATCACATGATCTGAATTAGATCAGCTTTAAAACCCCAGACTGGAAACCAGCTAGGGAAAGACGTTAACAATGAACTGTACTGATTTCTACATGGATACTCATGTGTGTTGTTTTCCATAGGTTTGATCACCAAGTACCTGAGGGAACTACTGAACGAATAGGAACAGGGTTTCAGGCAGAAGGACGCATAGGAGGTGTAGGCTGGCATCAAGCAGATAACTGGCAAGAACGCAAAACATTGGTGTCTAGAAGCGCTAGCAACCTGAATTCACTCTTCAATCTTGTGAGCATGATGATCCACCTGCTCCCACCAACACCACTCTTCTCCAACTCCCCTTAAAAACAAACATCAGAGTGGTGGAGCCTGGTTCCTGTTCTAAAGAAGACGGCTATCTCCTCCCTGAATGTTTAAACCAGCAGCCCTCATATCACATGAAATGAAGATCCTTGTCTTTCTCGGTTCACCTGCAGTTTGCCTACCAGCCACAGGTAGGCGTGAATGGTACAGTTTTTTATATATATATATATATATATATATATATATATATATATATATACACACACATACTGCAAAAGGTCAACTCCCATCTGGATTAGAACACCACCACAGCGAGAATCACCACGTTTGGCGTTTAAAACCATCAAAGAGAATAATGCAGGTGGACATGATTTCCTGGGTCACTGTACACCTGGTGGATGGACCTCAGGTGGGGCAAGAACCTGGGAACCTGCCCATCACAGTAGCCAGGAGGATGTTTTTTCTCTTTGTTACCCACAATGCTATTCAATTACTACAGTCGCTTATAGACTATTTATGTTTGTTTTTTGTTTTGTTTTTTATATATGTTGCAACTTTTAGATGAAAGCCACTCTGTGTGAAGTCAGATTGAGACATTTGTTAGCTATGGAAATCTATTGGAATGTCTGCTCTTTGTTGTAGTTCGCATGATGGCCACTAGATGGCAGTGCAGGAATACTGAATTTAGGGTCATGGTTGAGCTGGAAAACCTGGTCATGTCACTTAGTAGAAGCAGGAATGTTAACATCACCGAGTGTGTGAGACGAGTGTATCCTATATCTGACTTCCACACTGCCGGGTTCTTCCATAACGCCGTGTTATTTTGATCTAGGAGAAATAAACGACGTTCTAATGCTTCTAATATGAGAGATATAAGCATAGTCATTATTCTACTTGTGGCAAACTAATGAGCAGTCTGTATATACAAGTGTGTGAGTAAGAGAGTGTGTGTGAGTGTATACCACCTGGCAGACCTCCAGCACTCTTCCTAAAAACCCAAATACAGCTGTGGGACTATTTAGACCTCTGGACTAAAAACAGAATCGCCAACAGCATGGGAGCAAGGAACAAAACACACACACACACACACGCGCGCACGCACGCACGCACGCACGCACGCACGCACGCACGCACGCACGCACGCACGCACGCACGCACGCACGCAC
>JAOVVA010000031.1:11338243-11363212 GCA_028565275.1 Leiocassis micropogon
CTGATGGTCACAGGGATGACTTTTGGGGTGACTCTGATGGTCACAGGGATGACTTTTGGGGTGACTCTGATGGTCACAGGGATGACTTTTGGGGTGACTCTGATGGTCACAGGGATGACTTTTGGGGTGACTCTGATGGTCACAGGGATGACTTTTGGGGTGACTCTGATGGTCACGGGGTGACTTACAAGATGATTTGAAAGTCAAGATGACTTTGATGGTCACAGGGGTGACTTACACGATGACTTTGATGGTTACAGAGATGCCTTTTCAAGATGACTCACGGTCAGATGGATGCCTTTCAAGATGACTTTGATGGTCACAGGGATGAATTATGTCATAAAGTGTTATAATGGAGCTTGAGAGCACCAGGATTAAACTGAATGTGATTGGATTAAAACTATCCTTCTATATGTAGTTGACAACAATACTGACAGCAGCTTTCCCGTGTGTGTACTTTTCTTGAGTTTGTTTTCAGAAAAATGAAAATCAGATTTAAAAAATCTTCATGGCATGAGGAATACACTAGACCCAACACACCCAGCTGTTAATTTGCTTTTATTTACTTTGTTTCCAGTGTGTAGCACAGTACAGTACAGTATGTGTGACCAATCAGTAACAAACAGCACTACTTGCCCGACTGATAAAAAAGTAAAAGCCATGAACACACACCTTGCTGTTTGCTCGCTTGAGCGAAAAAGGCAGCAAAAAGTAAGAGAGAGAGGAAAGTGTCGTACTGTTCCAAAATAAAGGACCCACTTTTCATCATTTAAGAGGCAACATGGCGTCATTGAACGGGCTCAGAGCGCCCACACACACCAAATATCAGACCAAAGTGCAAAGTTATGAGTGGCCTGTAAAGTAAATTACAGCGTATAAAAGAACAAACAGTGGCTGTGTTTACAGAGAGGAAACGTACCACCCCGGTGACTAACTGCTACTAAATGAGAAAGCTGCTAAATATAGTGACCAATTTCCTGACCATACACTCATCCCACACTTCGCGCAGGTTGTGAACAGCGAATGGAGTGAAGGTTATATTCATCGCCTTTACACACCACCACAAACACCTACAGTATGATGCTGAGTTTAGTATAGCACAAACGCCATAAACCCTGGTCCGTCCCCGGCATAAAGGCTCTTTCCTTAATCTATTCTGCACTGTTTATTAGACAATCATCCAAAAAAGAAAAAAAAGAAAAGAAAGGAAAAAAACATTTTTATTATTTTGACGCATATTTATAAATGAAATATGCAATTTTGTATTTAAATGTACATAATTATCTAGGCTAACAGCAAGTAACGGTACAAACGATCTCATTATCATGAGGTTCGCCAATATTTATCACCACAAAAATGATTATTATTAACAACAATCTCTACACATATTCCGAATATACATATATTACCTGTTATGAACTGCAGCCTTATGCGATTTAAATAATTACCATGAAATAATATTTTGATAATCTGTTGTGTGGCCAGTGGCCGTGCAAACACAAGAAACAAAAATACTACATCGATGTGTCGAGATTTTGTAGCACAATCAATTAACAAAAATCAAGCATGAACAAGGATGGATAAAAATTGATTTCTTGTAATTTTAAGGATAAAACGTTATTTCGTTTATAATTATGGAATATATTTGCCAGCTCATGTGTGAAAATTTGAGTCCAAGAATATACCAGTGCAATCAGGAAAGAAATACTCCACACGTGTGACACCCCGGTCACTCAGTACCATTCAGGTCGTCAGCCGACTTCATTTTGTTGCCCCATAACATTGCAGAGCCTAAACCTGACCAACTGAAGCGACCTCAGATCATAACACAGGCGTGTACCATGAGCACTACACATGTTGGGTGCATTGCTTCATGCACTTCCCTTCTTACCCTGACGCGCCCATCGCCCTTGTATAGGGTCAATTTCAAATAATCAGATCACATGACCTTTTTGCATGGCGCCAAGTCCCATCTTTATACGTTCCCTAGCAAATTGAAGCCTTTTTCCCCCTCTGAGAATCACACTGTGTGTTTATGGAAATGCTCATACTTTCACTATTGAACATATCTCTGGTTTCTACTGGTGATTTCCTACCATGCAACTTCAGCTAGTGTTTAAGTGCTGCCCGTTTTTTTCCCTCCACATTTTTTCTACAAAGTTGACGGTTCAGTTCAATCCTTCCAGATGTGGATTCTTAACCCAGTTCCAGTCATTTCAAGGTTGTCCTCTAGTTGTTTGCTTCAATTTGTCCTTTCTGAAATGGCGACATTTTTTGGCCATATGTACAAATTTAAAACTTCAATAAAAAAAAGATTAAGGCTAATAAGGTAAATAAATAATTTTGTAGAAAATAAATATAAACATTTTCATCAGCTGGCTAAAGAATTCCTGGAAAGAATATTTCAAATCATCAATCGAACCTAATTAAATAAAACATTTTATATATCCTATCAAGTAATGTCTATAGACGCACACGTTTTAGAAATATAATTTCCGGCGAATCCTGATCATATCTTGTGAAAGTTTCAAATCAGAAACTAAAATGTAAGCATGATTAACAACCTTAAAAAATAAAATTGAGTTACTAGAGAGAGAAATGCTTTCTCAACCTGAGTTTGTTTAGAGCCTGGATGCTGTTTAAGGTTCTAGGTTTTATACTGTATTGATCAACTATAAAGAACTCCTAACATGCCAGTTAAAGTGCCGTAAAACGTTACACTACATAAACATTACACTACATACTGTACACACTGTATAAGGCTTAGCTCATAACCTTCACAGATCTGCAGCGCGTCATCACTTCCTTATCGGGTCGTCAGAATGATGACGAGCGGCGAGTATCTTCGAGATCTTGAAGCCTCGACTTGCCTGCTTTTAGTTTTCAGTCTAAAAAGCCAGGACCAGCTTGAAAACATTTCACACACACGATCCCAATAACAGAAACCTGCTACCTGCATGCAAATGCTGACCTTTAGTAACTACAGCCGAGCATTGTTTACTGCTGCTTATGCCACACCGCTGCTGAGATCCTCCCATCTGTTTGGTCAGGCGGTGTTGATCAGATTTCGCGTCACAGGTTAATATTAAGGCACTACAGTATGTCTCATACGTCTACTGATGAATTAGAGTAGCAGGACGTTTTTGGAAATTTTGAAAGGAGTCTACAAAACTGTATCGTTTTCATCGTGTTAATGGATCAAATCTTGAGAAAACCATAACTGCTGACGAACATCACACCGGTATATGAAAGGTGGTAAATTCGTTGCAGCAGCGTGTGATGATTGGAAAGTAATCAACTTCATGGGCTTAAAAGTTAACTCAGATTGGCATCAAGCTCCATCGCATCGCATCACACCGTGTTGTTGATGATTTTTCTAGACGTGCATGCCCGAAATGTGCAGGATAGTTACAGCTGGAACGCCAACGCTTCTTCTTTCATTCATTCATCCGTTAATATTTAAGAGAACGGTTCTATGGGTTTACTACTATTTCTATACTTGAAAAAATATAAAAATAAAAATCCATATATTTGTTTGAGTTTTTTGTTTGTTTTTTCAGATACAAAAGCATTCAATAGGAAACTTCTTCCCCCAAAAATCCTCTTTTTAATTATAAAAAATATTACATTTATTTTACTGTAAATAGAATGCAATTATAGTACACGTTACACTCACTAAGCTTCAAGTTCAGTGTTGAGGTGGTTGTTAAAAATAGAACAATGTTATTTTGGAGCGCGAACGTTGCGATGTGTATGCATGACCTCTATCGTTGTTGGATGATGTCATAGTGTGAGTGTACTTACGTGTTAAAACCGATGATCTGATGGCGGTTTTGAAAAAGCTAGAATTACTTTTATTTTAAAAAAGTGTTGGTCCAGACCCTGTACCTGACCAGTTTCAGAGGAATGTTTTTGTTTGTTAAGCCTCACACTGACCTATTAATCATTAAAGTATAGAAAAAAAAACTAAACTAACAGCGAAGTTCAGACATGAACCAGTGAGAAACAGGTGCAGATGATCAGGCCGGTGATTAGTATACGGGTGATGCTGAATGCTGAGTGGTTGGAACAGACGAGAGGGGAAATGAGGCCGCTGCTGAGGTTGGTACATAGACGACCGATTTTTAATTATAGCCTGTTGCAGTAAAAAACAATGTTGTTCCCACTTCTTTCATTTACATTATTTAATATGAAGAAACCAAAAGTTTGTCAAGACTTTAGTACAGTACTGTAAGGATTCATATGCAAGAGCTTGTGCTGTTATAGGAAAGTAATCAGTGCCAGGGTTACTGCATTTAACTTCATCCTGAAGGATCAGTAGTACTGTTATACCACAGCGATCTACTGTATCAGCGCTTTAACACGTTGTTTTCCCTCGGATTAAAGCCACCTTTGACACTGGAGACTTGCTAACTACGCCACTGCCATACTGTATACTGTAAATAGTTATAATATGTTCTATTATGTTGTTGTTTATAATATGATATGTTGTTATTGTTGTTGGCTCGAATGTAAGGCCTCGGCAATATTAGTCCTCTAAGATTAGCTGTTGCTAAAGAAAGAATAATTATCGCAAGAGAATTAATCAATCAATAAATAAATACACCCATTAAGCTAAAAGTGGATGAAGAGCCCAAGTTTAAGGTTGTTTAACTTGGGTATTACACTTGGGTTTAACGCTCTCTCATAATGCTAACAACAGGACGCGATAGACGTCAGTGTGTTAAGACTGTGAGTTACTGATCAGAAGGTTGCCGGTTCGAGCCCCAGCTCTGCCAGGTTGCCGCTGGCCCTTAACCCTGTCTGTTAAAAAAAAGCTGGGATATGAAAAGAATAAAGAATTTCACGATGCGGTACGGTATAGGTGACGAAGAGAGGCTGAACTTAAATTACAAAGCTGGTATATTTAGGAAACAGGATTAGTTAAAAAACATAATAGTTACTTATTTAGCTAAATATTAGAGATGGGTGGGAGGGAAAAAACACGTATTCAGTTACATATCGCGATTCTTTTGCATGTTGATTCATGAATCGCGACACGTTTGCGTTTGAGGTGGCAAAGCTTTTCCTCTATGATCCTACAGGCACAAAGTTGTTTTTAAGAATTGTACTGAAGAACAACATCTGGGGGAAAAAATGTACATCAAATCTGAATATTTATATAATCGCAAAACAAGTCGAATCGAACCTAAGTATCTTGATCAAATCGGATCAGGAGTTCCCCAGCAAAGTCGTCCCTATTATAGACTGATGAAATGTTGCGTTTTGTTTATTAATAATTACAGAAGCGCTGTCTCTTTTTTTTTTTTTTTGGGTCGCATCAGACATGACAACAGCTATCTGATAAAGAGTCTGATGGAACGTCCCGCGCAGGGCCCTACACTGTCCCCGCCACGGTTATCCCTGAATAGAGGCTTGCGTACACCGGTTGTCGAACCTTAATAACGAAAGCAGGACGCTGCAAGACGGTGAGTCAAACATGCCACGTGAAACTGAGACTTAGAAACATTCGGCCCACGCTTTTCATCGAGCTGACATATTTGAATGTCCTCAATGAGAGAACTATGACACGTGAAATAGGATCAGACCACAGGCGATAACGACCTATAGCCCAACAAAAAAAAAAATATATATATATTAATATGATTATTATTATTATTATTATTATTATTATTACACCCTTTTTTTCCTGAAAGGTTCTAAATCCGGGACGTCTCTGTACACTGGCGTGTTTGCTTTCACCATCACTGAGACTAATTCCAGCGCTCCTGAAGACAAAACAATAACCCTCCATAAAAGTCACATGATAAAGAACAGAACCTTGACCTCAATCCCAGTTAACACCTTTGAGATGAGCACACACCTCCACGGTCAGGCTCCAAAAACAGACAAGGACACACAGTATGGACGTATACCTAAAGTAACACAAAAATTATTGAGAACTGAGTCTCAGTAAAGTCTGATGCAACAGATTATGGTTGTTTTAGGAATCGAAAGTATACACTTTTTTTTTGTGTTATCTTGTATGTGTGTGTGTGTGTGTGTGTGTCCTTTATCTCCTGTTCCGCTACCTACAATAAAGCGTTCCGGCGGAGACACTGATGGTCGTTGACAGCCGGGGCAGTTAATTGATAAAATATTAGCAACTGATGTCAAACACTGCAAACACTGATGTCATGCTGTGAGGAACGACAGACTTCCCACCACATCTTCTCTATTTTTAGTCCCGCAAACCCACAGCGAGAAGCAGGCAGCACCAGCCGAGAGAAAGCTTTCATTCATTCCGCGTCGGTTCTTTTTTTTTTTTTTTCCTCCCCTCCCCTTCTCCTCTCTCACCTTAAACACGCTCGGAGTGCACGGCATGTCCAGGTCCATGTCCCCCTCGTAATCGAAGACATCCTCGTCCTCTAGAACTTTATCCAACAAACCGAGCACCTCTTCTTCTCCTTCCTCCATCCTGTGGCCTGACCAGCTTCTCTCTCTCTCTCTCTCACGCTCTTGTCTTTCTTCCGTTCCTCGTTTCAGCTCGCTGCTCGCTCGCCGAGCTCCATCGGCCTTTCCTTTCTGCGCTCGATCCGCAAAGCTTGTAGTTTCCTCTGCTTTATTGCTTTTTTTTCTTCCTTCCTGCGCTAGTTTGTTCGCTCTCTCTCCTACTTAAAAAGTGTTGCTTTTTTGAAAGCACACACACACACACACACACACATGCACACTAACACAGACGGACAAGTGCCTGCCCATGTCTCCTCCCCTTGCTTGGTCTTCCTGGTGTGTATGTGAGTGTGTGCGTGTGTGTCACCTCTACTTCCTTAATGATCTAAAGAGCTCTCTCTCTCTCTCTCTCTTACTCACTCACTCACTTATTCACTCTCAAGCAAAAAGTATCAGGACAGAAAAGCCCTTAGAAGTTACTACGGTCTTGTTTAACACATCATCATCATCATCGGGACATTCAATCAACTCGCTCTAATCAAATTATAAAAGCTCCGCTGTTCAATTTCCCGGCCTGATTCAATGTCCTATACTTTCTTGTCTCAGGTTCAACACACACACACACACACCCATAACACAAACATGGTCACTTATATTTTTCATGGGCGATGGCTTCGTCTCCATCGATAATTCACTCGCACACACTTTTACACAAAGTAAAGCTTCTCCTGTGTTGCCTCAAGGCTCTCTCTCTCACTCTCTCAGTGTGTGTGTGTGTGTGTGTGTGTGTGTGTGTGTGTGTGTGTGTGTGTGTGCTGCTTTACTGCTGACCACTCGCCTGTGGCTGCTGCGCTTTCACACTCAGCAGGGTTTTTTTTTTTTTTTTTTGCTCTTTGGCGAGACCGATACTGGACGCAAACGACGCTTTTTAACGAAGCTAACGAAACGAAAGGCATTGGCCTTTTACCTCCAGCACTTTCCATGAGATCAGACAGAGGGAAAGAAGAAATGACGTGTGAAAAGAGCGTTGCTCAATGCAGATTCCTCTTTTATGTTAAAAAACACTGGAGTAGGCTCTTGGGGGTGGGGGACTCGCACACATTATGCAATTAAAACATCGTCTCGCTCCCGTCCACTTTTCCTAAGGAAGCTTTGTTTAAACCGAGCTCCTGATTATTAATGGACTTTGGAGGAACTGTAGAGATAAAAAGGAATACAAAGGAGGTGATGAATATTACTGTGAACTGCTAACTTTTTCTCTTTTTTTTTGTAAAGGACGATCACACTTTGGAGAAAAGAAATAACTGACCAAAAAGTCAAAGTCGATTTTTCTTTCCCCAATTTTCTTGAAAAAATATTTTAATTCAAAAATACACTGCTATGACTAGTTTACATGAAATTTAAAGAAAGATTTATGATGATTTATATTGAAATATATTATATAACATGATTATTATTTTCATTTACTATTATTTATCTATTTATATAAAAGGGGGGATTGATTTGGAGACTACGTTCTGTGATGATCCTTCCTGATATTGGAACAAAACCAAATAATAATAATAATAAAATATATATATATTAAATGCCAACTGTTCTCAACACTGACTCTGGTTTAAATGCACATAAATGAATAAAATAAATACATAAATAAACATCATGTAAAACGTGGTGCACAATCTGCTTTGTGTAGTCATGAGTTATTATATAGAAATTATAATAACTATAATAAGGGTTTTTTTTCACCCTGTATCACTTGTGTGCTTCTACAGCTTGACCACTAGATGGCGACAAATCTATTTGTGATTCAAGGCTGCTGTTGCCACTAAAACCAGTCAGGACATCAAATCTACAGTGCGAGTTCTACATTTTATGATTGCACAATATCCACACACACACACACACCTTTCTCATTCGTTCAGTCTTTTACAGTCTCTGAAGCCGAACCCCGCACCTGCGCACGAATGTGTGATGTTACACACGGGCACAATGAGTCCACTGTGTAGGGAATAAAGGGCCAGTGTGATTTGTGTTGGCGCACTGCTTTGACGTTTATCAAACCCTTTGCGGCGGGGTTCGAAAGTTGTAAAGACTGCTTACATATACACACACACACACGCATTAGTAACACACAAGCACGGGAAAAACAAAGACAGACAAAAAGAAAGGTAACCTTTAGCTGTTTTCCTGAAGCCGGTTTGATATCCTGTTTCTCAGTAAAGTGCCTCAGAGCATTCTGGGATGCCGTGGCTGCACCATGCACTGCGTACACAGCTTACGTCCTAGCTGAAACAACGGCTTTGTAATAACCTCCTGCAAAGAGTCACTTAAGCGGTCAATGACTCAGGCGTCTGCTGAGTCTGAGTGTTAATAATCAGAGACGTGATGTCATAGTGTAGGAGTGTGAGACTTTCTCGTGGTGTGTTTAACCCTGTGCTATAGTATATAAAGAGGGAGTGTGAATGCCATGTCGCTCAAGCTCAGGGTTTATCTCCTAACGAAGATGAAACAAAAACATAAAAGAAAAAGCATTCCCAAATGTTTGGCATTTTTGTATTTTTTGTAAACATGGAACTCGGATCTTCCCTGTATTGTGACCTCATAAACGAAGCGACCCACCCCTGAGTCAATGCTCAGACCTATGCAACTCTGTTCAACTTCTAGGCTAGCGGGTGGTGGCTAACTGCTAACAGGCTTTCTTTAGCTCTTAAGATGGGCTAGATTAGCCTTTAGCTGCGAGTCATTTGTGGCTAACCACTAAAGGCTAACATATTTAATTCCATTGAATTCGATTGGATTCGTCTAGCTATTTAACGGCGGATATTGTCTCAAAACAGCTTTACGGAAATAAAAATTCTGAAAAAGCTAAGTGCAGGGGGGTAACTCAGTGGTTAAGGCACCGGACTATCAGAAGGTCCCAGATTCAAACCCCACCACCACCAAGTTGCCACTATTGGGCCCTCGAGCAAGGCACTTAACCCTCAACTGTGCCGAATAAGCAACAGTTGGCAAGGAAAAACCCCCTGAGAAGACATGAGGGGGGAAGAAAACCTCGAAAGGAAACACACTCAAACGGAAACTCATTTTGAAACCTTATTTGGGTACCTAATAATTCTTCTTCTCTGATGTTTAACGGTGGTTGGAATCCAGTAGGTTACATCACTGCCAGCTGTAGGTCTCATTCTCCCTCATAGTTTTGGCCATTAAAGCCGATTTTCCAAACCAATCTTCCTTAAAAACATTTGATCCATCCCTCCCTGATCATGTCATGTCATCTAGCCTCTACTGCCAAAAAGGCCAATGTCAGCTGTTAGCAGTTAGCAGCTAAATGCTAAAGGCTAACCTAGCGATCTTCAGCTTTCAAAAAAAAGAAGTTCTTCTAGCTCCTAGTTGTGTTTGATCTTTTACATCGCTAAATACTGAAGAGGTCACAACAACCCGATGCGCTTACATACATGTTTCACCTTATTTTGTTTTTTCAGAAATGCAGGTGGGAAAAGCCTGAGAACAGGTGGAAAATGCTTGACATGGTCCACAAACGCATTTTAGAGACCTCTAAGACTTTGTCTAAAAAGGAGTATTATACACTACATGACCTTTAAAAGTAAAAAAAGGAATCAAAACCCGGTGAATCTTCGACCCTGCAGAAAGATTCACAGACGTCATCCAACTTTAATGCCATAAACAGACATGTCCCTGCTTTTTTAGGCAGGAGACCTCTGTTTTACTAAATGCTGTAAAATGTTCACACCCAATATGTGTATATATCTCACACACACACACACACACACACACACACACACACACACACACACACACACCACATTAAACTCTCAATGCTTTCATTTCATGCGAGTCGTCATAAAATACAAGCGTGCTCACACTCACCCCTGCAAGCAGGCTCTCGGGTGGCGTAGGAGAGACGGCTTCTCCATCGGGACGGACACACAGCTGAGGAGACATGGTGGGAGACTCGTCGATGAACGGCATGGTCTCTGAGCCATCCTGGGACTTCCTGTCCTCCGCCCCGTCTCCCTCGTATCCGTCCGTGTTATAGTTAAAATCTGTAGGTGGACAGAGAGGACATGTTCATTAAAACCCACAGCGTTCCAGAATTTTGGTTAACAAGCACTAGTCCGCGGGAGGAGATCAATTTTGGTGTCTGTTTTGAAGGAAGTGATCGTTTAATGATTGCACTTATTTGACTTTCTGAACAAATGGTATATGCGACTTTTAGGGAAAAAATGAAGATAAATGTATAGGACACCTTAGAAACAACAACAAAATGTAAAAAAAAAAAAAAAGTCCCGTTCTGATGAATAAGAAGAAAAACAGTGGTTCCCTGATGCCTGGCTTTAATAAAAAAGAAAACACTGACACGAGCTGATGCTCGCAAACACTCCCTCAAGGAAACAGTCTCTGAAGGGTGGGACTGAGCCTGTGTGTCCCAGCAGCGTCGTCTCGGCTGGTTACCGTGACGACCGGCAGCAAACAAATGGAATGCAAGACCCATAAATCACCTAAATGCCAAGATGTCAAATATCATGTACATGCAGACTAAAATACACACACACACACACACACACACACACACACACATACAGATAAAGAATAAAAGTATTACAAACAAAAGTTTTGGTACAAACAGCCTGCAGTTGTGGTTTTTTGCAAGTATGTGCAAATTTACTAACAGTAATAGGCTGGTTAAGTTTTAATTAAAAAATATAGCAAACTCAAGCTTTGATTGTGAAAAGTAGAGGCAGCAAATTGGAAAAAGTAGAAAAGTGTTGAACTTTGGTGCACAAAAAAACCTTTTTACAAAGATTGTTGCAGGTCATGAGAAACACTAGAAGCAATACAAACCTCCCGTTAGTGCCCGTTATTCGTCCATAAAGGTTTAGAACAGCGCACAGAATAGACAAAGTAAACGCAACAGCTTAAATGTGTTGAACACGTCTCTTGCACACAAACTGATCGTGCATCTTTTAAGTGTTTTAACAAAACCCATGAAAGTAAAAGCAGTATCAGCAACAAAAGGAAATGAAAAAACGTATTCATGGGGGGATGAAATAGAAGGTTAGACTACAGTAACTCACACTGCTTTAAAGACGGTATATAATATGGAGTTTGCAAAACATTCAAATCACATAAAGTCATTTCACACAACATTAAGCAATGTACACCTGTAGTCCATGAATGCTGGGGTAACTGCAATGACAGAGAGAATACATTCATCTTTTTGCCCTCAGCATTCTTCAAAAATCCGTTATATGCATTTAGTTTACTTACGGCAGCTGCTGTTTTGTCCAGCAGTCTCTTGACTTTAAGGAATGATACAGTCGGCTAGTCATATGCTTCAGATTTTACTTAAAAATACAGATTGTGTATGTAGTGGATTTGGCACAGACAACCTTGTTTGCTAATAGCCCTATCTCTCCTATGCGGTTTGACTCACGGTGAGATGCCGTGTTGGGCACCTTGAGCCGCCACGAGTGACCGCCCGACATTCCGCGAAGTTCTGCAAGGTCCGCAAGGACTGGCAAAAAAATGGAAATGTAGTCACTACGCCAAAACTCGCTGTGAATCGTGATGAAACGTACTTAAGGCCGCTGCGCAAAACCGCGCTGACCCGCGTAGGTGAGACAGGGGTATAAGGGAAAATTATTTGCCAGAATGGGTCAAATATGTTTATTGCGTTTTGCTGTCTAATTGTTCTGATACACTCACCACTTCTTGACGAGTGAAAATAAAACAGGAGTTGCTTCATTTGTCAAATATGCTTGATGGGAGAAACATTTCATAGTATCAAGAGTTTTTTATTAGCTTAATATCATGGAGTACACCTGCTGTTGGAGTGTTTCTGCCTTGAGATTCAGCATTTTGTGCATCTTGAGATGCTTTTCTGTTCACTGTGACTGGTAAGGCTGGTTACTCGAGTTACTGCAGACAGACTTAAAGTGCTTTGGCCATTTTCCTCCAATCTCTCAAACCACCCACTGTCTGGAAGAATTTTTTCACCATTGTGTGTAAACTGTAGGGTGAGTTGAGTTAGAGCTCTTACAGCTCTTAAAATCCCCTTTTAACAGGAATCAGGGTTGATACAAGGCTCCATCTTCTACAGTCTGCTCCCTCGAGTTACAGAAATGCTCAGACTCGAGAGCGTATCGACCCGGTCTCATCACGGTAATGTTTACACTAGGAATTATGGGAAGTGTAGTCATGTAGTTTCCCATTCTTTAAAAGACCCACATGAGGAACAGGCCTACCGGTGCTAACGTCAACCCTGCAGTTCCCAGTTTACTCTAACACACACAAGTAAAAGATGTCGGCCAAAACATGGTACTGGTGCTGATGCTAAAAAGTGTCTCAACTTGGTGAAAAACAGAATTTTCAAATAGGATCATATAACGCCTTTTTTTTTTTTTACAATGCTTTAACGCTTCTTATCTTATGATCCATGCTTTGTTTTTTCTAAATATGCAAACACATTTATGTTTTTCAATAGCTAAAAAGAAACACATTTCCTAAATACAGTTTCACGCCCTTTTTATGTAGTAGCCAAGTTTTTTTTTATTCAAATCTTTCAAAGATCTTACAGTAATTGTCACTCAGATGAAACTTTGCCAATTCAGATTTCACAGGAAAAAGTGTTTTATTATAAAATGCTAAACTATTAAGATATTGCAACATGAATTTGAAATGGTTACGGACACTACAGCTTTTTTGCTTTTTAAGCTTTTGCTTTCACATGCTTCTAGAAGCTTACACCAATTTTAGTATCAATACTAAATCAATACTTGTATCAGAAATATAAATAATTTGCATTTTAAATGATTATTGTTTGAAGTGAGCGAGTATAATGCTAAAAAAACTGACATTTTTTGGGGTACATAAAAAAATTTCTCCAAAACAGCTGAAGGTTTTTTTTTTGTTGTTGTTGTTGAAATCTTTAGGGAAGCAAGATTGTCTGCCACACACATTATACATTTTTGTATAATATGTATTCATTAAAATAAAAATAAAATCAGCCCCAATACTGTGTTTTAGATGTGTACAAACTGCTTCCAGTGTACAAGCAGTGTCCAAAAGTATTAAGACAATGTATGCCATGCATTATAATTCTCCCTGTGCACGCAAAAAAATGAAAGGTGATGTCATTAATTAGTTCGAGACTATCAGTGTTGTGCTGATTAGAATCAGAATCAGGCGGTTTAGTTAACGGATGGAACAAAAATACGTGGCAGGACTTTTACTTTCTGAAGCCAGGGTGTCCATGCGCGTGTCCAAAAATGGCTAAAACTCAGGATCTGTGAAATTTCTGTACGTCATCTTCAGGAAGCGATCAAGCAGACATGGATTGTGCGAGTGACTCCAGTGTACCCCAGATGAATAAAGGACTTCACACTACATATGGATCGTCGTTCAGCAATTTCACTGCATCAAATAACAAATCAATTCTTATTCTTATAAAAAAAAAAATTTGAATTAAGATCGTCATTCAAACATTAAATTTCACAATATGGTCACGATTGTATCAAGCTCGAATTTTGGTTACACACACAAACACACACACACACACACACACACACACACACACACACAGTGCAACTGAAAAAAGAGGAAGATGCAAATGAAGCGGTGCAGTCATGCAAACAAAACAAGTATTTCCATACAAACAGTACAGCTAAGTAATTAAATATAACCACGCAACGACAAATAACCAGAACGATACGTATAAATCTTTAAGTCTTGACGCGGAAACTATTTAGTTACAGAAATACAAACGCGGTTTTAATGCTTGAGTATTTAGGTACGAAGCTCTCAATGCAGTGTTTTTTTTAAATGTTTTTTTTTTACACTGACAAGACAAAAATCAGTATTAGTACAAGTGCAGTACACACACATACTGTATAGCTGTCCTTCCTTCTTCATTCTCTCTCTCTCTCTCTCTCTCTCTCTCTCTGTCTGTCTGTCTGTCTGTCTGTCTTTCTCCCAGTCAGCATCTATTGCTTTCCATCTTTCCACGTCTGTCTCTTTCACTCTGGCGTCTCTCTATGCTATCTCTATCTTCATGTCATTTTCTCTCTCTCTCTCTCACTCTCTCACTCACATACACACTAATCTTACCATGTGAAGAGATTAAAGAGCGCAGGAGGCACGCAGCCTCGAAAAAGAAAGCCATGTGCTCCGTATTCGGCGAATGGAGAACACCTCAGGAATATCAGATGTTTACATTTGCTTACTTTCGAGCGCACGTACACAAGCAAAAACATATGTAAATCCCATTCAAATGTTTATGCCAGGTAGATGGGGAAGCTCAGCGGTGTACAGTGTGAGGAAATGTTCTGAATGTCATGTGACACATTCCAACCAGTCAGGTGGGTATTAGGATAAAGTTACAACACACGCACTCAACGTTTTTCAAGGTATTAATTCAAAACAGATTATTTTTCGCCTAATAGTTGTGGAAGCAATGGCTCTATCTGTGTGTGTGTGTGTGTGTGTGTGTGTGTGTGTGTGTGTTCTCCTCTATTGCAATCATCTGCAGTTTCTCAGCATGCATGAGCTGAGACGATTTTATCAAACTGCTTTCTACTATGCCTCGATTGCACCACTTACACACCCACACACACACACACAGTCTTCTTTGCTTGGACGTAAACAATCCTGTGCCTTATAATGTGTACAAGGAAATGGTTTGTTTCATTGGTTTTTAGCTAATTTTACAACAAAAATAACTTTTGCACTAGTTCTACAAACATCACGTAATATATACCACATTTTATGCTGATTTTAAAAACGAAGTTTACATCCTCTATAGCTATGTCTATTTAAATCTACAAACAATCAAGTAATCAAATATATAGAGTCATTTTGCTTACTCATCCCTTCATTGTACATTAGCAAAGGGTCAATAAAGCAGCAACGGCATACTGTGTGTGTATGTGTGTGTGTGTGTGTGTATATATATATATATATATATATACTGTATGTATGTGTGTGAGTGAGAGATGCATATAGCAAGAATATTGCAATGCTTATACACTATGCATTACAATACTGAAACTGTAAATTGGAAAACTGAAATTAGTTACTATCTAACTCTGTTTAAAATAAATATTTTTTCCCAAAATTTCTGAGCAAACATATAAAAAATCACGTTGAAAATAATGTTAGAAACTTACACCTTAGCATCTTAAGATCTTAGCATTTCAGCTAGAACCTAATCATACTGCATCAACAATCCCACCTTTCACCAAGGTTTTGGAAACAAAGCAGCCAGGAAACTGACAAACTGAGACCTTTTGTTAAAAATTTGCAATAAATAAATGAATATGTTAATAAATAATACATAAAGGGGGGGAGGGGGGGGGGGGCAAATGAGGAAAAAATAACAGAATTATTGCAGTTCTGTGAGCAGGTAAGAAACTATTTAGTTTTAAACACAAATTATGGTAGCTTATTGCAAATTTCCATAATTGGATCCATTAAAATGAGCAATTTTAAATTATTAAACCACTTTTCTATGGAGAAAAAGTATAGTTTTAATGAAAAAAAAAAAAAAAAAAAAAACAACTATCACCTTTTTAGGCCAAAAAAACACAATGGTCTAGGTCTATGGATTTTTGGGACACTATCTATAACTGTTAAAAAAAATATATATATATATATTTTTTTTTTTACTACTTTTGATGTTCAGTATTAAAATGAAAGCCTTTTCTTGTATGCTTGCTAGTCACGAGTGCAGAGAACATGCTACGTTCCCCACAGCATGCTGTGACAAATCATACTAAGCTGTATTGCATAACCCAAAGGATTATGGGTTGCATGTTGACGATGCCACCACAGCGTATTTAAGCGACCACGCGGTGTTCCTGTCAGCTCCAATCCCTCAAACACACAGGCGCGTGCCCCGCGCGCAAGGAGTCAGGCCGTGCTTGCCGAGCCTGCCGAGTGTCAATCAGCCGCTTGTTGCCATGGCGAGATGTAGAACTGCCATGACAACTCGGAAGGCTTTAATGCAATCAGAAGCCGTGTGACGATTTAAACGGTCAGAGCAGCTATTTATAAGCTCAACGGTAGCTTGAACATCATACACTTCCCCTCTTGTGCTTGAAAGGGGCTGAGTTTCAAAAACAAGCGCAAGATTCTTAGTTAAATAAGTTATTGGCTATATTTCCACAACGGTTTTTGTATGAAACACCTTCAGAAGCAAGAGTTTACCAGTGCCGTGGTGTTATTTGTGTTTCCTATGTAATTAATATTTAGGATTTAATTAAATCGATCAGACTCCTATCTTTTACATGTACTGTAGGACTTTCTATTTGCCTTTAATTTGCAAACCGATATAAAATATATTAAGTGTTAAAATACTAAGGAGAAAAAGATGAAGACCATGGAGACTTGTTTTTCTCTCCATCTCTCGCTCAAGCTAGTCAGCAATTCAGCACAATTAATGATGTCATCTGCCAGAGCCTTTATGTGTCTGGGGAGCCTCGTAAAATTCAGCCCTTTCTGGCAGCCACTCTACTAACACACACATGCACACACACACACACGCATACACACAAACAGACACACCAAAGCTGATTTCATAAACTGAAGACACAGAGAGCCATTAAACTGGGGAAATGTAATCTGAGGCGTTAATTGCTGGGCGAGGGTGGAGTCTTAAACACTTTTAGAGAAAGGGGCACTTAGGGTGAGAGAAGCAGGTGGACGACAATTGACGATCTGTTCCTTCGATTCTTTACAGAAAGTAGTTTTTATTTCTACTTAACTACCCATGATAAAACTTGATGAGCAGGTTGCATGCATGCCATTTGTTGAATAGTCCAGACTACTGATTAATCACTCAGTTTCCACAGACATCCTGATTAATGTGGAAAAGCTTCGCTTCTGGCAGTAAAACCAGAAAAGTCTGTTGTAAACTAATGCAGCGTCTGCTAGAGTGAAGAAATTATGGTTGAGTGAATGGGTGTTTTGTTTTTTTTTAAAAAAAGAAGTTTGAGTGACGTCATGATGCTCCGAGTCTGAGCCTAGCCGCGACGTTTTGCGCATGAGCGAAGCCAGGACGCTTCAGAGTTTGAGCAAAGTCGTGACGTTTTGGCGTTTGAGAGAAGTCATGATGCTTTAAGTGAAGCCACGATCACAAAGAAAAATGCATGGACATGCACAACCACACACTATTAGCACCATAACTATTCTATATATGTAACTATTCTAGTATATTAACATATGTATGTTACAATATGCTAGGATTCTACATAAAATATTGCTGAGGAAGGATATCACACTTTTGCAGGCAACTCCCTGCGAAAGTGTGATATCCTTCCTCAGCAATATTCTATGAAGAATCCTAGTATGGTCTAACCTATTCTAGAAAAGCTCTGCTTAATCTCTCTCTCCCCCTCTTTCCCCATCTCTGCTTGAACTGAAACATGAAGGCAGGAAGCTTTGATCGATGTCATTTACTTCTACGCTTCCGATGTGAAGGTTCCACCTATTTATGAGATGCGTGTGTGTGTGTCTGGGAATCTGAATCTGAATGTACAAGCATTTGATGTGGGTCTCATCTGTTGGTGAGCCACACTGGGTCAATGGCTCTCATCATGTCATCAAGAGTGTAGGGAGTGGAAAAGCAGAGAGATCGAATGATAAGCACTGAAAAAATGGAAATGACATTTTTAAAAGGAAAGAAAAGAGACAAGGTTAAGTGATCAACAGAGAGAGAGAGAGAGAGGGAGAGAGAGAGAAAGAGAGGTGCAAGTGGGTGTCAGGCTGTTGACAAACTCGCCAGTCTGACCATCTGTGCTCTTCTTAAAGATGAGGGAAAGAACCACAACAACAGAGAACGCCTGACAACGCCCACTCACAACAAGCACACGTCACGGATCGTTTCATGGATAGATTCTCAGGCACTGCAACTCGAAAATGAAGGACCAAAAAAAAAAAAAAAAAACCCTCATTCCATTAACCTCATTTGAGTCAAAGTCTCCCTGGACCTGGTAGTACATTACAGAGCTTGGGGCGAGGGCTATGTTCTAGTCATCTCATCCAAGTTTGTTGTTGTAAATCCCAAGCCGTGTTCACGGTTAACTTTGAAGCGAGTTTATACTTTGCAAATGAACCAGCTGGAGTTTTTTTGTAGCTCGGCGTTTGGGGACACCAGTAAAACCTGCTCTGAATCTGTGTACGGATTATATTTGGGTGTATGCGACAGCGTCTGGCTTTTTCAGATGCCATGTCTGCGTCTAGTAGAACACGGTCCACGTCTATACAGTGTGTTCTGAAAGAAACAAGCGATGGGCGGAAGTGTTCCCCTGAGAGATCCTGAAAAGACCAAGGTGTGGCTAATAGCCGTTATAACAGACATAAATACAACGGCTGAAACGTTGAGAGACTTAAATGTATGTGGAAGCCGTTTCCCAGGGGGTGATTACTCGGAAACTCGTAAAAGAGCGGCTGTGCCATTACCCACCAAGCTGACGAGGGGGTATAGAGGGCAAATAATTTCTATTAGTTTATACTTTAAGGCGCAAGTAAAAAGTAGTTTCTGGTATCAAAAACTACAAGGGAAATTTGTCTTAAATATACCGTAACTTTGAAAGATACAGTACCACTTTGAATCGACCTAGTGGGACAGCTGATGCTTTAATGAGGGACTGTGTATTTTGTTCCCCATCGGTTCCCTTGTGGTCACTGGCCAGGTCAAACTATTCAGGCTCACTGTTGCGATTAAGATCATAAATATCTGAAACTTTCCAAACCTGCACTAATAATAAAATGACTTTGTCTCAAAATGACTCGAAACGGAAATGTCAAACAGGGACAGTGTTACAGTACCGGGTGAAGCGACACTTCTTGTTTAAATTTGGGGTCACAAAGTGTTGATGCTTAGCCGGTCCGTATTAGAATATGTATTTTATGCTTCTCTTACTATCGCTCTTTATCTGAATACATGATATATACAAGTAATTTAAGTATCTAATTAACCACGCATTAAAAATCACAACACGTTTTAGATAACACTTCGAACATCAGAAGGGCGAAATGAATGTAAGGAACTGCAGATCTTTGGCGATTTTTCATGCGCAACGGGCGAGCTGGGAGTCCTAGGCAGACTGTTGATTCAATTCCATTTTTTCTAAAGGAGTTCTCCTGGAGGAAATAAGAGCAGCGGCAAATACCAGTGCTTTGTTAGATTTACAGAGATCTGTATATAGAAAGGTCCGTCTCTTTGTTGGTTTTTTTCCCCCCTCACTACACAGATTCATTTTCTCATCTACATTATGCTCCGAGCTGGAGGTAAAACAGACTGTATGTAAATGTCTGAACAGAAAATGCATTACAGCAGCATCGTCAGCCATCAGAGCGTTCCTTGCAATGTACGGTAACAAGTTCTATGCAATAGCCCCGTCTTGGTTGTTTGTAGGTAACATAAGCTTAAGAAATAACATTTAACTTGTATACAACGTTTAGTTACAACAGAGTAATCTGATTGGACAAGAGGCTTTCCACAACTGGTAAAAATAGACGGTAACAGCATTGTGATGTTTAATTACATGTATGACTACAGCTGCATCACAGCCGTGCTGATATTCATCATAACAGTATTCCCGTTCGTGTGATATCGCTCAATTAAAAATAGGATAAAAAGTTCGACCAGTATGGTTTTCTTTAAATAATTTTTCAAAAATGGCAGTTTTTGAAAACATAGCACTTGATTGCTAGAAAATAGTCAGTGTAGGATTGGTCAGCCTGCTCCATCATCAATTAGGCCATTAATGCAGGATTTAGACACCGTTACAACTAGAACAAAACCCTTTGTTATTAGTACCAGCACTAATACTTCTAATAATCAGCTAATACTGATCACAAGCTGAACAATAAACAAAAATAAAGCTGGTTCTGTAATCGTATTACACTGCTAAAACCAACTTTATCAACATGCACTTGCCATGTTTCCAAGTCTATAAGTCCTTTTCCACGGATATCACAAAGCAATCAGAGTGTTGCAATCCAGGTCACAAGTCACACACATTTAATTTTATTATTACTCAAATGTGACATGTTTGAGTTAAAGAGTCATATAGTAATTCATAAACTTTAAAGACAAAATCTGAAAGAATTACTTGTCTATGAAGACGTCTACAGATACTAAATATTTAGTAAGTAATACGAGTTCTGGTCTTGCATCCAAATATTCCACTAATTAAAAAGTCTTCAAGTCTGCATGGAAATGTCATTTTATTGAGGTCAAAAACATTTTCTATTAAAAAATTGTAGCACTTTTTCATTATTTACAGTATAGAGTGTTGAAATAGTTCAGGAGTGTTTCTCAGTCAGGAAAATAAACAACAAATTTAACAACAACCTGGTTAAAAATTTTGGTTGAAATCAGGTTGAAAATGTAGCCTAAGATACATAATAATACAGTAAGATGCTCTAGCAGATGCAGTTAAACTGGTAAGGAATTTTCCCTTTTTCCAGAGAGCGAGAAAATAAAAGTGAGACTGACCGAGATTCTGCTTCAACAATCTCAACGATCACAAAAAATCATCTTAAGGAGGGAGTGAAGCTTTTGTTCATCCGAAGGTCAACAGAATGCTGAATGGAAAAAAGTGTGGGCTGTGACATTATTAATTTGAAAAGACTGTTGAAATTCTCCTCGTTGGTCGGTCATAAAGTGTTGATTAACTTTCTAGTATGGCACAACTATGTTGTAGTGCAAGATTTAAAACAAATCACTAAAGTATTTGAGCAAGCTTACTCAAATTCATTTCTGTACCTGTAGTAACAACTTGTATGGTGAATGTTTCTTGTGATTTACGATTACCAATAAACATATATTGTTAATGGAACTTTGCTAAGTGAAACCAAAAAAATATGGTTCTGTGGAGAAGATTTTTATAATTGTAATTTTTTTAAAAAAGATTATAAAAGGGATCTCCAGTGTCAGCAATTATCCCTATGAAAGTAAATGACATTAATACGTTTCAAGATAGATGATAACCAGAACTAGTGCAATTTTTACATTAAGTATTACATTAATATTTATATTTATATTAATGTACATAAATAAAGGATAAAGGGCCTTGTTCAGCATATTGACAATTTTATCACTTTCCGGACTTTAGCTTAAACCTTTTCACATGCTCACAGGTATTTAGAGAACAGCACAAAAAGCATGAGGAATATTTTGGTAAGTAATAAGTCATGCAATCCCTGCACCCACCTTACCCACACTGTTACCGTAGCAACAGCATTGCACATCCTACACGGCCAAATTAGCCCACTGCAATAAATGAATGATATCTATTAAACGTATCAGGGTCTTAATTCATCCAAGTAAGAAGAGCCTCAATTAGTAGTTCTTTATTCTTCCGAGCCTGAATTAATTCGCAAATTTACATGACATACAAATTTATACAAACTCATTACCAAGGCTATCCAAACTGTGATTAGGTTTTTAATTATAAACCAGCGCGGACATATCGGGTCACAAAAGCGAACGGACGGAACATTAAGATCTGATGTTCTTCCTTGCATTTATTCTTCTCCTGCTCAACAGCGAGCTGAGAGGAAATCTGGCGTATTGAAAGCTTTTCATTAGACAGATTTAATTAGGCTAATTAAGCAAATGGGAAAACATGGCAGGCAGTCAACAGGAATGCCAGTTTGATGAGTTAAGCAAAGTGGGCCAGCCTGGGGGGGGTAGGGAATTGAACAGATGCGAATGATGGACTGAGGTGAGCATTAACGCTAAAGAGGTGAATGATGTCAAGGTTAAATGTGCAAAGGAGAATAGTTAACTATACAACATTACACAATCAATTTGATGAGCTTGTTTTAAAGTTGTTTAAGAAGGTATATAAATTATCAGAATTAACAGAATGCAGGTTCCTAAGCCTGGAGCCACAAACAGGAAACTGTCCATATATATATATATATATATATATATATATATATATATATTCAGGACCACAAGTGGCCACTGCCACATCAAACTTACTAGTCATCCATCGAGCTATCACTGTTCCTGGCAATTTCTTCAGGTCTTACCAGCCTCTTAGCAGTGATTTGTTTCTTTATCTTGACAACTTTAAAAGGTCGAATCTACACAAGGTGACAGTAGCTTGAGCTAGCAAAATATGAAGAACTGAAGATATTAAGAACATTTATTTTGAGGAATGGTGAACAAAGACAGAATTGTGTTCTCGTTCAGAATTGCATTCTTGCTCATATTCTTATCAGCGATGAATCCCAGCACTGGTAGAATAAGTTCGTAAATCGCTTTGGAGAATCACCAGCCACATAAACGCACTTTTTTGCAAATTCAAAACGAATAGTGTGTATGAAAACAAATGGCAAAAACACACCAACAAAGCATATTTACTGCTATCGAGCTAACAAGCTACATCTGGAGATTAAGTCACGCCCCCGGAGATGGACTAGATATGCTTGTGACAATCTTATCAAATCTTTATGACCATTTCCTTGAAAATTTCCTATAGCATAGAGGGAAGAGTTCAAAAAAGCCCGGTTTGATATCAGGTGTACTTTAAGCCCACAAAAGGCGTCGCTGTTACCGTTCGAACATGGTCATGGTCGCTGACTCAGGGCTAAGAAGTGACAGAATTAGAAGAGGGCATTTGATTCCAAGCAATATATTGATAAATATACAAATTTAGCAAGGAAAGTATTTATATTTATACACATGCCGATAGTGCATTAGCCTGAAATATCCCTAAATACATTATAGAGTAAGGTATTCCTGGCATAAATCAAAGCAAAAGTGTTTCCGACTGGTGAAGAATAAGGACGGCTATATTCAGCTCTCAGCTTCCGACCTTATATTATTAGTACTATTGATTTATACATAATCTTAAGCTGATTAGTCTACAGTGCGACAGATTACTGCATTTCAAGCTTTTGTTTTGTGTCGAAAGCCGAACAGTAGCTGGAATGTCTTTTAGATCTTTCAAGAATATTTAATAATGGTTTGATTTTGTTCTGTAATGCTAACACGCCGAGATTCGCTAGAAAAAGAAACACCCTAGTGAGTCACGCCAAATTAAATAAGTTAGTTAATTGGTTAGTTAGAACCCTCATTCCTACTTAAGGTCATGCTAATCGATGTTTTGCCCATTCTGCTGAAAGCTTAATGTTAAAAATAAAACCACATTGCACACTGAGAGAAGCTTTAGACCTTGAAGGTTCAGACAGGTCAGGCTGATTTAATAAAGCTAATCTTACAATACATATTTATAAAACATTCCACACACTGGATCTATGCAAATCGCATACACACAAACAAAAGACACCAAGAATAAAAAGCACTGCTGGTTTATTCTCCTCAGAAAGGTCAGATCAACAGAGGTGTGTGTAAAAACATACATCATGACATTTTTCAATGGTTGCTCATTCAGCCAACAAAAAGGTACCATTCATCAACCAGGGAGCAAAAAGGTACAGTTGCTAAACTAAAAAAAAAGTACTGTTCCTCAATCAACGGTCAGAATGGCACTACTTCTAAATCAGAGAACAAAAAGGTACAGTAACTGGGCCATAAGTGTACTTGAAGGCAAAAATGTGTACAGTTACCGAGCCAAAAAGAGGCTGTTCCTCAATCAGACCCGAAAAAGATCCAGTTACTGAGCCAAAAAGGTAATGTTCCTCAACAAGATACCAAATGCGCTCAGGTACGGAGTCAAAAAGGTGCCATTTCTTAACCGGTTTCTGGCACCTGAGCACATTTTGGTATCTTGTTGATACCAAATGGGTCCCACTTACTGGGTAAAAAAATCCATATCTAATGGATCTACTTACTGGGTCAAAAAGGTACTGTTCCTGTCACAAATGAAGTGTTTTTTTTTTTTTTCTTTATGAATTACTTTCATGTTTTTTCAAACTTTCTCCCCAAATTCCTGCCCATCACAATGGCAGTCTCCCATGAAGGTAATCACCAACCAAGCAGAGCGAAGGGTATCGCGTGCTTCTTCCGAGGCACGGGACAGCAACCAACCGAATTTTTTTCAAATTGCTTGGACATGCACCATAAGGATTGGTATCTGCTCCTTCTGCTGCCGTGAGCTGACAGACGACCATGATTGGCTAACGTCAACATGATTGATGCGAGAGTGCTAGAATGCCACCCATCGCTCCGCTAGAGAGGGAGCTCAGCCAATCAGCTCTCTCTAGGCTTCCTGGCTGTGGGAAGGGGGTCACAGAATCATCCAGGATTCAAACTTGATCCATGAATGATGATGACGAACATGTTGCTGATGCACCATGCAGAATTCGGTGTTTCAGAACCAATGGGGTGCAGGCACTGGGCTAAAACAGTACCGCTTCTTAATCAGAGACCCAAAGGTATTGTTTTTTTATTGTTTTTTCAGGTACAGTTACTGGCCAAGAACGGTTTCTTAAAAGTAAACATTTAAAAACTTTAGCAGTTTCCCACCTTGCTAACCCACCATGTTCCCCTGCAGTGGATGGCAAGTGCTAAAGACACCAACCTTTGCATCACCCGCTGGA
>JAOVVA010000031.1:11431210-11444956 GCA_028565275.1 Leiocassis micropogon
ACCCACCAAGCACGGGGAGAACACGCAAACTCCATGCACACAGAGACAGGAATCGAGCCTGGCCGGGAATCGAACCCAGACCCGACATCGACAGCATCGACAGTGCTAACCACTACACCACCGTGCCGCCCACCTTCTTCTACACAGCGCTTTAAAAACTATCCCCAGAGAACAGCTTATCTTTTTAAAATGTGATATCGTTTTTTTTAACCTTTGAAATCATCTACATTATGTGACAGTCCTAAACACGATCATTGTTAAGAATGTAAAAAAGGTAATAAAAAAAAAAAAACTGAAAATGTTTGTTCAAGGACATGAAATATTTTAGACCTGAACAACTTTTTGAATAACTGTCATTTATGCATTTCACATTGAAATTTTTTTATTTAATGCAGGCATGCAAAATTCATGCAAAACATCCTGTTACTTTGAGAAACCATCTCTGTAATATAACAACAAAGCATCTGGTTACTACTAGAATCTTCTTTGTCCTCAAATCATAGTGACTGAACGTCTAAAAACTGGTCCGATCGAAATAACGGGAAGTTACCCTCCGGGTACTCCGGTTTCCTCCCAAAGACATGCAGATTAGGCTAACTGCCATTCCCAAGTTGCCCGTAATGTAATGTGTGAATGAGTGTGTGTGTGTGTATGTTCAGGATGTCTCATGTCCTAAGTCTCCTGAGATAGGCTCCAGGCCCCCCTGTACACAGGATGAAGTGGTATAGACGATGAGTAAGCAAGCGAGTGAGGGACCACCATTCTACCTATTGGCAGGCAGGACTGTCACTTAGGCAAAGCCTAGTAGGATAGGATTAGGTAGGATTGTCAGTTAGGCAGAAGTTTTAAGACAGGTGTGGCAAGCAATAATATCTTTGTTTAAATCTGGAAAGACTGGTTTGTTTTTGAGGTGGGCCTAGTGCAGGGAAATCTTAACCTTGATACTTAAATAATTCTTTTGATTGTGTAAAGCTGCTTTGCGACAATGTCAATTGTTAAAAGCGCTATACTAATAAAATTGAATTGAATGATAATATAGTGATCTTTTTCCTTTGGAGAGTGAAAGCATAATGGTTTTATAGTTTGAGTGCTGTTTTCTGGCTGCATTTTAGGAAATAGGCCTCATTGCATGTTAACATTAAAGTTTAACACTACTTAGGTTTAATTATTCATGTTTTTAAATAACCTTTAGGTGTTGTTGCATGGAGGCATTTTATTCTGTTTATTCTTAGAAACTTCTAAGACAGTACAACAAACGACACCTGTTTAAGGGCTTAAGTCGAAATTAAACCCGTCAGGGGGTCGAAGGAAAAAGTTTACGTAAGAAGGATATTTCCTTCTGAGGTAAAAGGAAGATCAGTGTGTTTATTTTGTATTTACTGATTTCTTTTTGTAGGATCTTTTGTTGTCAGTCCGCTGTTCTGTGCCTACTTGTTGAAGTTTGGAACCATCTGGTTTTTTACCCTTACTGGAGTTTAGTTGTTTTATTTGTTGCAAATTTGGTTCACATACAGTTGCCAGCTGGGTTCTAACTTAGTGGGTTTTTTTGTAAACATTTTATTATGTATGAAGGAAAACTGATTTTTTTTGTATATAATTATGTTGTTTTACTTTTCCTTTTTTCAAAATAGACCATTTGACCATGAACACGTGAAGTTGTTTAACTTGACTGTAGGATGGCACCTCCAAGCAGCGAGCCTCTATACTATAAGGATTATTTCATTTCTTTGTATCACAAGTCATTACAAATTGTTGAATCAGTTCGTTTTATGTTATAGTGTTAGAAATAGTTTTTAAAACCCTTAAAAGTCAAGCAAAGCAAAGTTCTTATATGGAAGCTTTAGATAGAATGAAAGTTATTATAACTTTTGTAAAGGGTAAATATAGAACTTTAGTTAGAACTATTGCCTTGCACCTCCAGGTCCTGGGTTTGATTCCCTCGTTGGGTCTGTATGCATGGAGTTTGCATGTTCTCCCCGCGCTTTGTGGGTTTCCTCAGGGTTCCCGGTTTCCTCCAACAGTCCAAAGACATGCAGATTAGGCTAATTGGTGTTTTGCCAAATTGCCCGTAGTGTGTGAATGTGCATGCGAATGTTGACCAGAGGTCCTAAAACGGTTGTGCAAGATGGGAATAAACACAGTGTTCACCATTGGCCTCGCCCGTCCCTAGTTGGACTACAGATGTTTCCGGATGGATGGAGGAACCAGAATAGGGGAATGATGTTGCAAACAAAAAATGTCAAACTCTCAAAATGAGCATATTATTAATTATTTTTTGGTCATAGGAACAATTGAAAACAACAAGAAAAACGTTGTCATCTGTATCTGTGCTATTTCTTTGCCTATGTGACCCATTTTTAAAAAGTTTTTTGTCAGTCATGTTTGGATAGTTGGTTAAAATAAAAATTAAAAAAAAGATTCAGTTCATCATATTACGTAGAATAAGTCACTCTATATTGCACAATCCTGAGCCCTAAATACTGGATGTTTATTTATTTATTTATTGTAAAAAATAAAAAATTAAAAAAAACAGCAAAAGGGGAAAAAGGTGAGCAATAACATTTCGAAATGTTGTACTCTACTGCATGTACTGGAAGTGAATAAAAAAAGTTGTAAATAAACTTATATACCATCTAACCAACAGCTTTAGTACAGTGTATGACACTTCTTGCAAATAATTATGTCATAATAAGGAGAGGTTTTCCTACAGTTAAAAAAATCACTTTTCTCCTAAAGAAAGCTTTTCCTTGTAAATAAAAGTTTTTTTTCCTGGTAATAACGAGATAAATCAACATGCCTTCCTTGTATTTTTCTCGTTATAATAATAACAATAATGAGATTATTTCACGCAACGAGATGTTATCTCGACGTGCTTTTCTCATAATTCAAGTCACGTTTTTTCCCCCCTCGTTCTGGATCAGCAGATGTTCCAGCTCCACTGCTCAGGAGATGTGTGTTTACCTGACGGTGAGTGTTTACCTGAGGTTCTCCTGTGTGAAGGCTCGGTTCAGGTCCGTATCGATGTACCTGGCGCACTTCTCCGCGGCTCTCGGGTTGGACATGAACGGCTCGGTGTGCACTCTGCGCCGCCGGATCTCGCTGTCGTCTTTGGTCCACATGGACACGAGCATGACGCCGGACATCTCGTTCCCGTGCGTGCCGCCGAAAATCGCCACGCGCCGGGCTTCAGCCAAACAGCACACGTCACTGGCCATAGCGCGCGGCACCTGCGGGCGCTGAAGGTGTGTGCGGGAAGTGCGCGAGGAGGGGTCCTGAAGAGGGAGGAAAGTTCACAGAGAGTGCGGTGTAGCGCGCGGCCGAGAGGAGCTGGAGAGCGCGCGTTATGTAACCCGCTTTAAAAGTCCGAGCGGCGCTCGAGGCTCTAACTCCGCTTTCAGGACTATATTAGGCTCGAGTGGGCGGGGCCAAAGAGAAATAACACAAACTACCCGGTAAACAAACCGCTTCGATCCGGGACTCCGCCACCGTCACCGAGAGAGAGATCACTGCGGGACAAACAGCACCGCTACAAACGCCGTAATCTTTACAAATGTTAATAAAAAAACATCACTTATTTGTAGACTTATTTTTTTTGGCACACACACACTCACGTTTGTCATACTATCATTATGAGGGCCGACCCATATGAGGACCTTCCACAGTGAAAAAAAAATTATACACACCTCAGGTAAAAAAAAAAAAGAAGTATATTGTATATTATATTTATTATAATTTATTTTAATTTAATAGTAAAATATTTATACAGGTTTTTCTTTTCCTGAGGTGTCTATTTTTTGACTCTGTATATATACACATTGTTGAATTATACTGTGTGTTTATAGTCACTTTGGACAATACTAATTCACTTTAAACCCCTTACATCTAAACAATCTTTTCCTTCAACTTTTGCCGTCTGGTCCACGCTACAGGGCACTGAACACCAGCACAACCAGACACTAGAACAGTTTCCCCCGGGAAATCTACCTCATGAACAGTTGTTCTCCCCAATGTGCATTTAAATTATGTGCAATATGAGAAACACTGTGCAATACCACTGATATATATTTGATAATACATCTTATTGCATTTCTTGTTTATATATATTTGATAATACATCTTATTGCATTTCTTGTTTATATATATTTGATAATACATCTTATTGCATTTCTTGTTTATTTATTATTTATAGCCTATTATTATCTCTGGAAGCTTCTGTCACCAAAACAACTTCCTTGTATATGCAAATGTACTTGCTAATAAAGCTCTTTCTGATTTTGATATACACACCATATGGAGAAAAGTATTGTGGTATTACCTGAATATATAAACTTCGATATGGAGTTGGTCCCCCTTTTGCAGCTATAACAGGTTCTGCTATTCTTGAAAGGCTGTCCACAAGATTTTGACAGAGAGTGTTTCTGTGGGATTCGAGTCCATTCATTCTGTAGAGTATTTATGATGTCAGGCACTGATTTTGGACGTGAATCTTCATTCTAGTTCGTCCCAAAGGTGGCCAGTGTTGTTGAGGTCAGGTCTCTGTGTGAGCCAGTCAAGTTCTTTTACACCGAACCCATTAAACCATGTCTTTATAGTCCTTGCTTTTTGCACTGGGGCACAGTCATGTTGAGATAGAAAAGAGCTTTCCTCAATGTGTTGCCACAAAGTTGGAAACATCATAGCATTGTCCAAGATGTCTTGGTATGCTGAAGCTTTAAGACTGTCCTTTACTGATGATAAGAGGCCTGACAGAAACACTTGAATTCAATAATTAACAGGTTTGGCCGAATACTTTTGTCCATATAGTGTATTAGTATATGTAAACAGAGACAGCCCAAAAAATGTTTACACACTTGAGGAAACGAAAAATAGTACGATGTATATTATATTAATATAATATTAACAATATTATCAAAATATTATCATATAGCAATACATTTACTATAAATGTACTATTTAATATTTTATTTAATTAAAATACTTATAATTTTTAATTAAAAAGGGCATACAGTAGATAACAACTGTTCAACTGTTAAAGTGTGTATATAGTTTTTGGGTCTCTGTGTACATGTGTGTGCATGTATAAAGCAAAAGTCAAAATATGCAGAACTGAAAAAGTGTTAGCAACACCATTATGATGATGGCAAGTGTTTGTGGTCAACATCAAACAGGAAGCTGACCTTCAAAATCCTGAACTAGTTAACACGAGACACAATAAGCCTTAGCTATTTATTAATATGTACCCATAAGAATATAAACAAAGTCATGAGTAATATATAGATTATAGTAATATTTTCTACACTCATGCAGTTATGCAGTTATCCAATCAGTCAAGCATGTGGCATCAACAAAATGGGGGAAAAAAGCAGACACAGTGGTATGGTAGAGAATTTCTGAATTGCTGACCTTCTGGGATTTTCACACACAAAAAAAAAAGTCTCTAGAATTTGCAGAGAATGGTGTGAAGAACAATAAAACATGTTGGGAGTGGTCCGCAGGTTGAAACCCCTTGTTGATGAGAGGCAGTGGTCGACCGGAGGTTTATAATAACTGAAATAGGCTATGGTGGTGATCAGAAAAGCATCTCAACATATATTAAATATCATGGGCAACAACAGCAGAAAACATCGGGTTTCACCCCTGCTAGTACAGTATGTGTTGGAAGGGGGAAAAAAATGGGCAAATGAAAGATTTCGAGCGACTGCCAAGGGCCAAATAGTAATGGCTAGATGACTATGCATAAGGATGGTGCAACAGCAGTTATAACAGTCGGACAACTCTCAAGGTTTGGTGATTCTGTGCCCATGACAACATCAGATTCCTTTTCTTTACCTTTGTCAAAATCGTCCTTAATTTTTTTTACCTTCAGGAAAAAAAGGTTCACTTGCTGCCTAATCACATTACTATACATCTACATATATTTCTACTTTATATTATACTTCTTCTTTTATTTTTATTTGTAATTGCTCATTTTCTTCTTATTCTACAGTATTTTCCTACTTGCACATTTTATTTCATTTTAGCATGGATTTGACTTAACTACCTTGCAGTTTAGTTTTATTTTTCTGGTCACTGGCAGTCATGTAAGTATTTCAGTGCACATCGTATTGTGTATAGTGTATGTATGGATCAACCATAAACCCCAACAGAGTAAAAAAAAAACAACATACTACTGTAAGTGTGTATTTGTTCAATAGGTAGAACCTAAGCGCTGCTCAAGCAGAAGACATGGGAATCAAAAGATTCTCTATATTGTCTACAGGACGTTCAATCTTTTGCATCTTGCTTACCAGGATATGAATAAGAAACCCACTAGCAACACACCATCAGGGATTCCTTCTTAGGTTTCACAAGGTCCTGGTCCCATGAAAGTTGAGCTTTTTAAAGGTGAAGATAAAATAATTAAGTCCCCTGAGATCTTGCCAGTAAACGTTTGACATATTCGGAGCCATATCAACAAGAACATACAGGATACATTTCACATGAATAAAACTAAATTGTGTGAAAAAAGGGTTTATCATAAAGACTTTACGAACACAACATTTGCTTTTCTTACAATGCTATACATCTTGAAAATGTAAATTTGTAAGTAACCTATATGAAACCTATAAACTCTAGAGTTATACTTCAATGTATTTACTACTTTTAATACCACTTTCCCTTTCAGAGTAGTTCAGATTATCCAAAGGAATATTGCTCTAACTTTTGTACTTCCTGTTTCAGATCTAGCCTTTTGACTTGCCATTGTGAAGACATATACTTGCTAAACATGGTAGTAATAAAGCCCTTGCTTTGGAACGATGTAGAAGAGTTTTACTATAACCTAAGTCAATTAGTTTGAAATCGATAAAAAGTGAATTATCGATTTCACCAGTAGATTTCAGCGTGGAGGCGATGCAATCTGATTTCTAAAACTCCACAATCAAAGATATTCATTTTATGTATATGTAAAAAAGAAGGAAGGAAACACTAAAAGAAAACTGCATAGACAATTTACTTGAGCATTATTTACAACAATCAATAAATAAAGAATAGTTGAACATTAAAAACAGAAAAGAACTACAATGAGGTCACACCCCTTTTGGTACAAATGTGCACTTTCTAGAACAGGTTTAGCAGACAACACTAGCTTCATTCAGTTCCTATTGCTCAGGGGTGACAACACCTTGTTTCCTTAGGCAACCACAAACCCAGCAACACAAGGAATCCCCCAAGGTTTTGTTCTCAGTCCCATTTAGTTCGTTATCTACACCCACTGTTTTGGGCAGAATTGTCTATTGTCAATTCATGGCAAACCATCCACATCAACAGATTTTTTTTTAAACAACATGCAATTGTAAAATATAGGAAAGCTTTTTGTAAGATGTTTAAAAATTTTTCCAAGGAGTCTCCAGGGACAGCCTTTTTTAATGTAAATTAGGTTGTAGCATTAAATTACATTATTTACATTTTGTAGTAACAAGTCACAAAAAGAAAAGGAATGGAGTGGACGCTTGTTTCCGCCAAATATGAGGAAATAATAAGCTCACAGTTGCAACTTTTTCTTACTTCCTGTTAAGACATTCTGCAGGACTAGTCCATTCCTGTTTAACAGAATATTTCACCCAAGTTACAGTGCTTTGCAACATATTGCTAGTCTTTTGTTGTGATTTGATTCAAGGAAACAGGAGCACAAAGTTCCAGATGTGAAATATTAACTTACAGATTAAAAAAGAAAAAAAAAAAAAACCTGGGTGTTACATAACATTCAACATAACAAATCAGTTTTACTTTACTTACTTAATACAAATGTGCAATCATTGCTTAATACAAATGTACAATAACTGGCAAATTTACCTTGAATACAAGCAGCTATTACAAAATAATCAAATTTGTGATTGTAACAGTTACTCCAGTATGTCTCAGGCTGCATCACACCACCCCGTTACTGATTACTTTCCTTAACCAACATGCTCCAAAGTCCTTTATTCCTTAAACAAAACCTTACGCTCTTCTACCAATAAACTTGCTGATGTTTAATAAACTTTTAAATGTTTAATAAGCCGTCAAATCCATCCAATAACTTTGTATTATGTCCTAGTTTTAGCTGTTTTAGTGTTTTTCTTTTTCTGTTTACTGACATGCTTTTTGTTATGCTAACTGTGCTGCTCATTTTTCATTTTGCAATATCACTTCTTTACTTTTCTTGACCTACATGCTACTATCCAGTTTGAAGTTCGCATTAACTATCTAAATTATGATTTCATAATTTAGAGTAAAATTATGACATGAGATTATTGTAGGTGCTTCATGTTTTCACTGAAATTATTATTTGGCAGCTCGATATTTGCAGCTCCACAGGAAAGAAGTATCTTTTATAGACTGTAAACATTACTCCAAATGTAACAAATCTCATTAAGATAATTCATTTTAAAATTTAAGTTACAATGTTTGGCAACAAATAGTACCATTACAGTTTCTAAACAGTGCACAGAAATATCAATCAATGAAAAAGAAAAAGAAAAAACATCTCTACATCTATGTAAATTCACATACCAGATGAGGGAGACACTTTACCTTTTTAACATTAGAACTGTACTATGGAAGACAGATTTCAATAGTATGCTGAATTTAATAAAATCCAGCAAGGCTGGACGTTATTTATAGTTATTTTTATAATTATCATTTTTTTTTTAGTTGAAGCCGATTTTTACTTAGGAAAAATCTATATAATAAAGAACTAACTATAAAAAATAATAACTAGAAAATATTTAACTGTATATAAAATATTTTAGAACTAAGCAAAGATGTGGCTGTACATTACCACTTAAATATTTTCAAACATAGAGCTTCTTACAATTCTTTACATTTCATTAATATGGATTCTGAATTTTCCAACATGGGAAAGTCTATAAGAATTTTTTTTAAAGAGTTTTCCCATTAACATGACCAGCTGCATTTTTTCATATTATGAACTTCAAGAAAAAGGAAAAGATTTATGAGGAATCTGTTTATACATGTTATAATTTAAGTGATGAACTCATTCAACTTTACATGCAGTGATAAATGAATAAAAAAATGTACACAGGAATTCACTGACAAAAATAGCCAAGATTTGGATTACCAACATCTTTTCAGACTTTGAGGTATTTATGATTGACGTGGTTCTGTTAAAACAGTCCTGCTTCATATCCAGGAGTGAAATCAACTTAATTTTAAATTAAAAGTAACTTTGTAAGCAAAAAACACTGGAATTTATAACAGACGGTCTTTTTCTCTCTTCTTTTTCAGCTTTTTACTGTGTGTCTGTAAACATGGGTTTGACTTATCAGAGACAGCAACTTGTTTAGCTCCACTTATGGTCTCTAGATCATTAATCAAGTCTCTTACTTTCTTCTTTTTCTTAACATGTCCTGATAATTCAACCGCAGAGAATGAAATATTGTCCTCTTTGTCATGGCATGTAATAAAAACATCTTTTGGGTCTTCTGGAGCAACATCTAAACTCTCACCCTCACCTCCATCAACTGTGTCGCTTCTGTTCTTCTTTTTCTTCTTCTTCTTTTTCTCATTTATTGCTTCTGAAGGAGAACCGCTCTCCTGACAAAAGTCATGTTCAACAACCTCAGGATCCACTTCTCTGTCTGTTTCTACCAATTCTCGTTTGTTCTTTTTTTTCTTCTTCTTCTTCTTAGGCTGTATGGAATCTTCTGATTGCAGTACTTGTTGGCTCCTTTTAGAACCGTCACCTTTGGTCCCCTCACGTTTCTTTTTCTTATTGGAGTCATTTGTTGAATGTCTTTCCAAACATGTTGAGGGATTTTCTGTGTCTCCACTACCTGAAACTTCATTCTCCACTGTTGGCTGTTCAGGATTGTGGTAAGGGGATTGATGCAAATATTCCAAGTCGTGACAGACTGACAACGAGCCATCATTTTCCAACTCTTTCCTTCGCTTCTTTTTTTTCTTTTTCTTCACTGGCTCTGATCCAGGAACGTCCTCCTCAACAATCACTCCAGCCTCACTTCTTGTTGAAGTATTGGGTGTTGCCACATCTCCATGTCCGAGAGACAGGCGGGAATTTTTAGATGCCTCCTCTTCTTGAGTTGTTTCAGTTCTTTCCTTTTTCTTCTTTCGCTTTTTTGCCTTGCTTTTTAGAAACAGCTCAGCTGCTTGCTGCTCAGAATCTTGAATAGTATCTAAAATCTCCATGTCTTCTGTGGTTTCCACCAATGATGCCTCATTGTCCACATTATCTTCTCTGACCACTTGTTCCTGCTTCCTTTTTTTCTTCTTTATTGGTGTCACAAAGTCATCTTTCTTCAAACCTATGCTACCCACTGTCTGGATTTCTATGCCTTCTGGTATTTCAGAGATTTTCTCCAAAGGTTCTCCATGATTATAACTGGCCATAGCCATATCTTTTAGTTGGTAAACATCATGTATGAACCTTTTCTTCTTTTTCTTGACAGTATCTGCACCAAGGCTCGAATGAGACTCTTGACTCTGTTGAACGTTCATCTGATCAGACGTCAAAGGACTTTTCCATTTTCCATCCATTTTCTTCTTTTTCTTTTTTCGTCGTATTTCATGCCCATCAGATTCAACTAGATCTTTTACGGGTGCATTATTGTCTAATTGGTTAACATTATGACTAAAACTAGGACTAGATAGATCAGTACTGATCACTTGCTCAGTTTCTGCAACTATGGACAGCAAAGAAGCTGGACGTTGACAGGGAACCTGCACAGGCTCCTCTACATCAACTGATTGGTCTTCTCGAGGCACTGGTTGACCATGTTTGTCTTTTTTTCTCTTTTTCTTTGGTTTACTTCCACCAAATGAACAAACCACTGAAGTTTGCGGAACTGATAGACTTAAATCTGCAGATATACTGATTTCTGGCATGGGATTGACCACTTCCTCCAACAACCCACCATTTTTGTCCTTTTTCTTTGGTTTATTTCCATTCCCTGAAGCACAAACCACTGAACAGTCCTGTGGTGATAGACTTGGGTCTGAAGGAACACTGTTTTCCTTCATGGTGACAACTGACTCCTCCAACAGCCCATCATTTTTCACCTTCTTTCTTTTTTTACACTCAATGTCATCAACCTGAGGTACAGAACCTTCATTCTGACCCAGATCAACTTGTATCGGTGGCGGGTTATCAGAGACCTCTGGGGCTTTTGTCTTTTTACCTTTCTTCCTTTTCAGAAATGTCATTCCACCATAAATAAACAGTGGGGTCTCGGTCTTCTCTTCCATACCAACCATGAGAACATCCTTATTAGGACTTGAGAAATCATTTCCTCTGGATCCTGATACATTATCCTCTAATGGCAGTGATGGATAAGAATGCTCTATGCTACGATCAGATGTCTTTTTGTCCTTTTCTTTTCTTTCTTTGTGTATACCTCCGAGTATTGGTGAGCTTGTTTCACTCGACTGACTCTTCTGAAAATTGGAATTTTTAACATTGGTGCTCTCCACATTTGATAAAATTAATGAAGGTCTCTTTTGCTTCTTTATGTTACTATCCTGTATTAGCACATTGCTTTCCAAGTCTTCTTCATTACTGTTTTCATCACAGTTCTTTCTAAGAGGACTTGGTTGATTATCTGGTTCTTGGAAAAGATCCTGTGAGCTGGTAAAACCTGTACCAATACTACCCAGATCTTCGTTTTCTTCTGGCTCATGATGTACACCTGGATCAACATTCTCAACTTGTTCATGGTGCTCCTGGAATGAGATATTCTCAGAGCAGTGTGTACTACCCCCTCTGTTTTGGTCCATAAGGTTCTCATCCAAAATCTGTGTCTCGTCATCATCCTCATGGTCTGTCTCCTCAATGGATACTTCAGTAATTGGTTCCTGCCGTTTCTCAAAAGTTTGATAAATTTCCTGGGCTTCAAGGAATTGTGATTGTGAACATGCCACTAGAACTTGTGGCTCACTATGTTCCTCCTGATGATCCAGGAATAGACTTCGAATAAATGGGGATTTGTCATGGGAAAGACGGGAATGTGAAGAACACGAAGAGAGAGAAGTCCTAGCAGGAGACTTTCTGGTCTTCTTACCCCTTTTCCTGGATGGAGTAACTTCTATGTTTAATGATCTGCTCTCATTATGTATATCTGTGTCATCTTGGGGCGCCATCAGGTCTTTAGCAACTTTTCTGGTCCGATAGCATTTCTCCTTGTCTTCTTGATATTTGTTGCTTTTCTCAGTGCACTTCCTTGAAGCATCTTTCTTTTTCCATTTCAAGGACGGTAACCATGGTTGTCGGTTTCTTGTGTGTGTGTTCTGAATAAAGCAATCTAGATTCTGAAACAAATACAGATATATTAATTAACAATAATGAAATGATGTAGACGTCACAGATGAAGTACAGTAAAGATAAAAAAAATTATATACAGTAGTATTTCTGTGATTTAAAGAACTGTTAATCTGTTGCTGCTCAAACAAAGTGTTCCACTTACCATTTAAGCTAAGTGTTAACACAAAACACTCTTTTTTATTAAAATTTTGTTGTTTTTAATCTTGTATGTATCTATTTGTCTAATTTTATGAGCTCATTTTCTTCTTTTTTCTTATGCAAAATTATTTTTTCAGCATTTAATTTCTGTTTGTACTCTTTATAGTATTCTATTTTTATGTTTTTGATCCTCATCTAATTTAGTTTTATCCTATACATATCCAGATATACACTGATCAGCCATAACATTAAACCACTCTAAGGTGAAGTGAATAATGCTGATTATCTTGTTGCAGTGAGACCTGTCGGGGTGGGATCTATCAAGCAGCAAGTGATTAGTTAGTTCTCGAAGTTGATGTGCTGGAAGCAGGGAAAATGGTCAGGTATAAGGCTCTGAGTGACTTTGACAAGGGCCAGACTGTGATGTCTAGATGACTGGGTCAGAGAAAATCCAAAACAGCAGGTATTGTTGGGTGTACCTGGTGTGCAGGGGTTTAGTACCTACCCAAATCGGTAAAAGGAAGGATAACCAGTGAACTAGAGATGGACAGAGAAGGCTCACAGATGTGCGTGGGAAGAGAAAGCTAGTCCGTCTGTTCCGATCCCACAGAAGAGCTACTGAGGCACAAATTGCGGAAAAGGTTTAATGCTGGTTCTGATAGGAAGATATCCGAAGACACAGTGCATCACAGTTTGCTGCAGACGTCGGTCAGGTCTACCACCAAAAGCGCCTACAGTTGCCATGTGAGCATCAGTAGTGGACTACCAAACAATGAAAAAAGTGGCCTGTTCTAATGAATCACGTTTTCTTTTACATGATGTGGATGGCCAGTTCTTGTGCATCGGAGTAGGAGTACTTGAAGTAGAGATGGCACCAGGATGCACTATAGGGAGAAGGCGAACCGGCAGAGACCGCGTGATGCTTTGGACAATGTCTTGATGGAAACCTTGGGTCCTGCCATTCATGTGGATGTTATTTTGACATGTACCACCTTCAAAAACATTGTTGCAGACCAAGTACACCCACCATGGCAACAGTGTTCTGTAATGGCAGTGACATCTTTCATCGAGATAATTTGCCCTGCCACACACTGCAAAAATGGTTCAAGAATATTTAAGAGCATGCCAAAGAGTTCTGAAGACTGATCCATGGAAGGCTTACCCCACAACTTACAGGACTTTAAACATATGTTGTTTATACAGTGGCTTGCAAAAGTATTCGGCCCGCTTGAACTTTTCCACATTTTGTCACATTACAGCCACAAACATGAATCAATTTTATTGGAATTCCA
>JAOVVA010000031.1:11463644-11482941 GCA_028565275.1 Leiocassis micropogon
CACACACACACACTCTTTCTCTCTGCTCTACACAGAAACACTGCTCTGTCGCAATTCTTTTTAAAGGTAAAGTGCAGGTTAATTTGTTTATAGCTTTTATTTTCGTTTACAACTTTACAGCAGTGATTCCGTTAGGGTGTCACTCAATCGAGTGTCATTAGAGAGATTTCTTGTTTACTTTTCCGATAAAACAGTGTTTCCGTTGTGTGTGCGCGTATTTGTGTGTGAAAAGAGTGGAGGAAGAGTAACTGTGTAAGACAAGAAGGGTTAGAGGGGGAGGGGCTCCTTACTTTTACTTTTTTTTACTTTTTTTTAAAGGTAAAGTGAAGGTTAATTTGTTTTATTTTTACTTTATATTTTGTGTTATTTATTTTATGTATTTATTTTTTTAGGCTGTGGAACGAATAATTTGAGTTTCCATTATTTCTTATGGGAAAATTCAATTTGGTTGTATTTGGTTTGAGTCCACTTCCGGAACAAATTATGCTCGTAATCCAAGGTTCCACAGTATAAGATTATTACACTTGTTTCTAGTCACACAATACTAAAATTGCAAGTCGGAAAATGTCTTGTTCTACTGGCACAACAATTTGGCACAGGTTCTACGCCGTATGCTGTTCCCGATGCAACCCTCTCATTTTATCCGGGCTTGAGACGGACACTGCCTCCAGTGGCTAGGGTTTGGCCACTGGGTGGGAATCGAACCCGGAACTCCCGGCGGGAAACACCAATGCCACTAATGAGCCACCAATGCCCGTTAACATTTGACTAGAAATAAGTTTAATAATCTTATGTTTGGTTTGCCGTATTATGTTTGGTTTGGCTAGATTCAAGAATATTTCACTTTTTTTTTTGCAGTGTTGTTTAATGACATATAAAGTTTGAACATGTTTTTACACGTTCTTGTAATCCTTCCAGGTCCCAGACAGGGCCACAGAGACCTCCAGGCAGACAGGATCCCATGGCAACAACCCCAGGCTTCAAGCAGGATGACTTTCTGAGTTCAACCGCTCAAATCCAAAATAAAACTCTGGCTACCAGGCAACCCGTGAAGCAGCAGTCATTTAGCCGAAACGTCAATCCACCCAGAGGTTCTTTCACCCCTTCAGGTCCCGCAGCGTGCAGTCAGAGACCAGCAGCTCAGACTCAGAGCTCCCAGTGGAAGATCAAATCTGGTGGACTTCGGAGGGGAACGTGGGTTGAGGACACTTTTAATACTTCAGGAAACGAGAGGCGTGTACAGCAGCAGGTGAATTACTCAACCGAATCAGTGCAACACAAGGGTTAGTCGAGCTGTTTTAATGGAAAGTTTTTTTTTTTTCTTTTTTGTCTGTGAGTTACATCAACACGAGGGCAAAGAAAGCTAAAACATGTTGTCAATTAAGCCATTTAGGCTAATGCAAACAGACATGCCTTTAATAACTTTTATTATAACTGGTCATTAGGATTGTAAGTAATTGATTCATACATTGATTTATTAATAAATCTCTGCTGACTGACTCCATAATTTGAACACTTGAAAGCTCATTTAATTTTGGACGTGATATGTTTGCACAAAGCGAATAATTTTCATCGTTTGAAATCGCAGCCAAAGCTTTGGGGCTTTACAATGCCTGGAAACAGGAAGTCGAACGTTATCAATTTTGATGATTAGTTGATTAGCACTACTACAAATTATTCAGTATCAAGTCACATCAGACTTCTGTCTTACTGTTTTTGTTTAATGATGTTTTTTCATTTTGTTGCCCAATTTTGGATTTTGGCTCAGATGTGGGTTGAAAATCTATTACATATTTTCACCACTTACAGGAAAAAGCACCGCCCAGGAAATCTCTGCGAATCCTCACCGCTGTTATAGAGGGCATGAAGCACTGGAGCCAGTTCAAGGACAAAGTTCCTATGATGTTTGAGATTTTTGGCGAGTCTCATCATATTCTCACATACCACTGTTGCAGTATGACATTACCACAAATGTTTTTTTTATTTAAAATGTATCTTTGTTATTTTTCCCTTTTTTTTGTTCCAGCCACTCTTGATTCTGCAGTTACTATAGGAAAATTTGGTGCCAAGAACTTCTTAATGAGGGACAGAAACGATGCAGTGCCATGTGTGTACTATGAAAACGTAAGGTTTAAAGCCCGAACAACACCTTTCCAACATCCGTCCATATCACTTTAAGGTTCAAGTTTCATTGTCATATACACAGTAAAGAAACATGTTCCACCCTGTACAATGAAATTCTTTTTTTGAATGCCATGAAAAATAAATAAATAAGTAAAATGAAATAATTATAGGTATAAAAAAGAAAATATTAAACATAGTTTTAAAAGCAGCAGTGCTGTAGGAAAATAAATAATAGTCAGGGCCAGGACCTGCTGTTTTAAATTATATCTAGAAGGAGTACATGATCAAGGTTGAATGACTTCAATTCTGTGTTTGCTCTTCTTTGGCAGAATGCGTTTTAGATTTCTTCCTAAGCCGACGGCTGCAATAAATCAATGTGAAATTGTGACAGATATTTTAGTTTTAAGCTGCGCAGCAAACAAATATCTGGGCAACACGTCTAAGCTGGATTCACAGATAAATCAGTTAATTTAGCATACCCGTCTGCAGTGTTGGGTGTAACTTGTTACAAAGTAACGTGTTAGAGTACTTGGATTACTTTTTTGATGTAATGAGTAATCTAACGCGTTAGGTCCGCCATTTAAGTACTCAGTTTTTTAGTTATTTTTTCAAAAATGTAAACCGTTATTCAGACAATTTATGCAATCCGTGAGCCAGACAGCAGTCATTCCCAACCCGTAGTGTGTGTGTGTGTGTGTGTGTGTGTGTGTGTGTGAAAGTCGCCCTACAAGCCCCGCCCCCGATAACCCACTGTTATTCCTGCTGTTATACCCCTATCTCAGCTATGCGATTTGTCTATGTCAGGACCGACGTGCGGAAAGATGGAAGCCTAATCACAGCGCCAAAACTCGCGGTGAATCATGATGAACAGTACTTACGGCCACCGCGCGAAACCGCGTAGGTGAGACAGGGGTATTAGTAGTTAACAGATTATGGGCCAAACTTCACTGAGTGATGATGAAAGAATAATTATAAAGGTCTTGACTAAAACAACATGCATGAGGAATCACAAAGGAGATTTCATTTTCTGCAATGGAAAAGTACTCAAACTAGTTACTTTTATCAGAAAGTAACGCTGTAATCTAACTGATTACTTTTTGACAGTAACTGATTTACTGATGACAGTAATTTTGTAATGTAATTAGTTACTTTAAAACGTAACACTGCCTGTCTGTAACCCTTAAGCAAATATATGTGCATATGTTTCCTTTTGTATCGTTTAAAGGATCAGGTACTGCCCAGGCTGATCCGAGGTCAGGTGCATCGCTGCGTAGGGAATTACGACATACAGAAAAACGTTTTTACCTGCATGTCAGTGCGGGCTGCGTCGCTGTCAGAGCAGAGAAATGCTCAAGAAGCCGTAAGAGCATCAGATGCCGAGATGAGAAGCGAGGTCCTAACGCTTTCTGAAATGTGATGGGATACATGCAGAGCAGGAAAGTTTTATAGTTTCAAAGGTTTCATTTTCACTGAAGTTTTGTTCAGACATGAACCATAATTGTACAAAGCAGTGTTGATAAACCAGTTTTACTATTAAACTAATGGCTTTTCTTTCCAGTTTGAACATTTTGTTGTTGTTCTTCTTCTTATTATTCTGTTATCAGTTCAACATGCTTAATGAAGTTCAGGACACAAAGTCGGGTTTCTTCGTTAATGAAACATTTTATTGCAAAGAGAAAAACACACAACAGCAAGTCTTGTTAAGGGTCAGGAGAAACAAACACTAATCAGTTATGAGGTAATATCTCAAAATAGATCTTTCAAAAGGGGATCAACCTTTTTTTTTAAGCATGAACAGCCATCTTCGATAATTATTTACAGCCAAAATCACACAGCAAAAACTAAAATACAACTGATTTACAGAATTCAGAGGTCAGACCTCACACACATTAATTATTATCATTACAGACGAAAGGAATCACTGTACCGAAGGTTATCACAATGACGGTGTCATCTGGGAACGTTTGTCTGAGCGCAAACGTCTCTCTCTATCCTCATTGGTGCTTTTAAAAGTTATACACTCGCTCACAGTTTGGGATAAAATTTGTTCAGGTGGCTTTGTTTAGAGCCAAACGCCACTGCATGCTTAATCACGATAATAAAAGGAAAGTAGAAAGTCTTAAGAGCTGAAGAGTGAATATAGTCATTTTGCAATTCTGAGAACAAATCACACAAAAAGGTAACGAGCAGAAACGCAAATAAAGGGCCAAGTTCAGGTTGTTAAGCATCTAATTTTTGTGCTGTATTGCTCTTATTATATTTTTTTTTTGTCAGATAAATGCATCATTGAGAGTAACTGACTAATAACTCTTGTCCTAAAATGACCTTGGTGCTCCCTCAGTCATCCCCATTAAATTTTATTCTGTCTTTTTTTCCCTTTAGTCCCCTTGGAAATTTTGTGTACAGCTTTGTGTGAATTTGCTAGAGTTACCATCTGGACGACTTACAACCAAAGCAATCCCTGTTGCATTTATAGCAAACCAAGACACTCACAGAAATGCACAACACAGGGGGAGGAACCAAAAAAAAAAACAAAAAAAAAAACTAGGAAGCATTTACAAAACTACAGTTTTAGCAGAAGTAACCTGATCAAAGGTATTGAAGTCTTTTTAGTCATGGTTAAAAAAAAAAAGGCACACGTCGGTTAGGGCAGAAAACAGTTTTGTTTTTTTTGTATTGTCTCTGTGTTGACTTTGTGTGCACTAATGACAAAAAAAAAAAAAAAAGAAATGCAACACTGATTGGACTGGGATCTTAGCCCTTCCCCATTTAAACAGCAATGATAAAGGCATGATAAGAACAGGAACATAGTAGGAGTCATCGCACTATAGTGTTTTTATAGCTTTAGAGCCTCAGTTGTTTCAGATTCCTGCAGAAGGATCTGATTACCGTCCAATGTTGTGATTCGCGACGTCTCGAAGGTGCTCCCTGAAGTGAAAAAGTCAGAAGAGAGAGACAGTCCAGATTTATCTACCAGATGCTCAGCTGTCCTGCTCGAGTGCTAAAAGTGTATCAACAGCCAAAACACAGTAGTCTTGCTTACGCTAATCATCCTCTTGTCCTTACACATCATCGACATGCCTTTCAAGGCTTTCAACCACTTTTCATGCAAAAAGTGTTGCATTTGTTTTTTTTTTTTCTTCCTCCCTATCAATAAATCTTTTTAATTACATAGTATTTTATCTTTGCCTTTCTCCTGATCTTGTATAATCCTGAATTTTCAGTTTGACAAAAACGTCCAAGGCTTTTAATATTTCTTCTCAAACTCAAAGAAAGTGATGGCACACAGAGAAACACAGGTTTTAGTTTTCAGGTCGTTCAAAATTACAACACAAGTGAAAATGTCAGTGCTTTTGTTGGCTTTTTTTTCTTTTTTCTTTTCATTAAGTGGTCACAAGCCTCATCTACAATGTTTGGACGTCCATTGACCAGTCACAGACCAGGTTCAAAAGCAACATACATGTTTTAAAAAAACAAAACAAACTAAAAACCCCATCAGGTTGTGTAATTATTTTTTTAAGAAAGGGTTTTTCTGCTTAGCCTGTTAGCCACAGTGTTGGTTGTTACTGGATAAATATATGGCAAATATTTTTCCAAACCCTTTCAGATTTTCATCGAGATCATAAATCCAAAGACTGATCCATAGTGAAGATGAAAACATTCAAAAACAGTGGATCCAAGAACAGAATTTTCCTACTCTCCTATGTAATTGGTCTTGGTTAGTTGAACATTATTTGATGTTGCATGCCAGATTTCTGAGTTTCTTGCTTTCCTCTTGATGTTTGGAATAATCCCTGATGTTTGGGAGAAAAGTCCTCCTTGTCTTCTCACATTCTTTGCATCCAGATGTGTATTAGTTAGAATTAGAATGTTTGATTTATCATCCATATAGGTTCCTCTGCTGTTCTTCCGATGTTGCCTTTCCAATGCATTAAATTGCGATTCATTTGACGTGATTAAAAGCATGAATTAGTCTGCAGTGAGAAAAAAATTTAAATTAAAAGAATTTCCAGAAATTCCAGAAAAAAACACCATGAGGGATGCCGATAAAAGGAAGTAGTTTATCAGATGAAGGAAGACAACGCAGCACATTACACAATGAACACAATGGCTCCTCCGGGCACAGGCATTATCGTTGTTGACCAAGAGAAAGAATGGGGCGATACAGATCTTTACAGCTCAGTAAAGATACGACGGGCATGGTAGGGGCGGGTTTACAAAAGTGTGGGTAGTGGGGTGGGCAGGAGGTGCTCTTTTGGGGCGTACTTGGCAAAGAAGGGTAAAAACAGGGTGAGCATGACACCAACAATAGCCAGCATGTAGCCCCAGCCTATCTGGCACTCTCCGGCGTAGTAGATGTTTGAATTTCCACAGAAAGACTTGACCAAGCTGGAGTTTAGGCCAAAGGGGTAAACCAGCAAACCGGATGCCATGATGAACACTGGAGAGAGAGAGAGAGAGAGAGTTAGTTCTCAGTTGGTATTAATACAATAAGTCATGCAGTATTTTTTGGGTTCCACATATTCAACTGAACAAAAAAATGTGTTTTACTTCAATGTCTAATTATGAGTGATATCATTGTCTTGTTTTTTTATTATTTGTATTTTCTATTTTGTCTTATTTCTGCACCATTCTTTCCAAGCAAGAGCGAACCAAATCTGTAAATTGAGTAACACGTTTTGGTTGCATACTATCACTTCATTTGAGTAAGTACATTAGAGACATTCCAGGAGAATTCCTATCGAACTCTCAAAAGCTGTGATACATTGCAATGCATACTGTAGTTTCAGTAAAAGAGTTCTTTGGGTGCGAGTTAAGTCTGGTGGTCATAGGACACAGTGGCAAATTTAATTAAAGACAAACTTTTTATCAATTCTTTTTTTTTATTTTTTTATTCAAGCTCAGTATGAGCACTGTCTAAAAGCTCATCTAAAAGTCCCAACCGGGAGAACAGCATATGATGACACAAACTCATCGGACAACTATATGGGAAAGATAATAGCGAACTTGGTAATGGGAGAAGAGTATCCTTGTTACTTTAAGCTCATACTGTTTGTGTTTATGTAAGTCCCATTTTCTGCATGAAGCCCAGCTTGCTCTGATTACCGATGCAGGCAGAATGGAGGACGTTTCTTTAATCATACTGTATGTCCATAATCAGAGAGTCATCACTGTATAATAAGGAACGTCCGCTCTAACATTCCGGCTTAAGGTGTATCCTTTTTAAAAAGCTAAGAATGAGCTATTGAGTGATATATAAAAAAGGATGTGTGAATATGTTTTTTCAGGTGGCATATGGCTGTGTAGCTCAAACAGCACTTTTAACTGTTTTCGTGAAAGACCCGTTTATTATGCCTACAGTATTAGTACTTAACTCTAAAAGCTCTTCGTCTGATCTACGGGTAAAAAACAGTTCATTCAGAATCTACTAACTGCAATGTAGCAGCGCCCTGTTTCCTCTGGGTGGCAGCAGAGCACTTGCACATTAGCACAAGAGCGTAATTTGAGTCAACAGTTTGCGGTCACAGAATAATATACCTCCCTCAATGTAACTATGGCTTCTGTCCAGTTACACAAGGGAAAATGTCCAGCAGACCACACACACACACACACACACACACACACACTCAGAGAAAACATTGGCAAGCTGAGGGACAAAATCAAATTTCATAGCCACTGGTTAGAAAGCAGACCTTTAAACAAGAGAGATAAACATTTCATAATGAGGTGAAACCCTTTGGAAGACGGTGCCAAAGGATGATCGGTTTTCTGTAAAAATTTTGGTTTGTCCTCAGTTAAGCTGTGGAAGCCTCTCGCCCTCTGCCACACGTCAAAAGGTTCTTAAGCAGACTGGATCCACTTACAACTATAGACAGTAGAACTGTGGAGACAAATAACTTAAGCAGTGATATATCTTCAGGGATTATACTGAACAAATCAGCAAATTGTCTTCGGTTTCTGCGTTTCTATTACTCAATGCAGACATTTGTACTGAGATGTAACATTTCTCAAAACGTCAATCGAGCATGCAATTTTTATGTCTTACTTTCAGTAGTCATGGTCAGGAGTGCATTCATGACTGATGCTAATTCCCTTTATATAAAAAGGTTTTTTACGAAATCTGGCCCGGTCGCTCTGTTAATATAAAAAGCCCAGCAGAGTTCATTGCTCTGCAGATGGCCCAGTGTTTATCCGTAGGGGTCTGCTAGTTCAAAGCCTGTCTGCTAAAACTCTTCTCTGTCAGACTGCTGTTTAGCAAGAAATGCAGCAAAAGCCTCCTTTATGCACCTTCTTCCCCAAACAAGACCGACCACCTTCTGTCCAAATCTGTAAATTCAGAAACCGGTTCTGGCTGCATACCAACACCAGTCTATTCAAAACCTCAATGCGAAGTGCAGAAGGAATGAAAGCAGAATGTTGTTTAGACTGTTTGTCTGAATTCGTGATTAAACGGTCTGAATTATGAAACGCAGAAACTCAGCACAAACAGGGAAGCTGTCCTACAGATACCAAGAGAAGCAGAGATTTGTCACAGTGTAAGAGACTCAGCTCAGAAGTCTGCACATGTTCAAGGAGTCTGGATCAGATAAAGAATGAGTCCAACAGCTCAAGTGTGTGTGTGTGTGTGTGTGTGAGTGAATCTAGCGGTTCGTTTTATCCAACCTGTTAAGAGTCCTGATTCACAGGAAGGTCCCACTGTGCAGCATTGATACTCCACTTTATCAGGACCACCCTGGGATCAGCGCTGCGTGGCTTAAAGACTTAAAGAGCTTAAAGCAGTCCGAGTGAATTCTACTCAAACCTCAAATCGTCAAAGTGTCTTTGGGTGGGAGGAAAGCCCAAGAATGTCCCTTATGTAGAGTCTAGAGTCTGGGCTAGGAAGAAATCAACCGCAGCATCTACAGTAGTATGTCATACCTTACTAGGTGTGGTTGTTGTCTAGCTGTGAGTCAGGGGTAGCTCAGTGGTTAAGGCATTGGCCGGCGGTTCAGAAGATCCCAGGTTCAATTCCCACAGCCGCCAAGTTGTCCCTGTTGGGCCCTTGAGCAAGGCCCTCAACTGCTCAGATGTATAATGAGATAAAAATGTAAGTTGCTCTGGATAAGGGCGTCTGCCAAATGCATAAATGAAATATAAGCCATTTTGTTACCAGGAAATACTCTATACCTTTATTTGAGAGAGAGGGCTTAACTTACAGGAACTAGTCCTGTACATTTATACCAGCTTGCTCTGGTGCCATCTTTTTGAATATGAAGATGCCAGCTTTATTATATCCCCAGTACGGGCAGAGTTTAAAAACAGTAGTAGACTTCAGGAGCAGAACTGGCTCTGTGATTTTGTTTGATTTTCTAGGTTTAAATCTAATCATTTATTCCATGTAGTCAATAAAAATGTTAGCTTGTTAAGTAGCATGGCTGAGTATAAGCGGCAGTCCAAGGGCAATGGACCAGAAATAAACTCCAGATTGCCTGATTATGTTTCAAAGATGCTCACGTTTCATCCAACTTCTCCTATTTCTGTGTAAGTAGCCACTTAAGTGACATAGTCAACACACGCTTACTAGTCAGAAGGCTGAAGACATAATAGAAAGGTCAGGTACGTTAATTGCATTTGGCGGACACCCATAACCAGAGCGACTTGCATTTGATAGGACTCGCAAATGATCAAGGCCCAAACAGTGGCGATTGTGGTGGTGGGGTTTGAACCTGGAACCTTCAAGTCAGTATTCTGCCTTAACCCCCGCCCCCTCGGTTGGTTTGTGGGTGGAAAAATTAGAGCACTGGCTATGGGGCGGTACAAGCAATCAGCCATGCAAAGTGGTTTAGTTGTAAATGTGAATGTTCAGCCAGATTGTACCTGTCCGCGTTCAATACTTAGGATTTCATCTGAGTCGACGCTAAACACATTAATACCGAGCAGCAAAAAGCTCATTTCTTGCATGGGAGGGTTGGTTAATCGAACATGCATAAGCCTATGGTGGCATTTCGTGACGGGACGCAAATGATACGAGGATGGGATTCACTGGATGGTGTAATAACTCCGCAGACCTGCCTGTGTGACGGAGCTCATTACGGTTTAACCGTATCCCTGATCAGTCCACCAGCGACTGGTCCAAGCCGATCGGTTTCCCATCGCATCTCGTTAAGCCTTAGGAACGTTCATGGTCACCGCGAAAAGAAATGCTTTGATGCAGGTGGAGAAAAAAAGATCTTTCCATTTTTGTTCCGTCAGTCATGCTGTGTTGTCAAGTGGCTGTTTGTGTTTCAGTTCAACAGTTCGCTTCAGAGCCAAATTCCATTAAGTCTGACGTCTCCATTCTGTTACCTGTGACTTTCCAAACGATCCACAGGTTTCCTTGTTATTTCTGCTCCACTTCCCACAGATTTCTACTGTACAATCCAATACCACCACTAATATAGTGGGGAGAAGGAAAAAAAAAAACATCATTACAAGATGATAAAAATAGCCTTCCACACAATCCTAAAGGGATTTTTTCCCCTATGAGACAGCAGCAGGACTAAAAGAGAGAGAGAGAGAGACACTTGCGTGGAGGTAGAGTACTAACATTATGGCTTATTGCTTATGGAAATGCAGTTAAAATGCGATTACAGTGGGAATAAAGAGTTGTACGCACCATAGCCGCAGGGCGGTAAAGCACACTGATGGTAGCTTTTGGATTTCGCCTCCTAGCTATTCGTTCCGTCATGCGTGGCAGGACATGGAGCGATGCATATGTCTAAGAGGGGGTTGTTTCAGACGGTTATTGCACATCTTTAGCTATCGGAGGAACTTGTAATAGAAGGTTAGATGATTTGGAGAACGAGGTTCAAACCCTCAAACCGTGGTCAGTGCTACCCTTCCCCACCCTTTGAAATGACTGTGCTGCTTCTGCCACATAAACACCATGCGTTATGAATCAACAATTTCAACAATCACTTCTTGCGCGAATCAATATTTCACAGGACGAACGGCAGAGTCCAACAGCTTGCCCTTACACTTGCGTCCGTGTTGAAGCTCTAGCACGGTTGTCTGATTAAATACTTCACAAGCTTAGTAAGCAAGAGGGTAATGAGGTTTAATTAGCAGCCAGGAACCCGTTTGCCCCCTCCTCTTCAGCTTCTCTGTGAGCCTCTGATTCTCTCCCCACACACACACACACGAGAGCGCTGACTTTTCATACTTCCTCAGACTTTAATAAAGTTTTTAACACCGTCTGTATTAGGCATGGGAAGAAAAGAAAAAAAAACATTGTATGATAACCCGTTAACCTCATTTCACAGTTTTTCGCATCTACTGACAAATTCCTATTAAAAAACATAACATTGTTTAACACTGGTAGGAAACTGCGAGTGTTAAACAGGTTGAGTGAAAAGTGTTAGAATCCAATTTGAACCTGACTTCATCAAAATAATGTTGATTTTTCTTTCGCTTCATTTTTTTGTTGTTGCTGTCACCGGTTTTACAGGCTGGCTGATGAACATGTTTACTCATTGTTATCTCATTACACATTTGAAAAGTTAAGGGTTGAGTTTCCAAGAGTAGCATCTTGGTGTGGTTTGAACCAGGGACCTTCTGAACAGTAATCGATTGCATTATCCACTGAGCTACTGTAGCTGTTTGGTGTTATTTAACCAATGCAAATCCAGAGTGGAGGGGTCCATTCCCACCTCGGATTTGTGTGTGTTTTCTTCCCATGCTCGGGGGGTTTCCTCCGGATACTCCGGTTTCCTTCCACTGTCCGAAAAAAAAATTGCAGATTAGGTTGACTGGGATTCCAAAACTACCATGTGTGTGTGTGTGCCCTGTAATGGATTGGCACCCTGTCCAGGGCATACCCCTCCTTGTGCCCAAAGTCTTTTGAGATAGGCTCCAGGCTCCCGTAACCCTGTACAGGATAAGCGGTATAGAAGATGATTGAATGATATAAAGTGTTTAAACTCACCTAAATCAAGTGTTTTCTGGTGGCTTGCTATAGAATACAGTATAAATTATAAAAAGTCGCACACACTAAGATTTGATTGACTGTTTTTAGTTTTGATCCCAGTGTAGTAGTGAATTGTGTGAAAGTTATTTTCTTACGCTCCCAAAACCACACTTTCACTACAATTTGACTCCTGGAATTTGGCCGTGCCATCAGGGACGAAGAACTTCATACTGTAGATATGATAACCTAGTCATTCAAGTCGTCAGCTGACTTAATTTTATTGCCATATAACGTTGCTGAGCCTAGACCTGAGCAACTGAAGCAACTCCAGATCATAACACTGCCTCCAGAGGCTTGTACAGTGGGCACTATGCCCTTCTTATCCTGGTGCCCCCATCGCGCTGGAATAGGACGTCGGACCACATGACATTTTGCCATAGCTCCAAAGACTGTGGCTGGTTTTGCAGAATGTTCAGTAAAACTGAGCAGTTACTTTCTTTATAAAACTGCACAACCTGTACCCGAGACTATATTTTAAGCAAAGGGTCATCACACCCATTATTGATTATGTTTCATTAATTATGTTTACTGCTTTTTATAGCATTTTTTTTTTATGTAGAGGACATCCTTGCTTTGCAGCAGTTATTAGCATGTCCCTACAACCTTTGCACAACACCGTACATGAAGTACATAAAAAAAGCACTGTTCTTTATTATTAACAAATGAAATAATCGAACTATGGAAATGCTAGAGCTGCGTCAAATTCACACTTGAGAGACTCGAACAGAATCACAGAGAAACAGAGAGTAATTCCATTATTTTCTCTCAGGTGTGAAGAGCAGCAATTTGGAAGCTGATATTCTGCTGCAGCGGTGTGCATCAAGTGTGTGATGACGTGGCATCGGAGCATGAAAGTGAAGCACGGCGCTTAGATCCATCTTAACAAGCGCATGCGAAAATCTCGTACAAAACACACTTGGCAAGGCTGCAGGTGGAATTCCCGGCCTGATTATGAGGGCTCGTGTGATAAACGACCAGTGGCTTGTTACTGCTTTAGGATGTGGGTGTCTGGCTACGCGTGTGTATGTCTGTGCGTGTGTGAGTGTTCATGTGTCTCCCTCGTTCAGAGATGGCAAAGTGACAGAGAAGCTCCTAATCAAACTGTATTTGGCCAGCTTGTCTTTAACGGAGCAGCAGCTGCGAGTTGTTTGCAAAACTACATTACCCACGATTCCCAGGGCGGCCGTGAAAACAGTAGCACGACGACCTGATTTAGCGGCCTGTCGAGAAACCGTTGGCGGGAAGGCTAACTGTTCCGTAATGAAGTTGGAGTTGATTAGACCGCCGCTGATCAAGTCCAAGGTTCTTTGCCCAGTGCTTCACTCCAGATAATGACTTCATTAGACCAGTTCATCCGGTCATGAAGATTACAGACCCCGAGTCTCCGTTCAAATTGGATTAAACCCGAATACGCGGTAGCGCTGGACAGAGACAATGGAACGGGAAGAAAGACCAGTGCGGTGATGATTACCTTCCTGGCTTGTCATAACACGCCCAAATCATTTCGCAATCACTGTCTGGATGATTACAGTCTCTGATGTCCTTTAGATGTTACCCACAATTCTCAGGGAGGCACGCATGCTGGCCTGCATCCTAACTCACACGCATACACGCGCCCTGAGACATGAGAGGTAACTCAGTGGAGGGCTCTAGAAAGAAAAAAAAAAGCAGAGGCATTTGAATAGCAGGACAGATGTTGTGGCGCTTATCTCGTGTAACCTATGAGCCTGATCTGAGACCAGCAGACCTGCCCACACAAAGACAGCATGCAAACACACCACACACAGAGGGAGCTAGTAGGGAATAGAGAAAATCAGAGCTTTGTGATGACTCTAATACTTTCAGCTTGTTGTCCTGCAGGAAGAACGAGTTTTAATTGTCTGGCGAATGTCTTAAGGCTTTGCTTCGATAATTCTAGATAATCCTTATTTCTCACGATGTCTTCTGTTTTCTTTCTTTTTTTTTCTTCTTCTTAAAGAGCCCTCCAAGTTGATGGTGCTGCCACCACCACGCTTTGACAATTGCTGTTGACTGACGTTCTTCAGGTTAAAAGCCTCCTGCCCTTTTCTCCATTCATCATTATGGGTAATGAACAAAAGGAAAGGTCTCCCATGTGACAAACCTCAGCCTGTGTTTTTATTTATTTATTTATTTTTAATACCTCTAGGCTCTTCTTATTTATTCAACAGCCTTTCAGGCCATAGTGATGTACGACTCTCTGAATGGTAGATCTGGTACCTTGACTTTGTTCTTGCCTGCACTTGTTGCTGGTCAGTTGGTGGACATTCAGTCTTTGGAAGCGTCTTATACGTGTACACGCATACGACCTAATAAACATAAACAGCGAACTTTTAAAATCGATCACACTGACCAAAAGAGCACAAGATACAAATGCTCCATGGCCACACGGAGAAAATAAAATAATCCAATATCTATAAAACTCTAATAAATCTTTATTTGTGCACAGAGCCCTCATTCGTTCTTTTTTTTTTTTTTTTTGTCAGTGATGAAACGTGTTGACATACAGCATATGCTGAGGGGCCTCCAGAAATGTTGTATAATTACAGCCTCGCCCATAGAGTCGTACATCAAACCGGCTTTTGTTGTCGGTGGCCAAGCACGCTGGTTTTTTTTTTCGTTTTTTTTTTTCTTCCCCCTTTCGTTTGCCCCTCATTGCCTATCCACTTGATTAGTGAACAGATGCTTGGTACGCCGAAACGACAAGTGTCTTGGAGGGAAAATGCAAATGTGCTGTTAGAGGCATGAAAATGGTCAGGTTTATAAAAGAGATGAGATCAGAGGCTGTGCTTTCTTTTTTTTTTTTCTTCTAAAAATAAATAAATAAATAAATCTTTACCTATTTAGGTATAGGTGTGGCCTCCTCCTCACAACTGTTCTTCACTTGTATTTGGTCAGTTGACAGAAACTTGTCTAGCAGCTCACTTACACTATAGCCTAGGACAGGATTTTCACTGACTTGTAATGTAAATGAGGGAATGAAACACTTATAAACATGCAGTTATAGGAGAATAATAGTCAATGATGAGTTAATGTGATGCGGCTTGACAAACAGCTTAATCTCTCTGAACTAACCGTAATAAAAGTCGGCATTTCAGAAGGGGCTGATGATTGGGCTGCGTCAAGCAAAGAGAACAACTAAGGAGATTTGAAACACTGGAACTGGGTCAAGAACCCTTCAACACCCGGAAGGGTAGTGCTGAACCGCCAACTTTGTGGAAGTCAAAATAAGAGCATTTCCATACACACACATACAATGTGATGAGAACTCACAGGATTGGGACTAAACAGCTGTGAACACCACTTGTTTGTGAGACTAATCAGAAAAAAGGCTTGAATTTGCTAGAGAGCATAAATGTTGGGCTTTGGAGCAATGATTGAACATATTCCAGAAGAAGGGAAGCACGTGAAGCGATGCACCCATCATGCATAGCGGCCACTGTACAAGCCTCTGGAGGCAGTGTTATGATCTAGGGGTTGCTTCATTTGAAAATTAACTAAAGTGCTCGCCCTATCATCTGCAGATCGTGAGTTCGACTTCCGGGAGCTGATTGGCCGAGCTCTCTCAGAGGGGAGGGATGAGAGGTACTTCGAAAAGATGCGGTCGGCTGGTTCGGAGGAAGCACGTGATAGTCTTCGGCCCTCCCGAGTGAGTAGTAGCCTTAATGTGGGAGCCCCCCCCCCCCCCCCCCACACACACACACACAAAAAAATGAAGTCAGCTGACGACCTGAACGTACTGAATAACCAGGTTATCACATCTGTGGAGTTTTTCTTCCCTGATGGCCGTATTCCAGAAATCAAATTGTGGTGAAAAAGTGGTTCTAAGAGCATGAGGAATCATGACATGAACCGGATACCACATTGTGTGCTATAATCAAACCGACTTGCTTCTTTGCCCAGGCGGAGCAGATGTACACTTATATTCTCGTTGCCCTTTCCACCGAGATACTGTCTAGGCTAAGTCTGCGTAATGGTAGTTGAAGATGTGGTGTTTCTACGATATTATTATGCATTGGCAGGGAGTTATTTCCATTTTTCTATTTCCTTAGAGGCGAGCCAGCTGACCCTCTCGCTCTCCCTCTCGCACACACTCTTTGACAGTCCTCCTTGACATATAAAATAGTTTCTTCCACTGTATGGACGGGCCTGTACTGGGCAGTCTGCCGAATGTTAAATATAAACGAAACCGGATGTTAATATTTATAAGCTGTAACGTCAGGACCTAATCTTTTAAAAAAACACCCAAATAAATAAAGAGAGAGAGAGAGAGAGAGAGAAATGACATTCCGAATGAGTCTGAATCAATTTTGTCTCTTAGCTGTTAGCCACCGGATGTTGACAGGAAATGACAAAATACAAACAGGGGTACTCCAGAGTGGACCGCTACACCAACGCCACATGAGCTGACATTATAGATCTACGTACACGTCTGTTAGACAAGACGTAATTAGGCACGCACGCCCCACTAATGGGTTTCACATCACGCTGATTAGCCGTACACACATCTCACTAGTGCTATATACTCTATATATCCATTCCATATAATATGTGGCATTTATTGCGTGGTTCTTCAAAATAAAATGTCAGCCTGTTTGCATTTCATGGGTAAATCCAGTTATATAGGTTAATCCAGAAATTATTTATTAAGCGGATTAACGTGTTAGCTTCGTCAAGTGGGCCGGACAGGCGACCGGGGGTGGCGTTATTTTTGACTAATCTGTTTGCACCTGACAAATATGCAAACACATATAGAAAGAAGAAGGAGAAGAAGAAGAAGGAGAAGATCAACAACAAACAAAAAAACATCATCGTGCTTGTGGGCGTCGATTTAACACACACACGAAAAAAGTGTGTGACTCGATCGCAATAGCTTAAAAGAATTTTCCCGAGCGAGCAAGCAAACGCGCAAACGTGGCCGCAGGCATGATTCATCGAGCTTCAGGAATCTATTTGTATGCATTAGCTCGGGTTAAATGATCGCACGCGTACGCGAATATGACAGAAGACGCACTACTGTTAAGCGGCTTTATGGTTCACTCGAGCGCCTCGCATTAATCTGGGTGTCACCGACGATCTATCACCTTAATTGCGCACGTTTCCATGTGGCCGTCCGCGGTTTTAATGCCGCTAATTCATTTAGATGTCAGAGGAAGCGCTCGTCCTTGCTAGCGTGAGAATCTAAACACGGCACAAAAACGTTGCCGGTGCTGCGTTCGGCTTGAGGTTAAGTCGGAATAACAGACGTCTCAGCAGTTTACTGTATGCAGCGTGGACCTGTTAACACAACGTCGACTTCATAACAAAGTGTGTGTGTGTGTGTGTGTGTTGTGCAAGTAACAGCTCTGTGCAGGCGACCCATTTGCATTATATCTAACATGGCATCCATAATACAACAGCTGTGCGTACCTCTGTCTGTGGCTTTTACACAGGTTAAAGCTCATAAAACCACAGCGTTAGAGCCACTTCTACGTGTTTCCACTGTGTGTGTGTGTGTGTGTGTGTGGTAAAAGTGTGTTTACCAGCTCCCTATTGGCTGATCTCAGGAGGAAAAAATCTCTGTCAGGAAGACAAAGTAGTCACACCTGAGCATGGTAACTAGCATTGAGCTAGCATTCATCAGTCTGGAATAAATGTGTGTGTGTGTGTGTGTGAGTGTGTGTGTGTGTTTACACCAACATATTTGAACTTTCTCTCTGCTAACCAAACAAAGTGTGTCACAGTTTGTGATAATATATTCCATACCTGCTTGTGTATATGAAAGCAGCTGGGACTGGCGTGTATGTATATGAGCATGTATGCATGAATGCGTGTGTGTGTGTGTGAGAGTGTGTGTATGGTACCCAGAGTAATGAATTCCTGCAGGTTTTCAGCAGTGCTGCAGTAATGAAGACCAGCAGTAGCAAAAGTAATGGCCTTGGAATAAATGAAGCATTCATATGGTATGAATGAGACTTGATGTGGTGTGTGTGTGTGTGTGTATGTGGTAGTGGAGGGATGTGTGAGTGTGGGATAGCTGCTAATTTAAGTCAGGTCATCTATTGTCAGAGCTCCACACACAATGCCTGAGGAAATTAGAAAGACACCTTGCAGACCGGAACAGATAAAAACCATATGAAGTCAGTTCTGAATGTGTGTGTGTGTGTGTGTGTGTGGGGGTGTGTGAGCTCTCTTTTCACCTTGTTTAGCTTCACTCACTCATTGTTGTCATAATAACAATAAAAAAAAGCCTCATGCTTTGTTTTGTGTGTGTGTGTGTGTGTGTGTGGGCGGACATGTCGGTCTGTTTTTTAGAGGGCACTACTGTGTGGAAGAGTACGTCTCTGTCCTGGTGATTGTGTTCTAACAGGGATCACCCGTTCTAAAATAAATGTCAAAACCAACTCGCCTACACGTTTATTACTTTCTACTAACCACGGGTGCTTCTCCACACGAGAGAGCAGACGGAAAGCACCGAAAAATAGCAAGGTTGATTCAAGATATGGCGGCTTTCCCACATTCCTGAAATGGTTCCTGATGAACTCCTGCGATCTCAAGATTGGAGCTAATTGAAGGGTCTTTGTTAGGACCTTTCGCTTGATGTTTTAAAACATAGTTGCCGATTACAACATTGTTGCAGTTTTGGTCGACTGTGTACAGGGTTCGTGTCTCTTCCTAATGGATCGCAGAGTTAAAGAATACGCTGAATTCCTTGGTTAGTGTTGACCTGGACAGCTTTGAGGCGACACTCCTGAAGCATTAGTAAAGAAAACTTGTATTTGGGGTGTCCAACCAACATTTCTCAAACTGAAAAAAGCTTAATGGATGAGTAGTGAAATGATTTGAATCAACAGGAAGAAGTCCAACTGCCATGACTCAATGTCCAGACTCGTCGAAGAGGGAGACAATTAGATAAAATGGCTAAATGCAACCCATGTGCACTAAAGTACTAAATAAAATGCTTTACTAGATAATAAATCTTACCATGTGCACTACACAGTACCCTTTAAGTTCTAAGCAGTATGCTTTAGTAGATAATAATAAATCCCACCATGTGCACTAAACTACTAAGCAGTACGCTTCGCTAGATAATAATAAATCCCACCATGTGCACTAAACTACTAAACAGTACGCTTCGCTAGATAATAATAAATCCCACCATGTGCACTAAACTACTAAACAGTACGCTTC
>JAOVVA010000031.1:11488585-11502667 GCA_028565275.1 Leiocassis micropogon
GTCTCTGGTACTTACTTTTTTCCTTTCCTGTTTGTTTCCTTCTCTCTGTCTCTTTTACAATTTCTTTTCCTGTCTTTCTGTCTTTCTTTGTCTCTCTGTGTTTATCTTTCTGTCTTTCTCTCTCTCTTGAAAGACTGACGTTTTTTCCCCCCACTTTATTTTTTACTTAGTGAATGATACTAGTAAAAAAGTTAAAGGTTTATAGTGAGAGAGAGTGAGTGAGCGGGGCACCATGGGCTCTAAGGCCGGAGGGGAGACGCTGTCATCGGGTGGAGGAGGTGTGCTGCTAGCGGTGGGAGAGCAGGGTGTGTGTGAGAACATCTACTCTGCCTCCCAGATGAACGAGGCAGTGGTGGTGTTTTTGACCAAGGTTAACCTCGTCAGCACACTGACAAAGACTGGAACACGTGTAAGAGGACCGACAGTCCAAGTTACCCCTCTGCCTGTCTCTCCTACACGTGTGGTAATCTCAATTGTGCCCCCGTTCCTAAAGGATGAGGCGATCATTCAGGGGCAGTGGTGGCTCAGCGTGTTAAGGCTCTGAGTTATGGATCGGAAGATCGATGGTTCGAGCCCCAGCTCTGCCAGGTTGCCGCTGTTGGGCCCTTAACCCTGTCTGCTCCAGGGGCGCCGTATAATGGCTGACCCTTCGCTCTGACCCCTGCCTACTAACAAGAAGCTGGGATATGTGAAGAATAAAGAATTTCACTGTGCAGTAATGTACTGTATGTGTGATGAATAAAGGCTTAACTAACTTAACTTAACTGGCCCGTCTGTCGAGTGCTTCAGCTCCATGACGGCTATTCCGCTCGGGTGAGAGAGACATGTCCTGTACTCCAGTCTGCAAATTTTAATGATTTTAAGCGACAAAGAAGGAACACTTTCTATGAACTTCAAATGTAAAGAGGGGGAGAACAGCTACACCGTTTCTGCCAACGGTGAGCAGCTGGGGTGTTTTGAGTGTGGGGACGTCGGACAGAAAAGGCTGAGCTGACCACACGGAGCTCAGGGGGCGACTCGGCCAAGAGACCCTGAGTGCTGCATCACAGGAGAGCCAAGGAGCAGGATGCAGCACAGCACACACACACACACACACACACACACACACACACACTCACACAGACGTACCCATAGACATTAAGGAGCAATTTTCAATTTTTTACAACTGTCCAAAATAGAAAAAAAGACGCATGATAAAAAAATTACTGACTGAACAAAAGAAACTACAAAAAACAATAGTAACACTCACTCACTCATCTTCTATACCGCTTTATCCTGTATTCAGGGTCGCGGGGGGCCTGGAGCCTACCCCAGGAGACTTAGGGCACAAGGCAGGGCACTCCCTGGACAGGGTGCCAATCCATCGCAGGGCACACACACACACTCATTCACACACTATGTGCACTTTGGGAACAATTAACCTTACCTGCATATCTTTGGACTGTGGGAGGAAACCGGAGTACCAGGGGGAAACCCACCAAGCACAGGGAGAACATGCAAACTCCATGCACACAGAGACCGGAATCGAGGAAGTGAAAACGGACAGCAGCTAAACCAAACCATAAACTTTGAACAGGAGTGTAAATCAATGGACAAAGATTCTAAACTAAAACTGAGAAATAAGAGTTGTTAATGGCTGGGTCTTAGTGGGAATTCTTTTTACTTAAAAAACAAACAAACAAACAAACAAACACAAAAACACTAAATACGTAAATAACACCCGACACATGAAAATATGTAAATACATTTTACATTGTTACTTTAATAAAGTCTGTTAAAATCTCTCTCTCTCTCTCTCTCTCTCTCTCTCTCTATTAGTTCTCTATTAGTCTTCTGTGCTCTCTGACTTTTTTTCCTGTCTCTCTATTTGTCTCTCTCTCTCTCTCTCCCCGTGTCTGAGGGCATGCTGGGAGTGAGCTCAGTGAGTATTCGTGTGAGTGATTTTCTACATCTTTTTCCTTCCTCTGTATATTGTGTAAATAATTATAGTGTGTGGTTTGTTTAGTATCACGGTGTGGTGTGTATAGAGCGAGTTGAGGGGTTTTGTGACCTTTTTTTTTTTTCATTTGCTGTGGCTCGCTATTCTTCGCATGTTGTGTGTAAAATTGTTTTGGCGGAGGGAGACGTTGCTGCTCGCTGCAGTGTTAAAGCTGCTGTCCGGATGAACAGCGGCGCAGCGATCGATGACGCTGAACAAGTGAATAAAGTTGTTGAGGACGACGTTGTCGTTGACGAAGGGTCAATGACGATGACGCGTCTTTCTAGTGGTTAGGTCGGGGAACGGCGGGACACTTAGTACAAGCTCATTCTGTAGAAAGCGACCCTGAAGAGGCTAAAGGAGGAGAGACGCAGTGATGAGACAGAGTGAGAAGAGTGATAAGAAAGCTAGAGCAGAGCAGGCTGGAGTGTGAGCGGGTACAGTGAAGAAGAACTGATACAACAGGAAAGTGCAACGTTAAGAAGAAGCGCAGACCTGCTACACTCATGGCTCTCAGGTTAAGAATGAAGCAGTGTGCTCGTAGCGGTAAGAAGCTCACCCTATCACCAGGAGATCGCGAGTTCGAATCACGGGTGATGCCGTAGCCTCCTGCAGCCGGGAGCCTAGAGAGAGCTGATTGGCCAAACTCTCTCAGAGGGGAGGGAAGGATGGGAGGCACTCTCGAGCTCTCACATGAATCGTGGCCCTAGCCAATCACGGGCGTCTCACGCAAGCGGAAGGAGTGGACAGGAAAAAGATACAGTCAGCTGACAACATTCGGCTTGGAGGATGCACATGAACTCTCCTTGATCTCTCCGTGATTTAATGGGGAAGTGCTCTAAAGACGGGTGGGAAATGGCTACAACTAAATTAAGGGAGAAAATCGCATAAAATCCCAAGAAGAGGAAGAATAAAACCAGAGGGCAGGAGCTCAGGCAAACCAACAAAGTTTCCAACAAGTGTCTGAGTCCAGCATGATGGAGGAGATGGAGAAGTGTTGTGCTGGATGTACCCAGCCTTTGTCCAGCATCGAGTTTTCTAAAAGAAAACATCTGGTGAAGATTTATACAGTTGAACAAATTAAGATTGTTTTTCAAAAATGGCCGAAGATTTGAATTGGACCAGAGTTTAAGGAATACCCTGGAAGTGATGGTGGAGTTTTATAAACCAGTTTGCACTTCAATTGAGGGAGATTTTTTAAAAGTGTTTGCTGGGCGCTTTAAGGACATTGACTGTAGGAGAGCAGTTCTGACTCTAAAAAAGTGACCTTCGGGACGGTAAATACTGGCATCCGGTCTAACAGCTGTGCTCTGACTATAAGCTGAAATCCAAAGCGTAGGACAAGAGGCTGAAGAATGCAGTCGAGCTGGTGGTTTATAAGACCTACTGTGTGTCTGGCAGGACAAGTCTCTGACTCGTGTCCTTCTGGATGTCTCTGGTTGTTGGTGCTTTGATGTTGGTCAGGTTTCTTTGGATCAGGAACGGACGTTTGACCGGGTTGAGCACTGTTACCTCTGGAAGGTTCTAGAGAGGTTTGGCCTCGGCCCCGGGCTCACTGCCAAGAATAAGGCTTTGTACAAAGGCGTTGAGAGTAATGTGAAAATCGAGGGTGCGTTATGTAAACCTTTTAACTCGGTCTCTCTCTCTCTCTCTGTTTTTTTTTTCTCTCGCTCTCTTTCTGTATCTCTCTCTTTTTTGGCACTCTGTCTCTCACTGTTGCTGTCTCTCTCTCTCGTTCTCAGTTCAGTTCGGTTCAGAAGGGCTTTACTGGCATGAAAAAATGACATTGTTGCCAAAGCAATTATGAAAGTTTGATTACATTATAAACAACATCAATCTGAATGTATAATCATATATAAACATTATAAACATATTAAATTATGAATAACATAATAGGTGAACAATAAAAACAAACACAAGAACAACAACAAAAAGATCTGAACAATGGTGATATTAATTAACTAGTAGTTAGTTAGGGTTGGGGATATTCAGGGTGTGTGCATGTTGTGTCTCACTGTCTCTCACACTCTGACTCATATTTTCCACATTTTGCAGCAGTTCTCCTCACATAATTCGAAGTTTTTTAAATTATTCTCATTTTTTTTCTTCTTTTAATTTGGGAAAATGTGTGATTTTGTTTGTGATGTTTGCAGTAAAGGTGTTCCTTATATGTTGATATTTTTGACAATGGCAGTCTCTCGATGTCTCTTTTGCACTCTTTCATCTCTCTGTCTCTCTCTCACTCATGCTGGGTGTGTGTGTGTCTCTCCCCTTCTATTTTTGTTTGTCTGTGTCTCTCTGTCTTCCGTCCTCTTTGTCTCTCTATCGCATGCTGTCCGTCTCTTTTGCTTTCTCATTGTTGTTTGTTTTTGTTTTGGCTTTTTGTCTCTGTCTCTCTCTCTGTCCCTCACTCTGCCTCTTACTCTCTGTCTCACTCTGTCTCTCGCCATCCTTTTTGATCTCTTTGTATTTTTCTGGCTGTTTCTCTTATTGTCTCAAATCTATCTGTCTCTCACTGTCTTAACCATGTTCTTTGTATCTCTCTCTCACACACACACATGCACACAGACACACACATGTGAATGTTAACTTATCCCAGCGCTAATCTAAAATCTATACAGTTGGGGTTTTCCATAAATGCTTGATTCCCCATGGGAGATTTAACCAGTGCTCTAAAATGATACATTCTAAAGATGGGATGTAACACACACACACACACACACACACACATTCAGGCGTTACATATTAATTAGCGGCTCATTGGAGATGAGTGAAACAGTGTGTGAGGACGTCCATGTAGAGCGCGACCCATTACTACTCTTTGTGCCAAGGTCACTGCGGACAGCTGTGTGTGTGTATGTGTGTGTGTGTGTTTCTTAGATTGAAATCCTCTTTATACGTTGTGTGGGATGCTGGGTTACTGGATTGAACACCACACTGATCTATTATCTGGTGTCGCACTAAACGTTGTTCAAACCCACACATCTCATGCTGCTAATCACGCAAGCCTGTGTGTGCAGTACTGTTGAGTCAACAGTGTGTGTGTTTGCGTGTGTGAGCAAGAGATTAAGGCTTTGCTATGCTTGCTGTAATTGCAATGTGTGTCAGAGTTTGGAGAAACATTTCCACATTACCAGGCGAGGTAAGCTCATTAGCGCAACTCTGAACTATTAATAAACACCTTCGAAATGCCGGCAGAAAAATAATTCCTCTTGCTAATACGGTTGTTAGCAAAGAGCGATGCTGGCCTTCACGAGCACATAGCGGGATAGTTTCTTAAAAACCTACAGTCTAACATCATTGTAATCTAAGAAGCATCATATAATTAAGCAATATCACACGAGTCATGGATATCACAGCCTGCTGATATTCAGCACAACAGCACGACCACGAGTGTGATATTGCTTTTATACAACAGTTCTACAAACACCATTTATTATCAACAGATTATGGTACTCTGTAGCCAAAAGGTGAGGAGAGTAAACCATGGTGGTGATGGTGGTGGGAAGTCCTGTAAATCTCATACATGTCTCTCTTTATATTACCATTTATTCCGCTGTAGAATATCAGATACCCTAACTTCCGGGTTCATGGGAATAAATCCTAAGTATTGATAAATAAAAAGCTAGTGCGCTATGTACAATAGGGTGTAAAATCCCTTCTCCAGCATACCAAGTAGTGCCCTTAATCAGAGTTTGGAGAAGGAGGACCGTAAATAAAATTTAAAAAAACACAGACGGTTCAGAGGCGAAGTTAAATAATTGAAACAATTATAAAGAAGATAAGGTGTTGTTTAAGACGACATAACATTATCACATGTGTTTTCTTGCTGAAAGTGTTTCTGTCTTTTGGCATGTAGTCGCTCTCTCCAGTCGCACCCATGGTGAGACTGACAGTTAGTATAATTAACGACTGAAGAACACCTGGGACACGGAGTCATAAATATACAGTAGTTAAACGTCCGAGTGCTGTTACTGACTAATATCACCACTCATGGAACGCCTCTCATCCAATCAGATTACTCGGTCTGAACGAACTGTTGTTTAATATGCTGTGTTAGTATGAGAGCTTACATTTCTATTAAACGCAAGCCACAGTGTGTTATTTCTAGCCTGTATAGGGGTAGGGTTCATCATCTGGCATCATATTCGGGCTGTTCAAAACGTACAAACGAGTTCCATTCCGGGAGCACGTAAGTTCGTAAGACCGATTTGTTCTTAAGTCAGACAAAATGAGCCCAATCCACTTGACTAAATCTATGTCCCCTTTCCTCACACTGCCATCACGTGGCCAAAAACTGTACCTGTGCCTAAGGAAATTGAAAAAGTTTATACCTTATTGCAGTACAGTAAATACGATACTCAGTGTTTTAGGACTCTTTTTATTTTAGTCTATTTTATCTTATTCTATTTTGTTGATCATTTTTTGCTTATTTATTACTCTTACCTTTCTACTGGATAACAAGCGTGAGCAATTGTAACCAACAATAAGCAATTTCCCAATGGGATTAATAAAGCTCTTTGAATATTTGAATTGAATGAATTGAATTTTGTGTCAGCTGTTTTCCACCGTATTGGACCGTGATCTCTGTTTTATTGAGAATTTTCCGAAATTATTCACCGTCAGGACAGCCATTTTCTCCAGGACTGATTCTTAGTCGGGGACTCCCTATAATAGGTTTATAATATGTTTGTGGCTACAGGGTTTCGTTTTTTACTTCATTCATTATGCTTCCTTCTGATGACTCTTCCATGCAGATCAGGTTTGTTCATCAACACTATTGCACCACCTAAACCTTCCTGCATGCCCGCGGTGTCATACGAGGGTTTTTCTTTGCCTTTGTGCCCCATTCTTTGGGCTGGACTTCCTGCATGGCTTCTTCTAGATCTTGATTTGACTTCCCCACTTACGTTCCTCTTAAATGCCATTATAGACTTCAGTTGCTTAGTAGGCAACAGCTGTACTTTCAGATCCTCAGGAAGAATCTTGGCCGTTCAACTACGTTTGTGGTATGTGGAAAATTGTGTGTGTGTGTATGTGTGTGTGTGTGTGTGTGTGTGGCATTATGTACAGCTTTCTGTCTAGATTTAAAAGGCTCTGCTCCGAAGGCCAAGGGCCATTGATTTTACACGCTCAGCCAATCATCCAGACAGAGTCCAGACCTGATGCTGCGCCATGTTTCTAGTGACTGACACACACACACACACACACACACACTTACAACTGCAGCCAGACTAGATTATAGGTTGCTAAAAAAAAGCCACATAAAACATATAAAAATGTAGAAGAGCTGCTAAATAAGTTAGCGCTCTCTCTGAAAAATGAAAATAAACCAGCAGACACAAATGCTTATTTTTCACAAACAGCATGAGATTAAACGAAGCCCTGCAGAGACCAAATCAGACGGAGAGAGCAAACGGAAGCTCTCTTTTTCTCTCTTTATATCTCTCCACTTCATTTTGTCGCCTCTTTCTTGCACGCCTCGGCTCTCTTATACTCTTTCTAATTGTCTACCTGTTCCTGCTCGGGGTCTTCCCTCGTACATCACGCCGTTCTCTCTTTTGTCTTTCCTAATGACGTTTTCCTTCTCATTGTTTGCCTCGCTTCCGCTCTTGTGTTTCGGAGCGAATCCATCTCGCTCTCGTTCCCGTTCTCTAAGCCATCCCTCTTTTTCTTGTCTCCTCCACGATCACAGGTGAGAGAGGTGGAATAATTCACCAGCGCGGTAAGCAAAGCGCTCGAGCGCTGTGCAGCTCCGATGCAGATTTCCTTTAACCAGTGATGAATTATTTTGTCCTTTATATTTGACTGCTGCACACACATACGCACACATAGACACACAAACACACACTTTAGGAAGAGGTACAATTTACCTAATGGCTTTAAGCTAAACAGGCTTTTCCGTAATCCTTTTTGGCTGACTACAGTAAGCATTCAGATATAACCTCATCCATTAGGCAGCAATAAAAAAAGGGGGAAAAAAAAAACTGGCTGGATTTGAGGATTGGATTGGATTGGATTTATTTAGATTGGATGTCTAAATATAGTTTGATAATAGTGCTGAGAGCCAATGGCAAACTCATCTCGGATAAAGGATGCTGATTTGCGTATGAGTAGAAATTAATTGGACTATGGAGATGGATTGTGTGTGCTACGAATTTGAAACAAGCGTTCAAACAAGCCACAGTGGAGCATGCTATTTTAGTCTTTTTCTGCTGTTCTTACCTAATGTACAAGTTCAGCAATAAAATATTTTTCTTAGTATGTCCATCTCCACAAACTCCTCAGTAACATGAAGTGATTTTCACTCAGTGGAGCAACAGGGCAAATTAATATTTTGCTGCAAACTGCTATGGGGTAACAGATTCATAATTCATAATGCCCCCAAAAATATGGTCAAGTTCTGTATAAATAAGTAATCTACACTTGTAATGTAGTAATAATACACAGGAAAAAAAAAAAAAAAAAACTTGCCAATGAATATATCATTGTAACTTTACAATATCTTCATACTCAGGACCAAGTGCGGAAGGTCCATTACTGTATGTCACACCCTTTGCATTGAGCATAATGTATACAGTGACTGGATCTGTCTGAAAGCTTAAGGTTGCTAAGGAATGTAGGCTCTGAGGGGCCGTTCAAGTCAAACCAGGACTTTTGATTGTCTAGAATAACAGAACACAGTAATGAGAGTAAAAACTCTCTGCTACCCTATTGCATTCATCCCATTGTTTTACTAGTGCTTGGATATCACCAATTTTTCTCAGCTCTGCTTCTGAGCCATGATCGGACTGCCTGCTTCACGTCTAAAACCCTGGCCTCCCAGGAAATCCTTTAGTCAATTTTCCAATCGATTTTAACTTGAGTGAAGTCAGGACTGTACGTGGGATGTAGCAATAACTTTTAGAAAAGTTCCTGTAATGTGCAAGTGTTGTCTGTGAATGATTGTGTGTACAATTCACACGGACAGATTCGTCTCTTATGCAAGTTGGCGACAAGCTACAGTACGCATCAATTTCTCAGGATCAGGCGTTTCACTCACTGAACGTTCACACGAACGACCGCAGTGGGCTCTGAGTCACCTCGGCTGGGATCGTCATTCATATGGTCTTCTTTAAAATGTTTGCACAGTTCAAATGTTTTACTTCGGCTAAGAGTCTCATCACCGTACTGTGAATGAAATCTTCTGTAAATGTCAATCGGTTTTAGACCTTCATTCATGAGAAATGGAAAAAAAAAAAAAAAAAAACTCCCCTTGTAAAAATTAGCAATACACAAATATGAATAGGGGTAAATAAAAGAAAACAATATAAAAACGATGAGCTTGCATCATTTTAATGCAGAGATAAAACTCTATTTCCCCCCGTTATTGAAAATATATTACAGAGCAATTTGGATGATAATTCCTAGATATCATATTCAGTATTTGTTTGTTTTTATTCCACCAGTCTTTCTTTTCAACGTCTTCAAAGTGAATTAAACATTTAATTCTGACCTCACGCACATTCACACATAATGAATTAGACGAAGCCTGATTTGCATTTGGCTGAAAATGGGAGAAAATGCTGGTTTACTGTATAATCCCAAACACAATAACAGAATATAATTTGAAATATTATCAAAATCCGAATAGCACGTTAACAGAAAACTCCATTCTGACAGTCGTGACACACACTCCCCATGTGCATCTAATGTCAAGTCTTCCTGAAGCATCGCACTCAAATTGCCAATCTCACGAGAGGAGAAACAGGCACTTGCGTTCAGCTGAGGATTCTTACAGCCGTAAAGGGCACTGGCCTGCTGTAACTCTCCTATTAGTCTCTGATCTGAAACTGCACAAAGCCTCTCTATGTAATTGCTGGTTTTAACGATCCCATTAGCTATGAATCCCCAAAGGAAAAAGACTTCTGGATCTGAACATTGTTCCATGCAGACACGATTAAAGACAGGGTCAATGAGCAGTGAGAAGCAGTTTCGGGGTGCATTTGCAGTCCTGCAAAAGGCATTATAGCACAGTATTTGGGGACGGAACACAAATAATTTGTCTTTAATAGCGAGCGGATGGTAAATGCCCTCTCTATAAACGCTGTATAACTCTACACACAAAAAGGCATCATCATTCCTCGCTTTAATGGCATCAGAAATTCCCTAGAGGCTCCTTTCTGTCCGTGGTGTTCGGTGTCAAAGATTAATCATACTACTAAACGCTTCTAATGTAATATTAAATATTTAATGAAAGGGGCAGGGGGTATTTTCTCTATGTATATTAAGTAGGTAGCTTTGTCATTGTACGGTGGGAGGAGAAACCTTTGAATTAACACCAACACATTAGCATTTGAATGCAGCTTTTTGCAATTCCTAGCCCTTCTTGCGAGGAATTACGGAAGGGGAAAAAACAGAAGTAGGCAACACCAATTTTAATTCAAGTGGAACGAAAAAATAAGAAGAGGGAGTCTCATTGTAACAGGCTGCAGGTTATATGGAGCTTGAAGTACAGTGGTGCTGCCAGAGCGCTCTCTCTTTGCCATCATACATTAGCTTCCTGGATCTTCTAACCATCCATTATGCTCATGCTGTTCTTTATACATGCTGACTTTGATTTATTAAGATCCCAAATAAAGTATTAATTTTGAATGAATGGTCAATATGTTCAGATGCAGCAGGTGATTTATAAAATACTGATTGGTCAGAAGTTATTGATTAGTTTTCTGTAACAGCAGCTCTTCTCAACATTTTCTCTATGGAGGAGTTTTTTCCCCACTGTTTGTGAAAGGAGTCTCCAGTGTCAGTGCTTTGTAACAGACTGAGTTTTCCACCATAGGAAAGTCTCAGTACTGTAACAGGACAATCGAATCCAAGTTAACAAACTTTCATTAGGGCAGTGGTGGCTCAGAGGGATAATGCACCACTTAACCAAGCTCCACCAGGTTGCCACTGTTGGGCCCTTGAGAAAGGCCCTTAACCCTATCTGCTTTAGGGGCGCTGTATCAAGGCTGACCATGTGTTGTGACCCCAGTTATGCTGGGATATGCGTGGAAGGAATTTCACTGTGCTGTAATGTACAGTATATGTGACAAACAAAGGCTTAACTTACCAAAGGTTGATAAAGCCTTTTAGAGGTCCTGTTTAAAGGTTTGAACATGTGGTGAATCCACAGGAAAAGGAAGTCATCATTTAAAGACCCTTTCTAATTGTTAGACCATTTATAGCCAATGTTTGTGGACACCTGACTAATACACCCGTAATAAATATGGGTCTAAGAGACTCAAACCTGACCTCACTGACGCTCAGAGGTGGAATGTACTGTATATAACTAACTACTGTGGTACTGTACTTTAGTACTGTACATACAAGGTACAGCCATAACATTATGACCACCCACCTAATATTGAGTAGGTCCCCACTTTTGCTACCAGAACAGTGATGCACTTTATGTTCTGACACCTTTCTATCAGAACCAGGATTAAACTTTTCAGCGGTTTGAGCTACAGTAGCTCTTCTATTGGATCGGACTACACGGACCGAAAGCAACTTTAACACTGCGGCTCTTGTGGGATGTCGATTACCTGCAGTGCTCAGGACCTACCAAAAGTGGTCCAAGGGTCATGGGGTGGCCAAGAGCTACAGTAGGTCAAAGCGCTAAAAAGGTTAATGCTGAGTCCTATAGAAAGGGTTTAGAACACACAGTGCCCCACTGTTTTTTGTTGCAGAAGGGGGGACTTACTTAATATTAGGCGGATGGTCATAGTGTTATGGCTGATTGGTGTACTTCACACATCTGTACTTTATTTGAGTAGTTTTTATTAGTGGATACTTTTACTCCACTACGCCCATGGCATGATTTGCCTTCCCTAAACATGTACTGTAGCAGGTGTTTGCAATCAGAAGTGGAGACTGGACAGGTTCTACTAAAAGAGAGGAACTCTTGTACTATGATTTTAAGGGTAAACTAAGCATTCTGGATAAAATAATCATTTACGGCAGTTGACAGAGCAACTTACATTTTATCTCATCATACATCTGAGCAGGTGAGGGTTAAGGGCGGTGCTCATGGGCTCAGCAGCAGCAACTGGGGTTTGAACCTGGAACCTTCTGATCAGCATTCCAATGCCTTAACCACTGAGCTACCCCTGAACACTTAATAAATAATAATAATAATAAAATATATAGGCTAATAAAAGCTTAAGTAAATTTAAAGATAAATATTTTTCTACTTTTGCTCAAGTAGAATTACTGTATAAATTGAGGATGTCTCTGTATCTCCTATACTGTACGTACATCCATTCTACTTCAAGGGCGCTCAGCCGGCTGCTTTCAACTGACTTTTTCTGTTGCAGCTCCATGATTATGAAACTGCTTAGTCTTTCATTAGAGTCTCTTTCAACTGTACAGTATAAACTCTTTTTTCCCCCTCTTTTGTTATCTGTGGTGTCATCTGTACTTCTGATGATGTAACTGAATTTTATCCTGCAGCTCTTTGTCTTTTAAATATACCATTTAAATATAGATGACTTGTCTTATTCAGACTAAGTAAAAAGTATAATTTGGGCTTCAGATAAGGAAGTTACTTTCAGGTTAAGAAAGTCGCACTGCGCGTGCTCAAGTAATCTATTTGTATCGACTCAGCCATGTACTTTGCACATTTAAGTAGAAATGCACTAAATTGCGTAGTCGCTAACACCGATGCAAAAAATCAAATAAAAAAACTCTGTATTTTGTGCAAGACAGAATTCTTATTAAATCTTCAAGAGCTTTTCCCACCGTTCCTAAGGGTCCGGTACCGTGACCTGCTGTATTGCTGTATATTCAAGCCATGACAATAAGTTGACATGACTTGGTGGAAACAGGATGCCTGAAGCTTGACATGTAAGTCTGCCTGCTGCTGCTGCCGCTCTGTGCCTCCCTGAGATTCATTCCCTGTTTGACCTTTCACTACAGCTCACCCAGGCAGGCTGCATGATATATTGACTCTATGCTGCATTGGCACATGTCCTTTATTCTTGCTCCCGTTAATAATTCTGACACGGTTCTATTTCATTTTATATGTAATACAAGACAAGGAAATCTGAAACTTTTTTATCAGACTTAGCTTATGTCCTTGTATTTGCAAAGTCATTATTCTTAGGTGTGGGAATAAAGTGCTTAACCCAAACACCATCATATTTATTATAAGATATTCCTAGCTGATCCTTTGATTAATCCTTTCCATTGATGGAGGGGTGGGTGGGGTCAAATATCAACAGATGGGCTACAATCAGTAATTACACACCAACGATGATACCTATAGAGGGAAAAATGCTCGATTTGTTAATTTTAGCTGCAGTTGTTTATTAAAAGTAGTTGTTAAATTAAAAATCCCTGACGAGGGAATGTCTAAGAACGCAACACATGTTACAAAAGTCTATAATGCTTATGAAGAATATGCAATATCAGTTTCAGCATATGACACCTTGAAGCTCCTTTCTCTTTTAATTGAGTGTGAAAAAATTTGAATTACAACTACACACCTTCTCATTGCACACAAACACATGCCCAAGCAGAGCTCGTAGACTAATAATTCAATCTAATAAGCCTCAAACCCAGCCTCATATTAATGATGCTGGGATTTCATAAGCAAGATACGCACACACACAAACACGTTTCTTTATTGGCAGCCGGCTTGGGATCCATATATAGCTTTGGCTCAGGTCAACGACACCATAAATAAATGGTAAAACCAATCTGCCGTACAGACGTGCCGCAGTATAATTCATCAATATGCATCTCTACCTCTCCCTCATCCACACACACATTAAATATGTCTACAAAAACAAGTGGCAGTAAGAGGATTATATAGGTGTTCATCCTTTTCAAACAACATACAGAGCAACAAGGACCTCACACTGATCCTGGCTTTATTGGACAATAAACCTGAGACATTTACTTTATTAATAATTACGGAAAGAAATATATAGTTGACAATAAAATCTATTAGCTTTTTTTTTTCTTTTTTTTTTATATTAGCTATAAATTATGGATTACAAGACTGCTCCAGTCCTACAGTAGATATAAAGAGTCTCCATGATGAAGTAAAGCCAAAAATAGATCAATCATATTAGACATTA
>JAOVVA010000031.1:11515377-11527073 GCA_028565275.1 Leiocassis micropogon
CAGATCTTTGAGTTTAGCTCATGAAAAATGGGAGCAAAAATAAAAGTGTTGCGTTTATATTTTTGTTCAGTGTATTAAAAAGTCAAAAATAATGACAAAACTAAAAACGACAGGATCCTTTCCACCCTTGATACTTGAACCCTAATAAAAGCTAAACTTAAGAAAATTAACCGAAATTGCCCATTCTTCTCAATCACTTTAGCAGAAGTTTAGCTTAAGTTGGAGAAAAAGGAGAGCAACCTACAGTAAATCAGAGTTTCCAGCAACTGCAGTTTTACCATCTGCGGTTTTTGTGATTATTCAATTCCATTCAAATCTTTTTACAAAGTACTTTTAACAACAGCCATTGTCACAAAGCAGCTTTGTAGAAAGCTATACATCATCACTACTAATATACACTAGGTGTTTTTGTGGTAATATTCTTTTCTTCCTCTCTTTGCTAGCAATGTTAGCTCTGCTAATTGCTGAGAGGATGTATTTTTACACACATTAATATTTCCCTACATTTTTTGATGTCTGTTTTGGTTATTTTAAACAATATAACTTTATTACAAACAATAATGAAAAATAAATAAATGAAAAAATAACTTATTACCACAGGAGTTAGCAGCTATGGGCAGCTGTAGCTCAATAGCTAAAGCCCTGAGCTAGGGACCATGCAATGCAAATTACAGGAGTGTCTGAGATTCACTGTAGGGCCCTTGACTTAAGCCTTAACCCTCAACTGTACTTATTCTTTCCTCTTGCTTTGAATGAAAGAACCAATCATACCACAAAGAGTCTAAGACTGCACAAACCGCTCATATATTTGACAATTTATTTATTTATGCTGCCATTTTAGTAACAGGCAATCATCAGGATCGACCCCGCATTCCCCTAGTGCTTCGGATGACTAATGAAAGCTCGACTAGACAGACCATCAGAAATTCAGCATAACATTACATCAGTACCAATCCACAAGGTTTCATCAAAGAGAAAGTAAGACAGGGAGAGACCCTCACTTCAGCACTTGACATAATGATCCATTGTTATAAGTACTCTACGCTGCTGTCTCACTCTCTCCCCAAGCACTCGCTGCCAGACTTAAAGAGGTCTTCATCACCATGTTGACACCATGATCAATAGAGACGTCGCCCCTGGCTCCGTCTCCTCACTGCGTGCTTAATGAGGTAAGGAATCTCTAAAGAACCTCCAACAAACACCTGAGGAACCTTTGACGAACCTCAGAGGACCATCTTTCACAAGGCTATACATGGAGACAGATGAGCGTTACATGCTAAACATCTCTCGAACAATCAAAGAAACAAGATTCTGAAATTCAAAAAGTGTCATTTGTAAATTTAATTAAAGTCTGAGTTGGTTGTTCAAGTGTATCATGTACTGGAGAAAGGAAAAAAAAGGAGTGCAGTTCAGAACCTGTTGATAAACAAGATAAATGTCTTTCTTTTGTAACACTTTCCACCATCCATCCTGTCTCCCGCACAGATGAATAGATCCCTCTCCACCGTGTCATTCTTCTTAATTAAGTGCCCACTCAAGTTGGATGGAACCCAAGTTCACAACTGAAGTCCCTTCAGGTCTATGCAGTGTGCACATTCTTAATTCAGTTGCTCTGCCCCAGGGGTATACCTCTGCATGTGATCTGTGTCTAATAAAGATCGAGATATGATGGGAAAAACTCTCATTGACTTTTAAAATTCACCACCGACAAAGTAGTATACCAAGAAAGATGCTAAAGCTACCGATGGCTTTCTGGTAATGAGCCTATCTTGGGAACTCAGACAATGAAGCAGGAATACAAACTAAATTGGATGCAGGGCTCCATAAAAATACACATTCATGCCTGGGGCAATTCACTGTAGCCAATCCACCTATGGGTATATTTTGGGGATGGGATAAAAAAACATAGAACCTGGAAGAACCTCCTTGCAGACTTGGGGAAACAACACAGTAACCTGAGGTCAGGATCAAACTCAGAGCCTTGACATGGTGTTTGTCACATATTGGTATCTTGTACCATGCCATTCTGTTTCTTTTTATTAGTCTTTTAGACACCTAAAATAAGGCGACATGCATCAAAGACATTATTAAAACTTTGATGACGATGTTATCCTTTCAGTCAATTCGAATTCTCACTGATTCCATCCACCAACTCTCCACATTTTCCAATCTTGTACTTGCTTCTTTTAGCTGTTTCATTTTTCTATCTGGTGTCAGATTTGATGGGGTTCTTCCGCAGTCTGATTTCCTTTGGCCAATAACAATTTCAAGGCCATGAGACCTTAGTGAACACTGAAGATCTCTCGAACCAGTAGTTGTCTATTCTAACAGATGATGTGTCATTTCTTAGGACAATGTTTAGTTTTCTGTGTGTCTCTCTCTCTCTGTTGATCAAAACAATGTAGACACTGGTCATGTTGGTGGGACTGTAACTTAGTGGTTAGCACTGGCAACTTGAACCTCCAGTGTCTGGGTTCGATGCCCGTCTCAAGGTCTATGCACATGGAGTTTGTATTTTCGGTCCATGCTTGGTGGGTTTCCTCCGGGCACTCTGGTTTCCTCCCACAGTCAGTCCAAAGTTATCCAGATTAGGCTAAGTCGCATTTTCCAATTTCATTTCCTGTTGGGTGTGTGTGTGTGTGTATGTAAATGTCGACCGGAGGTCCTACCATGGTTGTAAAAATAGGAAAATTTTTAATTCATTTGTGCTTGTTTAACCTCGCATTTCACATTGATTCCTCTTTATTTTTCTAATAACCTCCAATCTTCTCAGAAAGACTTCTATTAGATTTTAGACTGGAACACAAGAGTATTAGTTAGGTTAGGCACTGTTGTTGGGCCTGAAGTTCAGTCGGCCCTCCAGTTCATTTCAGAAGTGCTCAGTGGTGTTGAGGTGTGGGAGTTCTCCCACTCCAACCTTGGCAAACCATGAAGTCTTCATGGAGCTCGTTTTGTGCACAGATGCATTGTTGTGCTTGAACATGTTCGAGACTGTTAGTTCCAGTAAAGGGAGATTGTAATGCTCGAACAAACAAGGTGTTTTGGGGAGCATTACGCATACTATGTGTTATGGCCAGGTAGAAAATCTCAGAAAAGAACAAGATTCCTACTTGTCCTGATGCCATCACTGGTTATGCCAGATTGTATGCCAGTTTTTTACTTTTTTGACTCTTAACACTTAACATGCTATCCTTTAATCTTTGCATAACACAGTGTTCTTCTAGCCTTAGACATTATTGTAGCTATATCTTACTGAACAACATACAATGTAGTTTAATGTTAGCTCTGTAAATTGTACCCACTATATAAGCTTTAAACTCTCCGCAAAATCAATTCCTTCAGTCAGAAGGTAATATAGCATCCACATTAATTCTGATCACATTATGTCCTTCATTAATGTCATGGTGGGTGGCAATGTTACAGAGTTTGCTGTGTGTGTATGTATATGTGTGTGTGTGTGTGAAAGAGGCTCAAGATGATGGCCGTAACCTCAGTCCTGACCTTCCTGTGAATCAATGAGCTGTCTCGCTTCATTACTTTGCATAATGTATTAAATCATTTCTATTTGCGTCACAGGAGGGGTGTGAAATCGATCTGTTATACTGGCATATGTGTACACGTAGGTATGTGTGTGTGTGTGTGTATGTCTGTATGTGGCAGAAAGAGATAGAAAGACTTGCTAATTTGCTAATGGAATAATTGTCTTTGCTTATCAATCAAGATTCATGGAGGACACATGGCAGTTTGGACTATCTCTTGTCTTATGTGCTTCTTGCTCATTAAACATTTCCGATTAACTTTAGAAACGGACAGCAGCCCTTAAAACCCCAGAGTTAAAAAAAAATTTTCTCTTGAAATTTTTAAACAGGCGACACGGTGGCTTAGTGGTTGCCATGCACCTACAGGTTAGAGGGTTTGATTCCAGCCTCGGAGTCTGTGTGCATGTTCAACAAGGAATTTGCATGTTCAGCCTGTTCTTGGTGAGTTTCCTCCAGGTACTATGGTTTCCTTCCACAGACCAAATACATGCAGTTTAGGCTAATTGGTGTTCCCAAACTGCCCGTTGTGTGTGTGTGAATGTGTGAGCACCCCATCCAGGGAGTACCCTCCCTATCTAAATAAAGAGAGTGTCCCTTTTTTTTTTTTTTTTTTAATGCCACAAAAGTAGCTCATGCTAAACTAAAAGCAAGTAAGTGAAAGATACTAGTGCAACTCTGAATGACTGATTTATTAAGTCCGGAGCCTATCCCCACCAAACCCACCAAGCACGGGCAGAACATGCAAAGTCCATGCATAGAGACCCAAAGTGGGACTCAAATCCTTAAATCTGGAGGTGCAAGTCCACAGTGCTCATGTGGCACATGAGAGTATTAATATGTGTTACAACTGTATATTCAGCATAAAGTGTGCCTGAAGTGTAATAATATCATTTCGGCCTAGATTACTCCAATAGAAGACGTCTCAGCTTTATAATATTTCTCAGTTTAAATAATAAACGATTCTTGATAGAATTCTCACTTACAGCTATTCCTTATGGTTTTTCTTTCTGTTAGTTTTTTTGTGCATTTCACAAAACTATGTTTAAACTAAAAATAAAGTATATAAACACTGGGAATAAACTAAGTGTATTTTTCATGTATTCTAAGCTTTCATAATACACATTCTGACTATTAATCACTCACTCACTGTCTATACTCCTTAATCCTGTATAAAGGGTCGCGGGGACCTGGAGCCTATACCAGGAGGCTTAAGGTACGAGGCGGGCTACACTCACTATATGCAATTTGGGAACATTAATTAGCCTAATCTGCATGTCTTTGGACTGTGGGAGGAAACAGGAGTGCCCGGGGGAAACCCACCAAGCACGGTGAGAACATACACAATATTGAGACACACAGCAAACACGCCTGCTTGTTTTTTTATCCCCTCATCATTCCCCTCATTCGTCCATTTACACTCTCATGCTCTCTTGAACGGAACGTAAACCTGTCATCTTTTTCTTCCTGCCGTACATTCCTTGTCTTTCTTTTTTCAATCCTCCTTTTCTCTCTTTGTGATTTTGCCCTTTCCTGAATGCAGGTGTGCACTTGATTCATTCCACTTGTGATGTGACAGAGAGGCTATCACCTCTATCCAGATGTTCTTCTGCTCATTTGTCTGTGCACACGTACACAAACAAAATATAAAACCTGCTGCCACCATCTCTTTTATCGTTTCCTCCTTCTCTTCCTCTAGTGTGACACACACACACACACACACACACACACACACACAATCAACACCACTAACTGGTTGTAATTGAATCTGAGTGTAAGTGTAATCTCGATGTATGACTGGGGTTAACTGAATCTTCACACACACACACACGTGCACGCACACTGTTCACGCTCTCTCTGCCACAGTATAAAACAAGTGTTAGTGACAGCTGGACAGGACCTGTAAGTCTCTTCACCTGGAGAGCAGCCCTCTTATCTACAGATCAATTCGGACCAATAGCCCTTCTATCATCTCGTCCCTATTCTTTCTCCCTCTCGACAATTTCTTGATCCCCCCTTCTCCCTACCAGTGCCACTCGAGCACATAAAACAGGAGAGTGAAAGCTGAGAGTGAGTGAACGAGAATGAGGAATGGGGTGTGATATAAAGGTCGTCACACACAATAGGCAGGTCAGCACCAAAGATGTAGATGAACGAGGTCATAAAACAGACACTAGCGCTCTCACTCTGTGATGTAATCAGCTGTGGCCAGCAGCTTTTTATTAAACAGATATTACTTACTGTATCCTGCAACACAGCTGCTACTTAAAAAAAACTGGACTGAAGCATTTCATAAAAAATAAAAAAACAGGCTTGTCTTAATGACTGAGTCTAAACCTTGAGAAATAGTTTAATGTTTTCTACCAGTAAATTTCGTTAAGACGTTTCGCAATGAACTGACAAGATTTTCTACACCAACTTATCAAAAAATTCCAAACTACACTCAAATAACGCATATTCATCTGTCTACGGGCAATTTGGGAACACCAGTTAGCCTAATCTGCATGTCTTTGAACTGTGGGTGGAAAAATGTGGGAATGACTCAGATCAGAAATCACTAAAATGCTATCAGTTTAAATGCTTTCAAATAAGTGGTAGAAATCAGTAGAGTTATGTTTAATATTTAAGGTAAAAGCATTTACACGTGCACACACAACGTGATGAGAACTCACAGGATTGGGACTAAACAGCTGCGTGGCCATGAGAAAACCACTTATTAGAGAGATTATTCGAAAAAAAAAAAGTTTTGTAACAACTGTTAATCACATATGGTAATACTGTACTGTACATATGGTACAATTTGCCAGCGCTGTTGTGCTCTATTTTCACCACTTGTGGAATACCAGTCGTCCAATCAGATTACTTGGTCAGTACTATATTTAACTACAATATATAAAAAAGTTTTTTTTGTAGTTTTTAGTATACAGTAAGGTGGCACGATGCCGTAGTGGTTAAAACTGGGTCGAGGGGTCGATTCCCGCCTCGGGTCTGCGCGCAAGTCGTTTGCATGTTTTCCCCGCGCCTGGTTGGTTTCCTCCCACAGTCCAAAGACAAGTTAATTAGCCTAATTGGCATTCCTTAATTTAACATAATGTGTGTGTGCGCCCTGCGAAGGATTGCCACCATGTCCAGGGTGGAGCCTGCCTTGTGCCCAAAGTCTCCGGGGATATGCTCCAGCTACCCCTCCCCCCCCACGGAACCTTGTATAGGATAAACGGTATAGAAGATGAATGAATGAGTTCTTAATATTTCAAAAAATATATCTTCTTGAGTCAAATCAGAAAATAAACATGAGTGCGAATGGAAAATGTTACTTTTATGTACTGTACAACATAATGTTTCTACCATTTACAACATAAGGAGGAAGAGGAAACAACAACAATGAAGATTTTCTCAGGCTGAACCCCAAATTTATTCCAACTGTTATTACACAGGCAAATGAATACATGTAAATATACAAGCTGCATTTGTGCAACCGAAGCCAACGTAAATACACTGCCAAATCTAGATAAATCTTTCTTTGAGGATGTTTATGCTTTCTAAGCTGTAATTACACAATTATACTTAGCATCCTGTAGCATCCTATTGAAAAAAAAATAAAAAAAATCCACCACTTCCAAAAACAAGCAAACATCCATTTTGTTCTATCATCCAAGAAATCTGCATTTGCAAAAAAAAAAAAAAAAAAGAAGAAGAAATTCCCCTAGGACTCCGACGCACTCATTCCAACAGCGAAACATCCCTTGCGTTTGGAATAAACAAGGAAAACGACACAAATCCTCGCTGATCCGCCGACTTGGAGTTAATCCGACGTGAACTGTTCCGCCGTATCTTACATTTGCCACTTTGTCAAGCTTGATCGCACATGAGCTGGAGCACATTTTGCTTCAGTGCTTTGGCGTAGTTACATTTTAAATCTGTCTTACCTGAGTGAGACGTAATTACAGAGACAAAGAGGAAAGCGTCTGCAGGGGACCATTGTGCTTTCCTGCAAACGGAATAATTGACAGTGTGTCCGTGTGTGTTTGAGTGTGTTAATACGAGTGCGCTGTGTCAGAAGTTTGAGTATGTTAATCGTGGTGTTGTTATCGCAGGCGCTCTGAACTCGTTCAGACGTGTGTGAAAGCGTGCGCATCTACACACAGACCGAAAAACAACTCCATATATGATTATTTAGAATTCTGTGTATCAGGCATAATCAGGTATGAATTTATACACATTTATACACTGCACATTCAAAAGTATTGAGACAAAAGTCAAATTCAATATTTTAATCACATTCCCAATTTTTTTTTTTTTTTTTTTTTACAATAACGGCAATTAAGATAATAAGATTTATTTGTTATTGTATGCAATTAAGTTGCTCTACAACAGTCACTATTTAGCATGAAGTTCTTTATTCTTTAAAACCTGCTGGATCCGGCTGGACACAGAGTCAAAACAACGTCTGCCATACTCTGGGGTACTCTCGCTCAATCCACCCAAGATCATGTGCAGAAATTTGTTGCAGAAGTTCACAATTCACTTGATCCATTTTTATGGAGAGTTGGACAGGAAATAAAACTCCAGCCACATATTTGTTCCATCCATTAACTAAACCAGATGATTCTAATTAGCACAACACTTCAGCCAGATAGGCGAGAGCAAATTAGTCTAATCACCTGTTTTGTGCACAGGGAGAACTACAATACATGCCATATGTTGTCTTCATACGTTTGGCCTCCATTGTATGGCATGCGAAAGCATTGGAAAAATATGGTACATCCTGGCCCAGCACTGAGAAAACCAGTTTATTAATAATAATGATAATCATAATAATAATAATATTAATAATAGTGAAAATAAAAACACTGAAAATTAGAAAAGCATTGAAAGAAAGACAGCTGGACAAATAGTGTTGATGTAATGAGACAACCAAAGCTGTTTATATTTAAGTACTTACTATAGACTGTACTATGAGGGGCGTTCAAGTCAAACCAGGACTTTTGATTGCGCAGAATAACAGAACACAGTTTCGAGAGTGAAAACTCTGTTTATTTCTCTATATAATCCCCTCCTACACTAATGCGCTTATACCAGTGTTTCACTAGTGCTCGGATACCATCAAGGTGGAAGGTTTTCCCAGTAGTCCGGCTTCACGTCTGAAACGCTGGCCTCTCAGGAACTCCCAAACATGTGGAAATGGCTTGGTCAGGACTGTACAGGGAGATGTCGCAATAATTCCCAGCCGAGTTCCTGTAATGTGCAAGTGGTGTTGGTGAATGATTGTGTGTACAGTTCCCACAGACAGATGCGTCTCTTTTGACGCATCAGTTGGCGACATCAAATTTCATGAATCAGGTGTTTCACTTGCTCACGTTCATTGGAACGACTCCAGCTGTCTCATAAAGCAATAATTATATACATTCACAAAATCACCATAATTGATCATTATTTCGCAACAACTGCCCTTAGACTTCCACTGTAAATGGATTTTTTGGATTCTTTACTCATTACAAGAACCCTTGCTGAAGCATATTTTCATAGCAATGCCACATATGCTACAGAAACTGTAACCATGGAGGTGTTTGAAACTCCTTCAGTTGGAGTTCGTTATGTATTCCATTAATGTCATTTCTCGATGGTTAAAATGTTGAATATTGTACAGTACGATTGTAACCAGAGGCCTTGAAAAGACAGAAAAAATGCTCTTAAAAAATTTTTTCAAACAGTTTCAGGAAATAGTATTAATGCAAAGGAGGTGATATAACAGCTGTAACATTCGACCAATTACGTGTACATACAATACATAGAACAGAGTTGAAGCTGAAAGTAAAGTACCTCTCAGGAGTGGTATCCGGTATCGGGTGCCAGACGGAAAGAGAGTGAGTGCCAGTCTCAGTGCCCATGAATAAGGAAATGAGAGCAGACTAATGTTTCAGAAGACTGGCATGATTAGACTGGATAACAAAGCTGAGCAGAGAAAAAAAAATTTTTTTTTTTAAATCAATCTCTGGTTACACATACTGCCTTGTGGCGTATCAGATATAAACCAAAACCGTCACACACATACTGTACGATATACCCTGGGGTGTCCGCACATGTCTGTGCCTTTTCCACACACGTCACGTAAATACCTGCGCTCAATCACTGGCGAAATCCTTTCTAAATGCTTACGCAGGTCTCATTACGCATATATTACTCACTTGCGTCGAAGCCTTTCTTAAGATCCCTTTTTTTTTTCTTAATTCATTTGTCATTTATACAAAGTGCAGTGGCATTAGCTCGATATTTTCCACCCACTAAGCAATTAAGTCTTGAATAGCTCATTTAGCTCCTCCCTCATGCCTGCAAACCCAGTGCTAATGAATATGCATTACCATCACCATGTCTTAATTAAAGCATGTACCGATGTGCGAGGCTCATTACGGAGACAGTAGCACTATTCTCGAAGGAAAGGAACGGAAATTTCATTTACACATAAATAAACATAAACAGTATCCTTGGTATAGGATCTGTATGTTCTAATGACAAAACAAGGCTAAAACGATGCCCCGCTAACTAACACACACACACACACACACACACACACACACACCCCAAGTGTTGGCTCATCACACTGCCCAGTAACTGGGTTACCACTCATGTCCTGTTAATCATGTGTGGGGTTCTGGTGTTACATGATTTATAGTCTGGCGCAGGATCTTAGCGTTACATGATTTATGTTCTTTTTGAGCACAGAGCCGTGAGATTTTGTATCAGGGACCTGTTTAGATCCCGGAGCTGTTGTGTTCCAAAAATACCATTTGATCTGCCTCCTAGTCTCCTGACTGAGATTCATGACCAATCATGAACATGAGTATAAACCATGCTCATATTCCACTACTCGTGTTATACAGTACTGTGCAAAAGTATCTTCCCCTTCCTGACTTTTTATTATTTTTATTTTTTTGCATATTCGTGATTGAGATCATCAAACAAATTTTAATATCGCACAAAGCTGTCCAACATTATTAGTTATTAATTATTAGTTAATTAATAGCATAGTGCAGTTAGTGTCGCAACGAGGAATATTTTTAAACATTATAAAATTAAAATTAAAAATTTAATTTACCAGTTGATCAGAACACTAAATTATTTCATACACTGACAGTTAATATATAGAGAAATATATTTTCTTTGCTTAAGGGCCAATGCATCTGTTTGCAGTTGGACAACATCAGCTGTTTAATGGTTGACATTACCTAGAGTATATAGGCCTCTACGGCATTAGCATTGATTGAACCAAGTGTCAATTTGGTTGACTTACTGCCTCTTCTGACTAACTCTCCAAACCATATACTGCTGCGTTAAACAGGACAACACTATACTGGGTAAATGTTGTTGCTCTTAGTATTCTGCTTTCTTTCTTTTTATCTGTTAAGACAGACTGTTGCCACTTTCTGGTATGACAACTTAGATCCTTTCGGGATACACATGCATCTCTGGTGTATTGAAGTGCAGCGTTTCAAAGAAGACTTGAAGCAAAGGGAGGCTATAATCAATCAGCCCCTGGTGGTACAAGGCTCGGCATGGCGTGACCATGGTGGCTTAGCAGTTAAGGCTATACTGTAGGCTTGTCAACTGTTCAAAGGTTGTGAGTACGAAATCCCATAAGGGCAGAGGTTGACAGAAAGTGTCACCGGTGTCACTACACAAGCTCCTGGAGCTCCTGGAGCATGGCCCTTAACCCGGTTTTTGGAGGGTGCATAAAGAGCTGACCTAGTGCGCTGACCTAGAACCTCCATTCCCTTGTTGAAAAGGGCATCAGGATATTTGACAAAAAAAAACAAAAAAACAATGCCAATGCACCGGACCAGATTCTGTTCAGTATACTCAGTGAAGAGGATTAGAAATAAAAACTTGAGAAACCCTACAGCCAGAATTGGTCTTCAAGTTATAACTTCTCAAAACGAAGGGAATTTTTTATGGTTCTATCTCGTCTCCGGCTGGTGCTAGTCAGCCTAGATGTCTGACATTGTTCTGCTTTGTGTCCTCATCGTCAGCTTCAAACCTGCAGTGTTCCCAGTGTACAGTGACTATCTCAGGACCCTGGAAGAATATTGAGTAACCGAGGCATCTGAGTGTCAGTACATTATATTATTATATTATGTATATTTATGTCCCCATGTGATTGTATAT
>JAOVVA010000031.1:11553427-11564670 GCA_028565275.1 Leiocassis micropogon
TTGCAAACCTAGAACGCATTGCAGGAGATACTCTTCAATACAGAGGGAAGTTTAAAAGTTCTTACTATTACAGCAGTACTTTTACTTAAGTCTCTCAAGTTGTTTCCAGCATTGGGTAAAAGTAGCGCATAAACTGGACACGGATGTGTCCATATACAGGTAGCCTAAACATAGTGTGTTTAGGGTGTTTAGGGTGTCTGTGTGGTACCATCCACAGTAAAGATGGCTGGTGATGTTGATTCCTAGGACAGTTTACACTTAAGTCTCCATCACTAAATTTTAGTTTGACAGAATAGACTTCAAGTTAAACTTTATCGATGATCATACTCCTCCAAGTCCTTTTTAACAAACGCACCATGATTTGTCTCTTTTGTATACAGTTATACAAGAGAGATGAGCTTTAATCACATATGGTGTTTCCCTCATGTCGTCTCAGGGAGATTTTCCTTTGACACCATCTGCTCTGGCTTGCTCATTTGGAATGCACTTAGATTTTACATTCTGATTTTTGTAAAGCTGCTTTGTGACAATGTCTTTTGTTTAACAGCCTTAAACAAACAAACCTGAAATCTATTGAAATCAGTCTACATGTCTATGCTGTTCTGTGGCAGTTACATCATGAGCCAGTTGGCGAAGAAGAAAGTGCGGAAAAGAAGAATAAATTTTTTTTTTTTTTTTTACTTTCGAACAAACAGAATGTGTAACTTTCTATTGGAGATGATTTCAAAGGCAAAGTTCACCAGTGTATAGAGGGATACGGCAGAACAAGTGCAAGATCCAAGAGAATTGTACAGCACAGTGCTAATTAGCTCTCATGGCTTCTCGTACTTGAGGCAAATTGGAAATCATTGGCGTGTAAAGGCTAAAAATCACTTCTAACAAGCATTTCTTCAAACGTGCAACATCGCAAAACACCTGACGTGCGCCAAAGAGCAAATAATTAAAGCAAATATGCTAAATTAATTGGGATTGCAAAGGGCACTAGGAGGGGATTCTTCTCATTACATGGTCTGGGATTTGAGAACGGCTGCCGCTCTCTGTTTTATCGATAGTGCTAATTTATTGAAGAAGTGAACGAGCATGATTGGAGATTTGCTGCTCTCTGGAAACAGAAAGAAATCAGAGTTTAAACACTGAAGTATGCCCTTTGTGCATGCCCCACTTTCAGTGACTGCACAACACGATGTGGCTAATAGAAAAGGCATAAACTACACCAAGCACAGTCTTAATGTTACTTGTTTTAGCTTATTGCTTTCATGTCCCAGAGGTCTATGCTCTGATATACCGTGTGATATATTTCAGGCTTCAACACTTTTACTTGCTAACTTAGGTTATTAAGAGTTATGGCTGCAATTTGTCTGAGGAAATGAACTGTGTGTGTGTGTGTGTGTGTGTGTGTGTGGTTGGGGGTGTGTGTCATGTTTCTACATCATGGTGGGGACCAAATGTCCACAAGAAAATGAATATCTGTCAGATCTGACCTTGACTGCAGGTTTTGATCGGTTTCCATTCGGTTACTGAAGTTAAAGTTGGGTTTTGATTGAGGTGTAGCATAGCGAAAAATTTGCAACATTGGTAATTACTGCAATAGAAGGTTCTCACAAGAAAGAAAAAAACATGTATATATCAGTCCTTGTTCAACGAATCCACCCTGCTCACTCTCCACAGGAACACGTGCCACCACTGGCCTGAATTCAGAAAGAAGAAAAAAAACAACCCAATAAAATATACATGGAGAAAGAGAGTGTGGGAGAAGAAAGAGAAAGCGAGAGAGCGAGAGAGAGAGAGAGAGAGAGTGCATCTCAGCATGTTGCGAATCCTACCAACTCATGCTGAAAGATTCATTGGAATATGAGATCAAGAACTCATGAACTTTCCTGACTTTCTCCCTCTCTCTCTCTCTCTCTCTTTCACACACACACTTTCTCCTAGAATTGAACCGACAGGTCTTATAAAGCCAGAAGTGCACTAGAAAATGTCTGAAGGGCTTGTTGCGCGTGAAACCCATCCCCTCTGCAGTATAAACCAAACATCTAAGAAGACTCATATGATCAGTGTCAGGTTAAAGAAGTGCAGAAACAAAATAAATAAATAAATGAATCACTCAAGAGACAAAGTGTATCCTCCAGATGTGGCTTATTCATTTCTTTTCCAATTTCCATTAATAATATTCAACCCCCTCACAATTTCAGAACAAGGAACAGACAAAATTAGTTCACTGGGGAAGAAAAAAAAAAAAAGCAAGAAATACGAAAGGTCACTGGCTGATGAATTCAATTTCAGTTTCGGTGGAAATCAGTTTCCTTTGCTTTTTGACACATTACTAACTCATTCTCAGTCCAGACACTCTCTGCCTCCCCCAACCGCCCCCCCGCCCCCCACCAACTATCACACACCCAAACACACACACCCTGTCTTACTATCCTTGTGAGGACCATCAATTTACATTAATGCAGCTAATTAATTGTATGTCTTTGAACCTTAACTGAAACCAAAGGTAACTAAACGAAAAAACAGAGAGATAAAAAAAGATAAACTAGCCAAACTTCCCATAAAACTGTCAACTAAATTAGTTGAGAAGAAATAAACAGCTCCAATTAACCAGTTACATTCCTAAATTTTGCTCTTAAATTCATTTTCCTGCAGTCGTGCTAGGGATGGAAAAAAAACAATAGGTAACATACATCTATTCTTGTCTTTTGTTATTTTGGTACCCTCAAAGGAAACCGAGAGTGAGTTGTTACATTATAGAAGGATTGCATTCGTTTATTATTGTGTGCAGGATGACATCAGTAAAAAAAAAAATGACTCATCTAAAAGGGTTTTGAATCATCCTTTGTCTGGACATTTTGCTGCTTATCCACATGGCTTCATCAGTTCTTCATTAGGATTCCAGCTTCCATGACAATGGCGTACGCACTACTTCAATGCTAAGTCGTTGATTTTAACAATGTACTTATCTAATACTTCTACACTTACATGAGAACATATTTATCGAGCTGTACATTAATTATTTTTAATGAATTAAATCCAGACAAGTAGTTAATGGGGAAAATTGTATCTCATAAGACCTGGCAAGATGTGTGTGTAAACTGGGCCATATACAATACATACAGTATGACCTGACCCTTGAAAATCGACAATTAACTTGTCAAGATCTTGAAGAAGAAACCTGTCCCCAGCACCATTTGCATATTACAGGAACTCGGCTTGCCACATCCCCTGTATAGTCCTGACCTCACTCCAAGCGGGCCATTGAAGGGGTTCCTGGGAGGCCGGCGTTTCAGATGAGAAGCAGGCATTGTGATCTAATGAAACACTGGGATAAGTGCAGTAGTGTAGCAGGGGATTATATATGGAATTAAAGGTAGGTTTTAATCTTATAATTCTTCACGATCGAAAGTTCTGTATTGTCTTAAACACCCCGTTGACTTGTATTTAAATAATTGGCTTCAAACTTAAAATAGACAAATTACAGCAATTTTACAGCAATTTTCATAGACAAATTACTTTGTCTGGATTAAAACATTTATTTGTCTTGATTTGCCTTTTATGGAGATTTGTGGGCGTCGCTAAATGCAAGTCAGCTCTGTCCTATTGTAAATGCACTTGGTAATTTAAATGTAATTTGATACAGTATTTGTCAACATGGCCATGAGAGTATGAGAGAAAAAAAAAACTTGTAAAGCTGAAGAGTTTTTTTTTTAGTTTTTTTTTACACATAACTTTAATGATAGCTTATCTTTGGAAGCGTACTGTACGAGTTTAGAGGTTGTTTCCTGTCAAGAACAGGCCCTCTATTAGGCATACTGTAGGTTTATGGATAAGAAATTATTTCAGTAGCTTCTTTTTAACCTTGAATCACTGGATGCTTCTCAGCCTGCAAACAGAATATCAATGAACTACAGTGTTGTTCCATTATCAATACCCCAGCCAGATGCGATCATTTTTTTAAAATTATACTAGTTTAACAGCAATATCATTATTTTCTAATTAGCTCCAGGAAACAGATCAGGAGGGAGCACCTACTCCCTGCTGTTAACATGATCTACAGTGGCACTGTAATGGCCATCGGCTGAGGAAAGCCAGAACAGCAGGCGTTTAAATCAAAACCCGGAACAGTATACAATGCAGACACTTTTGAAGCCTTTGCTCTTGAATTTCCTCTGTAACGTCCTCGATAGATAAGTGACATATAATCACCAGCATCTAAACACTGGCCTTTATTACCAAGGTTATAAAATTCAGAATTGCTTGCGTGGGTGTTTATGAGTTCAGCTGCCACTTAAACGAAGGCTGTTGCCTCAATACGCCCCGTTCTGACCCATGACCCTGTGACCTACTCGAAGGGTCCATAATTATCCTTTTCACAGCTATTTGAGCTCTTGCCTCTTCATCTTAACGTGTCGCCAACATTCATCTCCAACAGCTGTCAATGACCACCAATTCAGCCTTTATTTAATAAATTCCCTCTTCGTTGAGTCTTTCATTTTAGATGAAGGCTCTGAGTATCAGAATCTTGTTTTATTCGTGCAAGATGCTGTGCTTGGATTGGGAATGGCATGGTTTGTTTGCCGAAGTCTTTGTTCTCGGCGTGCAGAAAAACAAGCTAGACCAGGGCTCCAGTTTAGAACATCATGTCAAAGCTAATCATATTACACCCCTGTGTTGGGCAACTGAAAGGAGAACATTGTGATTCAATCAGAGGATGTTGGCTGGAGGTGGTGTCAGCCTTAAAGTGTGTGAAATTAAAGTAAAAACAACTGAGCTACCTATATTTCAGTCTACGTTCCAGGCTCAGATATTCCTTTTCACTTAAACTTTCATGGACATGCGAGATATACACTAGTTACTGAAGTGTGGAAAAAATCTTGACATCACAACTTTAAAAGCAAATCATACAGCATTTCCTGTGTAAAAAAAAGCCAGGTCTTGGCCAGGTTCAATAATGAAAAGTAACAACCTTTCTGGCACACAATTACTGTGTGTACAGTTTTGTCGTGCAGCATTGCCAACTTAATCTTAAGTGACTTTATTGCAAACATTTTATTTCAGTAAATCTAGTGACCTTTTGAGCAGATGTTAGCAAATGTCCTGCACTCAGTGCATTTCTGCACCTCAAATCACAGCAACTGAATATACAAGAGAGCAATCATACTGTACCACAAAGGGCTATATTCTACTCTCATACAAGCTATGATAATAACGACCAATCCCTAAGCAACATTTGTCCAGTGGGAGAACCATTGCTCCCAGACAATCCCAACAATCCCTAGGCAATCCCTTTTGTACCCATCATCCAATCACTTGTCATCATATTTTCTCAATGATCAAACACTGATCACCATTGTTGCCAACCATTAAGTACTGATCATCATTATTTCCTAATAGTCAATCACACATTATTATTGTTTTTGTCAATTATGAATATAGATCATCAGTTTATTTATGATCTCCAGGTCACCATTGTTCCCAAATAGCCAATCCATAATCAACATAGTTTCCAATCCCTAGTCACTATAATCCCAAAGCCTAATCGCTGATCATCATTGTTTGCTACCATTAGTCACTGTTCACCATTATTCCAAGAATCAGTTTTCAATCAAAATTGTTCCCAGTAACCAATCACTGATCATAATTGTTTCTTTATGACCAATCACTGATCACCATTGTTCCCAATTAATAAGTACCACTGTTCCCTAACAACCTACTAATCACTAGTGTTCCCAACCACTAATCACTGATCACCATTGTTCCCAAATAATAAGTGCCATTGTTCCCAACCACTAATCACTGATCACTATTATCCCTACCCCCAATCATTGATCACTATTACTTCCAACCACTGATCACCATTGTTCCCAATTAATACTGTACGTACCACTGTTCCCTACCAACCTACTAATCACTAGTGTTCCCAACCACTAATCACTGATTATCATTGTTTTCCCACAACCAATCACTGATGACCATTTTTTTGAAAAACCAAACACTAATGATCATTGTTCCCAACCTCCCAAGCACTAATCACTGATCACTATTGCTTCCCTAAAATGTAGCACTGATCAAGAACTACAGTATACACTAAGTACCATTAGTCTCTGCAACCAATCACTGATCACCATTGGGTTTGCCCTCAGTAAATTCCTTGTTCATTGTTTTAAAGACTCTTCTTATCAAAATATACAAGTTATAAAAGTAAGTTTATCAACCTATGACCATTTCATTCATGTTTACCTCTGTATTACTTCTTTTTTCCTTTTGTCTCAATTCTTTATATAAATAGCAGGATTGTGTAAATACATCAGTAGATCCTTTGAATATCATAATTAATAGCTACCTGTCTACAGAACAATTATTTTACATGCAAATGATGATTCACTGAATATTAGTGCATAATGCACTAAAGCATATTAGTCTATGACAAAATCTGGTGACATCCAGCGACTTATAAAGAGCTATAAAGAGCTGGCAACATTTTGTGCAAGGTGCACAGAGCACAGATTGCTAAAAGACTCTTAAGGCATACAGTACATTTGCATTCACAAAGCAGTTGTTGCCCACAACTAATTAAAAATCTGTCCAGTCCTAATCAGGTCATAATGCTACAAATAACTCCCTTCAAAAACTCTCAGATTTGCATAACGCTAATTAGTCCCTGGTAGCCTTTAAAAAGCTCCGCTATGTCCCTGTTGTGTACACGGCGAGCCGAGTGAAGTGGAGGTGGCTGTGTACTAACCTGCAGCCATCTGCATGTACCCAGCCAACGTGCAGATCTTCCTCTCGCAGTTTCCACTGGGCAAGAAGACGGTGATGATGGCCAGCAGCGAGCTGACGGCCAACAGCGCGCAGCCTCCGGAGCACAGCACGGCACTCGTCTGCAAGTATGACACAATACAAACCCTCAGTGTGGTGCACTGCATTATTTTTGCATCATTAGCTTGCAGTATGGCGACATTACATTATTATTATTACTAGTGTTTCAGGGGTTCTGTGGACTGAGTCCGGACCAGCTGGATGACAGTCGGAATTGAAAGTGGCTGAAAACATTATTATTACTATTATTATTTTTAAAACATTTATTTAGCACAAATGCTGCATCCAGAAGGGCTCCAGCATTGAACCCAGTCACCCGTCGCCCAGGCTCGGCCTCCATGCTGTCTGGAAAAAAACAACAAAAAAAAAACACCCACATTATCCGCACGACCACTTTATTGCATATATCTTTCTGGACTGACCTCCTTTACCCCTCATAAGTGTTCTTCCTGATGTCGTCCTAATATCTACATACAGTACTTTAGTAGTGCTTCTTTTGCTTTTATGGTGATGTTTATGATTTAAGCATGTAATTTGTACCCACAGTTTATGCATGCTTATATTCACCGGTGCTCATAGTGTGTATTTATTTACGCTGGTCTCTGTAATCATTGTATTTTGCGACATAACGTACATGACTCTTGACTTGCATCACTTTACCCTGCCTTTTATGCTGCACCCTGCTCCTACAAGCTCACTATTTCAACCCCCGGATATATATTTCGTCATATGCCTGTAGAAAGCTATGCCTTGAGTTGACTTACAACTATACACCGTACAACTTAAACGGGACGTCACTCTCTTATTTCGATCATTTAAAAAGCATTTTTATTCTGTAACAATGTACAGTACATCACATACAAAACTACTGTACGTGTATATCCTTGAGATGACTTGAAGGACTTGAGGGAATACATTCTATTCTGGTTTCAGTCTGATTTTTAGATATTCCAGTGCAAATGCTTTCGTCAGTTTCATGATTTTTTTTTATTTTTATCATCACTGATCACAGCACATCATCCAGAGGAGGACCTGATCATTCTCACTCTCAATCATCTTCTATACCGCTTTATCCTGTATTCAGGGTCGCAGGACCTGGAGCCTATCCCAGGAGGCTTAGGGCACGAGGCGGGGTACACCCTGGACAGGGTGTCATTCCATCACAGGGCACACACACATACACACTCTCATTCACACACTATGGGCAATTTGGGAATGCCAGTTAGCCTAATCTACATATCTTTGGACTGTGGGAGGAAACCGGAGTACCCGGAGGAAACCCACCAAGCACAGGGAGAACATGCAAACTCCATGCACACAGAGACGGGAATCGAGCCTAGCTGAGAATCGAACCCGGACCCTGGAGGTGCAAGGCGACAGTGCTAACCACTACACCAGCTGATGAGCTCATCATTCATTAAATAAATTTAATGTAAGAGTTGTACAGTAACAGGAATACATTATTTACTCTGGGAAGAATCACAACACCAAGATAGTGATTATTTTCCTATAACAGCACACCACATATGTTTTATTCCTTAAGTATATGTAGAAATGTAAATCCTTTTTTTTATTCAGTACACCATGTGACCTATCCAGAGAAACTCACGCCTTATAAAACCACTCATTCTACACCACTAAGAACACTATTTATTTTTTTTCAAACCAAGGTTTTCGCCTCCGTTTTCTTTCTTGTTATATTGCTTTGAGACCGAAGGATGCACGCTTTAAGCGCATGGTGGCTGAACAGCTGTCTTTGTAGCAGCAGGGGCATGTTAACATTTCTGCCGGCGTACCGCCCACCACTAAATTAGGCATCCTCATGCAGGCAGACAAACAACCCAAAATTAGTACAAAAGAGTTTGGAGTTTGAAGTTTAAGCAGCATGAAGAGAGAGAGAGAGAGAGAGAGAGAGAGATAGGGAGATGACATGCTGTTAGAAGGTGGGTGCTTGAGCTGATAGCGTTCTTCCTCTATCCGGCAACGTGATCGCTCAGCCTCTTCATTATTCCCCAGCTTTTTGAATCTTTACTTTCTGTGCCTTTCCCTGATAATCACACGTTTGGCAATTTAAAACCTTGGGAATATAACTCAGACCGAAATGTAAGGAATACAGTGACACACCTATTCGACTGTACAGTACAATACACAGTGGCAGACAAAAAAGTGAAATGTGATCCGAAATGAACACACACACACACACACACACACACACACATGCCAAGTGTAGAGCAGAGCCCTGAGGTGATTAAGAGTGTCTAATGAGAGAAAGACAACTAACCCCACAACTAACACCTGCTTCACAGCCCCTGTGGTTTGGTGGTAATGGTGAAAGCAATAATGATAAACATTACGTTGTGTGTGTGCGTGTGTGTGTATGTGTATGTATGGGGGAAGCGAGGCCTCATAACAAAAGAAGCCACAAAGACAAAGACATGCACATCTGTATCTCAAACAGCATCTGTAATAATTCTAATAATTATACTCCGACGCTTGACTGCGAATAAAACGATGTACTCGACGATAATGGTGTGCACCCATTCCAAAAACATTACACAATGTAATATGGGAAGATTGCAGACACGCCCGGTTGGACATATTTCCTACTGTAAGAAGCCATTTGCCTCCAAATGGGACTCATATATTAGGAGGAATAGCCTGCAATCTTGATGCCGTTTCCTGATCTCTTCAGCTTCACAGCTCCTGCGGTGCTTCTTTACATCGAGGACACGCGCGTATGTCACAGCAGGCAAGATCGCAAAATAAACCAGATATTACTGCAGTAGGTTTCAGTTAGCAGTGAGGATGAGGGAAACGAGTATGATTGAGTCTGTTAACACAAACTGCATGTTTTTAATAGTTGTGCTACATAATAAAAACAAACTATCATTGTATATAGTATATAGTTTAAATATAATTTATTGTATAAATGTATATTGTATATAGTTATTATTTAAAATCGATTTGTAATCATATTATAATGTGATTTTATAAATCTAATGGGATTTAACATAAAATGTACTATTATGCGACAATTGCATGTAAAATTCTGAAATGAAGTGAAAACATTCTTAAACATGGAATAAAAAAAATAATAACTCTTCCTTTTAAATATCATCAGCTTTATATACTTGCTAAGGAGGCAGCTAGTTTCTTTTTAGGATCTTTTTAGACGTGTTTTTTGTCCTCCGTCTGGAAAGTGGTTAAATACTTTATTATTACCAATATTTTGCGTTCTTTAGCCGAAATAAATGTCTGGAGCACTAATCTAGTTAATTTCAACAAAAAAAAATACAAATAAAAAAAGGTGCTAATAATTTTGCACAGCAGGCAAAAAGCAGGGTAAAATACAGTAATGTAATTCTAACATAACATACAATGTAATTGGTTTATTATAGTAAATAAAATAGATGTACCTGACGTGATGTTTATCAGCTTAACGCTTTCATTCATCTATCCATTCGTCTAGGAACTTCTGTAGTCCAACTAGGGACCGTGAAGGCCAGTGGTGATTACCATTGTGTTTAGTCAACATTCACACACTATGGGCAATTTGGGAACGCCAATTAGCCTAGTCTGCATGTCTTTGGACTGTTGGGGGAACCCGGAGCTCTGGGAGAACATGCAAACTTCATGCGCACAGACCCTGAGTCGGGAATCGAACCCTGACCCTGGAGGTGCATTCGACAGTGCTAACCACTAAGCCACTGTGCCACCACTTAAATTCATATTAATGAATAATGCTAAAATAGAATTTAGTTTCACTTCTTAAAGTTTAAACTGTGTTTTTTGGTATTTTTTAAGTAATAATAATTAATTCTGAATTGAATTCTTGAAAATCACCTACTGATGGATTACAATTTTTACACCAGGTGCTTTAGAGTTCTCGCAGCTGATTGGTCAGATGGTGCTGATTAATTAGCCAACATCAGTGACTTTTGCAACAATTTAAGTTTGCTTTATAATGTTATTGTTTCTATAGTATAATCAACTCACTGTGATCTTGTGTGTATTTGTCTATATGGTAATGGTCAAAAAAGGGGTAGCTCAGTGGTTAAGGCATTGGACTACAGTCCGGAAGATCCCAGGTTCAAACCCCACAACCACCAAGTTGCCATTGTTGGGCCCTTGAGCAAGGCCCTCAACTGCTCAGATGTGTAATGAGATAAAAAATGTAAGTTGCTCTGGATAAGAGCGTCTGCCAAATGTAAATATGGTGAGTCTCCAATATTAGCTCTTTGTAACAGTCAATGCAATAACGTTACGCTTGTCACATGATTACATGAACATCTGCATTTTTTTTCTTTTTAACTTGAAGTTAAAAAGGATCTTAAGTATCTTTTACTATTGTAAGGGATCCCCACTAGAGGTCACTGTTTTGTTTGTAGTTTTTTGTTTGCAGACTCAGTTTCCCAGAAGGCACCTCG
>JAOVVA010000031.1:11564787-11585350 GCA_028565275.1 Leiocassis micropogon
TCCCCTATCACCCCCACCACCACCAATAGTATCACCAATCAACTCGATGTGTATGCGTGTGTTTCTCCTAGCTGAGGCTAATTTAGCAGAAAATTAGCTTTTGACACCACAAGCACTTGACAAAGGAGTTATGCATGGACGCTAATTGTTTATCTGCACATAGCATGAGTGGCTTTAATGTTATGACTATGTTATGATGTGAAGAGAAGCAGTGATGTGATGTAAGCATGGGCAGTAAGACAAAAAAAATAAAAAATCACACTGATCACGATATTTTCATGGCAAATGTCAAGCCATTGCTGGTTTTGAATGCAAGATGGCCGACAAGCCATGGACTCCCGACTGTCTCGCAAATCTATGAAATGGCTTAATGACTCGCACCTGTTTGCCGTTTGCTTAATTAGTATTTAGGCTTGGTTTTCTGTTAAATTATGCAGACACAGGTCAAGAGCTGTGGGTATCCAGGGGTTTTCACATACAACAGTCTCTGGAGTTTATACAAAGTGGTGCAAAAAAAAAACAAAAAAGTGAAGTGAGGTAGAAATACATTGTTGATTAGAGAGGTAAAAAAAAAAAAAAAAAGGAAAATTGCCAGACTGGATTAAGGTTCCAGTAGAAGTAGATACAGCAAATATATACTTGTATACACTTACCAGGCACTTCAGTAAAGGTAAACCTTGCTAGTTTTGGGTTGGACCCATTTTGCCTTCAGAACTGCCTTGTTTTTTTTCATGGCGTAGATTCAACAAGGTGCTGGAAAGATTCCTTTGAGATTATGGTCCACATTGACATGACAGCATCACGCAAGCTGCTGCAGATTTGTTGGCTGCGCATCAATGACACAAATCTCCCGTTCCCTCATCCCAATGGTGGCTCCATTGGATTGAGATCTCGTGCCCGTGGAGGCCGCTTAAGTAGAGTGCACTCATTGTCAAATTCAAGAAACCAGTTAGAGATGATTTCAGCTTTGTGACATGGTGCGTTAATCCTGTGGTCATAAAGGGACAGACCGAGTCAACAACAATAATCAGGTAGGCTGTAGCATTTAAACCAGGTGCAATTGGTAATAAGGTGCCCAAAGTGTGCCAAGAAAATACCTGACACCATTACACTACCACCAGCAGCCTGAACCAGTGATACAAGGCAGGATAGATCCATGCTTTCATAAAGTTTATGCCAAATTCTGACCCAACTATCTGAATGTTGCTGCTGAAATCAAGACTTTTCAGACCAGGCACTATTTTTTCTCCAATCTTCTCCTGCACAGTTTTGCAGACTCGATGTGAATTGCAGTCTTAGTTTCCTGTTCAGTGGCATCTTTTTCAGATCATTTCCTGGAAACCTTAGAGATGGTTGTGCAGGTTGTGTAGATACGGTCGAGAAAATCCCACTAGATCAGCAGTTTTAGGAATACTCAGACCAGCATGCAACCAACAACCATGCCACGTTCAAAGTCACTTAAATCATGTTTCTTCCCTGTTCTGCTGCTCGGTTTAAACTTTAATAGCGGATTAACTTGCATTGAGTTGCGGCCATGTGATGCCATATTTGTGCTAACACGCAGTTGAACAGGCGATCTTATGAAGTAGCTGGTGAGTGTATATACATTTTCGAGAATCTAAAAAAATAAATAGGTTATTGGGTTGTTTGGTTATCATACAGTACTGCATTTTTTCACACTATTCCATTTCTTATATGCCATTCCACAGAAGCTTATTTAGCTTTGAGCGTGTGACAGACAGAGAGAGAGAGCGAGAGAGAGAAGAGGAGATGGGAACTGCACTGCAAATCAACCGCAATATCAATGTATACCTCTCTAAGCGACAGAAGATAACCTCAGTTCAGAGTGAGGTCAATGCCGGGCCAGAACAATCGACTCCAGCGGAGATACCAGCCGATGCAATCAACAACGCCATCAGCGCTGGCACATTCTAATTTTTCACTAGGAATTTCATGGTCAAACGGTGGTGTAGGCTTACTCACACAAAATATTCTGGGTTGTATTAGAGGCTATGATATATGAAACTGAGGTGAATCAGATTTCTAATTACCAATGATTCTATTAACAACGACATGGTAATATGTTGTACCCTAACACGTAGTAATATCTAATACTAAGCACTTAGTTCATTATGAAGGTGACAGTTCATTATGTGGCTATGGACACGGGTTACTCCAAATCCAATCTGACCCTAGATTTCCTTTCCTGAACCCAGTCTCTTTGTCTGAGCGTGAAAGCTGTATCCGAATCTGGGTGTGGTTCGGAGGGATTAGAGCTATCTGGCGCGACGGAAAAACTGTGGTCTGAGGTTCGATTTAATCGAATTGGACTGCAGTGAGTGCAAAAAAGCAATTCACTCCCAGGGCAGAGGATAATGTGAGTAATCAAGCTTGTCACATGACTCATAATTCATAATGGCACACAAACATGTTTGAGTCTTTAGATAAAACAAACACAAAAAAAATCACTTCGAAGATAAATCAAGCAGAGAAATGTAATTATTTGTGTGTGTACTATGAAGGTTTAGACCCGATCCTATGGTAGTAATGCCAAGTAACACAAGCACTAATGATCGCCCATTGCTAAGAGCGATATAATAGTGCACCTACTGGGTAACCTTTCAACCTTTCAAAAGAAATATTTTTAGCCCATTGATTTTTCTCCCTAATTTAGTCGCAGCAAAAAAATAACAATTAATCTCACTAAGCTCTACATTAAGGTGCTGAAAGAAAAATAAACATACTGACTTATGCTATGATAATTATATCTACAGATAGACCCCATAAGAATAAAACATACCGGCTTTAATAAGATTAAAGTGCCATGTAAATAAAGGTTAACTGTATGAAAATAAATAAATGAATGGATCATCTTGCCTATTAAATCGAGATGCCTGATCACGTCAGTGCTGCTGCAAATCACCAAATACTGTAAATATAATGAACTGGGATCTCCTAGAGATAAATAAAAAAAATAGTACAACATAATGAGGAGCTGGACTTTACAAGATTTTGCCTATTTTGCTGCATGACAAGAATTACGGAAAAAAACACGGACTATATTGTGTTCATTGAGATGAAATGATTTTTTACTTTTACAAGATTGATGTCAGTTGGGTGGCACGGTGGCTTAGTGGTTAGCCCTGTCGCCTTGCACCTCCAGTGTCGAGGGTTCGATTCCTACCCCAGGGTCTGTGTGCACGGAGTTGGTACTGTATGTTCGCCCTGTGCTTGGTTGGTTTCCTCCGGGTACTCCGGTTTTCTCCCACAATCCAAAGACATGCAGATCAGGTTAACTCGTGTTCTCAAACTGCTTGTACTGTGTGTGTGTGTGTTTGTGTGCCCTGTGATTGATTGGCACCCTGTCCCGGGGTACCCCCGCCTTGTGCCCAAAGTCTCCTGGGATAGGCTCCAGGTCTTCGTGACCTTGTACAAAGGATAAGCAGTATAGAAGATGAAGATGATGATGACAATTAATGAAACAAAACCTAGGGTGAAGTTGTGAAAAGATTTTCTTGTAGAATTTATTTAAAATAACTATATTACCAAATACCGGAGTTTTAAGTTAAAATGTGCCTTTATGACAGAGTCAAGGTCAACAATCAGTCAGAAGTTGGGCAAAGTATAAATGATGGCACTTGGGCAAGAGATAAACGAACCAGAAACCAGAAGTGTCGCAGCCATAAACACTGTAGCAAAGAATCAGAAGGTTCGGTATGGACAGGTTCAGGACTCTCAGCGTACATATTTTGAGTAGTTGTGATTATGTAACTCAGTCCAGGTATTGTGCAATCAGAACAAGCATGAACGTGAACGTAACAAAATTACTGGCTGCTGAGCGTCATAGACCATGGCTACATAATTGCACTACGCACCTTCTAAATTTTGTTTTATAGCAACAAGTGTAATGCTATATGTTTAAGCACCAAATGTGAAGTTGGCCTAATCAACATGCCTTAAAGTTTAATCGATAATTTAGATTGTTTTCATTGCTTCCCTTGCCTGACGTGAGCTTTACAATGCTAATAATTGAATCTTCAGGTGATAACATTAGCGTATAGTAATTTCAACCGGATTGAGCGCATATTATTTCTCCTTCACTGTCATCCTCCAAATTTTAACAAAATCGTAATGAACGTTGTTTTGCATTGACGTGAAAGTCACAAGAATTCCAGATTTGACTGTTCAGACTGCGACTGTTGCAATAAATTGGATCTGACAGGTCGATGTGCGCATTCGTGTTTAGTGCATCCACATTAGTGTCAAATAAAAGCCACGTAATTATAAACATTGTTGACTGGAGGTCCTACAACGGTCCTGCAAATGGAAATAAATATAATGGACACCACTGTCCTCCATGGTCCCTAGCTGAACTATAGAGGTTCCTGGATGGATGGATGGATGGAATTATGAACATGACTTGCAAATACGATATGATCAAAAAATCATAATTGAACAACGTGGCTTGTAATGTGAATGTGAACGTTGCCAAAGTGGCCCAAATCAGAACTGAAAATTTCAAATTCCATGTGGTTTGGGCCGTTCACACTGGCATGAATAAAATCATATCACATGTAAGCAAAAAAAAAAAAAATCAGATTTTGGCCACAGTGTAAACATGGCCAAAGTTTCTAACTTAAACTGGATTGTTTTTTTTTTTATAAGGGCATGTCCTGAAGTGCTTTATTCCTTTGACAACCATTCCATTTATTCATCTTCAGTAAGGTGCATGGTGGGAATACATGCTGGGAACATCGCTGTAACAGCGTGCGCAAGTGATGGGCGTGAGCCTCAATCTGTTGTCGTTCCTCGCTCACTCCTTAGGCTCACTAGGTAGGCGGCCTCACATTATGCAGGTGTGCAAAGTGGCGAGCCGCGGGAAGCTGACTCGGGAGCACGAAGATGATAAGAATCATCTTTAATGGATCTCGGGCTTACCCCATGATATAAAACCAAGGCCGGGAGTGCAGCTCGAGGTCCTGGAGGTCCTCCCAGCAGAGTCGCATGAAAAACGCGGTAGAGTGGCATGCGAGCAGGGAGATGTAACGTGCCCCAGGGACTTCAAAGGCCACAGAACTTAAAGCCGATGTTTGATCTTCGCATCGAGGACAGCCGCAAAAAGACTGTGCAAGCTCCCGCGGCACTCGCACACTCGCCAAGAGCCAGCCATCTGGATCCTGCCGCGAAGAGGGAAAAAAGGCTGCTGCGCGTCCATGTTAAGTCCCCTGTTCCCAGCTGGGAAAGCCGCTGGACATCAGAAAGAACTCCCGCCTGAGGCCGCACCCAAAGGAGAGCTGGGAGGCGCTGGATGGCCAAGTCAGCGAAAGGAGTTGTTTTCACACGGGAACCCTTTCTGCCCGCTGCCATCGCTCGCCAGCCTTGTGCCCGCATGCCAGCTGGACACGTGCACACACCTTCACTATTTTACTTGCCATCTTCTCTCCTTAAACCCTTTTTATTCCCACTTTTCCTAAGACCTCGCCTCCTGTCCATACTGTATGTCTATGGTGCCACTGTGCGTAAAACCCTTTACAATCACATAACAGAAGGAGACCATCTACTGTGTTCTAAAATCACAATCGCCATGCATCGAGAGTTATCTATACTGTAGGTTCTCCATGAAATAATACTAAAAGAAATATTGCACTCGCGCGAGTTCGTTTCAAATAGTTATACATCAGATTAAAAGAAATGCGACATAAAGTGATCTCCCCATATGTAAGGTTGTTTTTGTGATTGTTAGTGTGTTGTGTAATATTTAGAGAAAAGCTGTTTATTAACGAGAATTACAGACTGATCAAAAAGTCAGGGTTGAATCTGCCTTGTTACCATGGTAAAGCATTTTCTCAGATAACTGAGCCTGCTATCCAACTGTGTGTGTGTGTGTGTGTGTGTGTTTAGCTAAACTGAACAGAAGGGCAGTGATGATTGTGAGCTAGAGGCCAGTCTCTCATTTCTTATGAAATATGGAAATGCAGATATATGAACTGGACACACACACACACACATACATTCTCCAGGAAAGCAGGACGATGTATTTATACTGTACTTTTGGACAATGACGTACTTGACAAATGATAGACAAAGACAACCAAGAAATAGGTTTTTTTGCAGTCTATGTGATTAAAAAACATTCCAAGGAAAAGTAATCAGCTATCGCGGCATCACTCATTATAACCTGCGCTGCCTCTGACGCTGCTCCCTCTCTCTCTCACCTCCTATTCAGGGCAGCAGAAATACTAATCACCGTAAGTGCCCAAACCTGTCACGTCTGCTCTCTGTCTCGCTCTCTTTCCAATCACAGTTAGAACATTAGAGCCATAAGAGGGCCTAATAAAACTGGATTAACACTGCAGAAGTGGCAGAGAGCCAGTATATAACTATTCTTTTTTCTTTTTTTTTCTTTTTTATTCTGGACTTTTATCCTGCTGTGTTTTCTCTGCCAAATCAGTGTTAATGAACAGAGTACATTTCTTTACTTTAAAACACAGTCACTAAACAAGACCCTTTTAAAGGTGGTTATTTTAATGTTCTTTTTCTGCTCTGCGGTTTGTTGATAAAGTGCTGTTATGGGAATAAAAACGCAGTCTGTATTCATCTCTCAACCCTAATTTGGTTACGTACTGTACACGTAAAAAGTGCGGTGTTTGTTCGGGGCTTTCCGTGGATCATCATCAAAGTCCACAGCATGAGTCAAATAACAGGCAAACCTCAGACCAAAACAACACCCAACACATGCCAAAAATAAATAAATACATAAATCAGAGGTTTGAATCAGACGATATTTTTTTAGTCATTACTCAGTACAAGAACAAGCAAGTTACGAACTTTCGAAAAATGTTCGCGCATGTTCAATCGCGGAAGTTAGATCACATATCCAGTGCGTCCAGCGTACATCCCAGGATGTTGGGAGGCAAGCGCAAAAGCAGCGGCGATAAATCTGGTACTGCTAAGAAGCGCCAAGTGATAACGACGGAGACGAAAGGGAAAATAACTAAGAGAATGGAGCAAAGTGAAAGGATGACAGATGTTGCTCTTTTTTTTTATTTACATGAATCGTTCGACCATCGGCACACTGACAAGATCATGGAACGTGTTAGCTTTATACTGTGTATAGCCGATTGTGTTAGTATCCTAGAACTTAGACAATGTCTGTCGGACTTACGAACAAACCGAACTTACGAACAAGCTCTCGGAACGGAACTCGTTCGTATGTTGGAGACTTACTCTACAGGATTGGTTCTAGTTTTTTTTTTTTACAAAGACAATCTGAGCTGATTTACGTTACTTTCTCAGTGGTGCTACAGGTTACTCAACAAGGACATGTGACCAGTTAACGATCCTGGGTTTAACACACACGGCATGTCAATTCTAATGAAAGTATACTGCAGTGTAATTAGGAAAGTAAAATATTACATCTTATCACTGTGGAAAAGTTTGTGCTTTAACTATCATTAAGCCCAAATATTGCTGCAATCACGACAGCAGTAAGTGACTCATCAGTACAAAAACGATGTCTGATATTAACCGAGCCATTTTTCAAGCTCGCCTGACAGATTCTGTGACTTCATAATTGCCTCGTCCTGATGGCTCTGATGGCTGCCAGAGATAATAATGCGAGGTTTCAAGATTTTAGGTTTCTGTGTTTATACTGGGTAGGAGTGAAATTCCTTTACAGGGATAAGGAGTCTACTATAACATTCCCAGTCAGGGAAAGTCCTCCCATTCAGACTCTGAAGGTAACACTACACGGGCTCTTTCTGTTCCTTGTTTTCTCATGCTAAAAAGTCTGGCAGGCACGCTCTCATCTTCTTTAAATGTGTGTAAGCATATACAGTGGTATAAAGTTCATCAAAACATGACAAGGATCCATGACCTGGGCGTATTTTCTCAGTAGAAGCTGATATGAGGAACTTGGGGTGAACTTTCAGTTCTCTTAGGATGGTTTTTTTTTTTTTCGGTCTGATTTTCTATTTCTATTTTTCTTTCTCGTCCAGTTGAGTTAGCGTTTCTCTTCTGCCCGACCACAGTCCTTTAAGTTTAAACCACAACCGGTCTCACGAGAGAGTGTGGGTGTATGGCAACAGGAGGTTGAAGGCAGTAGAAGCCGCTCAGCATGAGATGAACAGACCTGCCAAAAGCACCATACTAGGAAGCTTTAAATGACTTCCACTATGCAAAAAATCTGTTGTGTGACCAGTTCTTCGTTTTCTCTTCTTCAGAGATCAAAACACAGCCATCTGAGCACCACAGGGCTCCAGCATGAAGGACCCAGGGCTTCCCGTGGCGTGGCGTGATATTTGAGCCGACTCCAAAAAAGGCCATTTGCTTCTGATTCTTACTGAACTTCAAGGCTGAGATGAGACTTACTCATCTGGGAAACTTTGCCTCGAATCAAGTCCACGCATGAGGTAGCATGCAAGTCAAGGTGTGCTGTTGGAGATAATTGAAAGGGGAACAGATATAAGCAAGCAGGGATGCGAAATATCTCATTACCGGAATCCGTCTTTCTCGGTTTTTTTTTTTCTCTTTTTTTTCGTTTGATGCTGAAACTATGAGTAGAATAACGTTCAGTGCAAAACCACCCTATAACTCTTGTACACATATTGTGCTAAAGGTGAGACAGCGACTTGCAATTTCTTAACCTCCAGGCGGTTATTTTTATCCTACCATCTTCCAGTTCTTTCCTCATTGATGGAAATGATGGAAAGATCGTTATATGAGTTTATAACTATATTGGCTTTTGATCAGTTAATATAGAGACAAAGTACTACATTCAACATTTACCATCCATCCATCCGTCCATCCATCCATCTAGGAACCTCTGTGGTCCAACTAGGGACCATGGAGGCCGATGGCAAACAAACCACTGGTGGCCATTGTATTTATTCCCATTTAGTACGACCTCTGGTCAACATTTACACACACATTCACACACTACGGGCAAATCGGGACTTTGGGAATGCCAATTAGCCTAATCTACTTTTTCCTCTTAGGAGGAAACCGAAGAACCTGAAGGAAATCGACCAACCATGGGGAGAACATGCAAACTCCATGCGCACAGACCCGAGGCGAGAATCGAACCTGGGACCTGGAGGCAAAGACAGAAAAACGCAGCCAAAATGTTAAACACAGACTTGCTGAGCTTTTATTTGCAAATGCAATGCATTAGATTAGAAGCCTAGGATGATAATAATCCTCAACTTTCCCCCAATGTCAGTTAATGCACTTAACTAGCTCAACTGTGCATTATTACATAAGCTACGTTAGCTGTAACTTGTTAGTCTAGCCAGTTTCCAGGCAACCGAAACATGCCACAGGGCAGCTCGCTGGAGTGTTCACTTGCCCAGTGGGATAGCTAGGGGCAATTTATATAATAGTTATTCCACCTACCAGCAATGTTATTGGTAGGTGAGATCATTCCTAATTTTTCTTTTTGTTACATCTTAAGTAACCTTAAGTAGACGTTTATGAATTATTAATTTCATAAAAAGCTTATGCTGTCATCTGATGATAACTGATGAAGGAGGAATCAAATATAATTCATAAACTTGGAGGGACTCCCAGGCATTCTGTATCTCAAATAAAAAGAATACACATCCAGGAGAATACAGCTTAAAACAGAACACAGCACTCTTGCTCTGTATATTTATATAACTATAGGTGGGGAGCGGATCAAGGCATGGTTCTCCATCTGATGGATCACTCAGTTCATGTTGAAGCTGCACACTTGCGTGCACACTCGCACACAAGTGTGTTACGCAAGATTCTTCTTCATGACTGCGGGAGGTAGAGTTAGCAGCAGCGGGGAAGTAAGCTATTTTTGCTTGCAGGAATAGAAGAAGGAGTGAATCTGATGTCCCCAAACACTGAATAATGATCTTATAAAGAACTGGATGTGGGTTGGACATCATGATACGTATGGGGATTCAAGTCAAACCAGGACTTTTACAGTAGTTGTGCAGAATAACAGAACACATTCAGGAGAGTAAAAACTGTTTTCATTTCTCTATATAATTTCACTAGTTCTTGAATACCATCAAGATAGAAAGCTTTCTCGGTACACCGGAGCCGTGATCGGACTGCCGGCTTCACGTCTTAGACACTGGCCTCTCGGAAACTCGTTTAACGGAATATACAGTACATGTGGAAATGGCTTGGAGCTAGATCAGGACTGTACTGGTTTTACACCTTTATTTACCATAAATGTAATCACATGGCCCCTTATGTCCATTATGAAATATAAATTTGATTCCTCACTCTCATGATGAACGACACATAGCGGCCCAATGAAAAGTTGAAAAAACAAACAAGAGCTCAAAAGTCACCAGCACAAACTGATCCTGGCATATTTTACAAGAAACATGGCTATAAAAGCATTTTTCCACCGCTCACCGGTCAACATTCTCACACTGAGTGAGCACTTTATCTGTCCATTTTCACATAACAGTTACATAACAAAGCCTGATTCATTTTGAAAGAGCAGCCCAGCATTTTATATGAAGTCCCTTTAAGACAGCTTCTTTTGACTTATCTTCGAATACAGCCAAAGTCCCACTAATGTTCTCGCCAAGCGGACGTGCAAAACTGTTCTCTTAACAGTGCTGACTTTTGTTGTGTCTAATAAGAGTAAAATTAAATCATGGTACTTTTACATCATTATACATAATTAAAATGTGATTTCACACTTGTCCTTTGTACAAAGACTTGTTGGAAAACTTAAAGGTCTCATATTTCACTAGATTCAGAGAACAGAAGTGAGCAGAGCTACAGTAGGCGGAGCTTATTATATGAGGTCATAATAGGGTGAGAATTCCTTCATTCATTTTCTATGGTGCTTATCCTGCGTACACAAGCCTAGGCCAGGAGACTTAGGGCATGAGGCTGGACAGGGTGCCAATCTATCGCAGGGCAGTTAACCTAACCTTGGACTGTGGGAGGAAACCGGAGTACGAGGAGGAAACCCACCAAGCACAGGACAAGAACATACAAACTCCACCCGAGTTGGGACTCGAACCACTGACCCTGGTGGTGCAAGGGCACAGTGTTAACCACAATGCCACCATGGGAAAAATCGAATTGTTAAAAAGCAAGTGCATGGACAAATAGCGGAAAATGATGTTTTTTGTGCGCACACACACACAGTGGAGACCCTGAATGTTTTTTTTTTTTTAATGACTACACAATACATTTTGCATAATAGCTCCCGTTAAATAAAACTTAAACTTAGAAAGTTTTTTTTGTCATACTACACAAAAAGAAATATTTCTCAGTGTTTATTATTCAACTTAGATGAGTCTGAATTAGCGGTTACCATAGAAACAACGGCGTATTCAAACATAAACCTTGCAGCCAGCACTATTGTCAGAGCTGCCGTTATAGAGAATTAATCAACACCCCCTGACCAGTCAGATTCAATAATTCACCAGCATGACTGTGGTGTAAGTTATTATACTGTCCATGCTCTGATGCAAATAAGCTGGATGTCAGTGTTACTGGTACTGTAATGTGCTGAGCCTACAAGCATAATTCTCACTACACTGTAAACATCAGCGTATAAAAAAAAATGAAATACGATATCTCGAAAGTGCATTAATGAGGCGAACCAAAAATAATACCACTGTTTCAAAGCGGTTTATTTTTCTTTTTTCCTCTTTTAAAATGATGTTGTTGTGGTTCTATTTGTTTCTGTAAATTAAATTAGATCTAATATTTTATATTCTAATTAGGGACGACTGCGAGGCTGTTAATGTTTGGTACTTTTCAATTATTAGATAACAAAAGCCTTGTAATTCATTTCGATAATAACGTAATAAAAATAAACAATCAAACGAGCCGTTTTCAGCGGTGTTCGTATAAAACTTGGAAAGAGAGATGGATAATACGGGCCTGAGGTACAGTATACCGGGTAAGGACAGACGTCTGCATAAGTAAAGAGACGTCTTCTTCCTGTTGGAGCTCGGTAAAGGGTTTCAGGTTCTATAGAATGGACGGTTTTCTACGTATATGAGACGCCAGCATGCGGCAAAAGCAAAAAAGAAGACACGAGCTGACTTGACTCCTATCATTTGCACTCCCTCCCTGGATGCAAGCCAAATAATACATATAAATAAAAGGTTTTAGGGAAGTGGGAAGCATTGCCTATGCGTGCCAACGATGACACAATAACAAAAAAATTTTTAAAAACCCTAACCAAGACTCTCGCGGTAACTGGACAAAAGATTATTCGTGACAGATTATTACTCCCACTGACGTGGCACTGTGTTTGAAGTGGACTCGAATGTGTAAGCCTTTGTTATCTGTATTGCGTTTTTCATGCAAACCGATTGTGAGAGGTTACAAGGAAAAATGACTATAAATGCACTGAAATGTATTCAGAGTGAAATTGCACACTCGAGAAAAAAAAGGAAAAAAAAGAGAAAGAAAGAGGAGGGAGGGGCGAATGAAAAATTACACAGGATTCATTCATGTGGTGGAGGAAAAAACAAATGACAGATTACAGTGCGCGGAAAAACAGCACCTGTGTGGGACATTAATAAACCGTGTGTGTACACATAAGTGGCGTGTAATGAGAAAGATTATAAATGCAGGGCTCCCGAGCTTTTTCAAAGAGAGTGCAGGACGTGTCGGGTGAGAGAGATCAAGAGAGATAAAAAAAAAATAATAATAAAAAAAAGGGAACGACGGTGCTTGGAGGGTTTATGCATAAATAATGGAGTGTAAATTATAGTATTCAGGATAATAAAATTCTTAGTAAACAATTCTGAACAATCCTCGACTGTTAAGCAGATCATCTGCGTTGTACAGGACAGACAGATGGGTAGATCCAAAGACTGATGAATTAATGTTGAGGATGTGTAGATGGAAAGACAATGAGAAGATGGACATAATGAAGTTATATACGCAGATGAGGACATGAACAAATAGATGAGTGAATGGACAGACACAAAAGTAGGTGCTCATATAGACAGGAGCTTGTCAGACCACTAAATAGATAAGCAGAGGGACAAACAGACAAGTAGATGAGTAGATGGACAAAAAGACAGGCATACTGTATGAGTAGATGAGAATGCAGAGAGACAGATGGACATGCAGATGAGTAGCTGGACAGAGAGACAGGTAGATGAGTAGATAGACAAACAGATGAGTAGATGAGTAGAATGACAGAAAAATGAGTAGATGAGTAAATATACAGATGTATAGACAGAAAGACAGATGAATAGATAGACAGACAGGTAGATTAGTAGGTAGACAGACAGATGAGTAGATGAGCAGAAAGACAGAAAGAAGAACGAACAGACAGACAGACAGAGAGATGGACAATTAGACAAGCAAATGAATAGACTGACAAAGAGTCAGGTAGATGAGTATAGGAGTGAATAGACAGATGCATAGACAGACAGACAGATAAGTAGATGAGTAGATAGACTGACAGACAGAGAGAGACAATTAGATGAGTAGACTGACAAAGAGACAGGTATGTAGACAGACAGATAAGTAGATGAGTGGATAGACAGACAGATGAGTAAATGACTAGATGATGGACAGACAGACAAGCAGGTGAGTAGCCAGACATGAGTAGATGAGCGAATAGACAGATGCATAGATAAACAGACAGATGAGTAGATAGACAGTCAGACGGAGAGACAAGTAGATGAGTAGATCAACATGCAGACAGGTAGACAGACAGTCAAGCATATGAGTAGATGGGCAGAGAGACAGGCAGATGAGTAGGCAGACTGATAGAGAAATGGATTGAGAAAGACGTGAATAGACAAATGCATAGATAGACAGAGACAGGTAGATAAGCAGGTAGACAGATGAGTAGATGAGTCGGTTGACTGACAGATGAACAGACAGACAGAAGAGCAGACAGACAGACAGACAGACAGACAGAGGGAGAACAGAGACTTGATCACACCCCCTGTTGTTGGAGTGTAAAGCTGCATCAGACTAAGTAAAGTCTAAGCAATGTGTATGATGTTGTTTCGCCACGCTTCTTTTTTGACTGCCAGTTTTTCCTCAATTCAATTTGTTCCAGTTTTTGTCCACCATGTTGTTTTCCCAAATTTTTATTAGGTATAGTTTGTGAAGACCAGAATTCAGCGACAGTGACATGTGATGTGTTTTTTCGGACCACTAGACGCGTATACACATATAGGCATGAAATCTTCATTTCACTTATAAGAAGTCCTACATATATAAAACACACAATAAAAGTGAAAGTAACCTATTAACATCTTCCCCTGCAAAGGAAATGGGTTTGGGACGTTTTAAAGGTAAGCCCATCACTACATGGGTCTGAGCATGTAAGAGGTTGGATTATCAATTTAGGACACCATTACTGACTGAATTGCTGTCCTCTGAGCTGAGGTTGCATCAGGCAAATTGTAAAAATAATGACTTGCTCTAGAGGTAAAAAAAAAAAAATAATGATAAAAAAACTCAAGCATCTCCTGAATCTAAACTAGCCTTGAGCTCTCTCTGTCATGTCGCACCATTCGTTAAATCTAATGCAAGAACAAGAAAAAAATTCGCACCGCAACGCCCTTTTCGTCAACTGATTTACTTACGATGCGACTTTTAATAAGCGGAAAGCCTGTGAAAGAAAGAAAAAAGTTGTGGCCTACAGTGCCAATTGTATGAGAAGTGACATCTATGTAGAACCAAGTGCATGCAACAGAGCAAATTACAAGTTGAACTTATTATACATCAACATAAATCAGCAGGATTAACAGAAAGCTCATGCTGTATGTGTGTGTTTGTGTGCATGTCCTTATCAGATCATTAAAGTTAATAACACATCCTAATGAGCTGCTTCTGCTCAATGCTGGATGTGAATTTAAGGCCACACATCATTTATTCCAGGCCGATGATCCGTATTTAATGCGTCGACACGTCGTACAGTAGACCAGAAATTTCCGCGTTTAAAGCCGAGGAGTGTTAAGAAGCACTTGAGCAAGTCGATTAACTCTCAGTGGCCGTGCTCTTTAAAGAGTTAAGCACCGGAGAAAGGGTTTTAAATGTATAATGATTGCAAGGCCAACCCACTAACACAGACTGTAAAAACTTTCCTGACTTCATTGAAAGCTCATCTGAACTAACAGGTAATGAGGACTTCTGTCAGCCAGAGATATCCTTGTAAAATAATTAGTATGTTTGATTTTAACGTGTAAACTCATTAGTGTCCAGTAGGACCCCTTTGATAAAGTGACAATAAGAGATAACGTTAAATGGACGACCCAGACACAACGTTGCAAATACACCCTACATCAATGAAACTGTCACCTTTATTTGGGACATTTATGGTGATGAACATCCATTCGCACAACATCCGACCACATCTATGCTTCCTTAAGTTTCTAACAGGGATTAGGATACTGAACAGAGATTGGGATAGACACAACAGCTTCCCACACACAGCACGTTTTCCCAGAACAGAAGTGGATTTCTTACCCTTTTGGCTTCCCACCAATGAAATACGGTATTCCGGTTGTGACGATTTTTGTTGATTGTTTACGAACACCAGTACTATGCCCCCTAGTGGTTGTTTTGGTATTGTTTTTTACAACATTGCGTTAGCGGCATTCGTTCAGCGCTATCCCATCGTCAAGTAGTCAATGTTGTTCTGATGTCATTTCATCAAAGTAGTTCTAACTAAAAAAAAACAAAAATAAAACAACCGAACCCAGTTATTTCCCATAGGAAATAATGTAAATGCAGATTATCCATTCCAGCCACTCAGAAATATTACCAATAATACCAAATTCCAACACTGTAATCATATTCTTGCATATAAAAACAGTATTTAGAAAAAAAACGAATTAAATGAAAAATATGAAATAAATAGACATTAAACCTTAATTAACCTTAATTTATGATTCCTCTTGGCACTGGCTGCTTTAAAAATGAAATTGAAAGTGGCTCCCTTTTTATCTTGGTACTGTCCTTGCTCCTTGCACCAAACGCAAAAAATACGTGAACTCGCTTCGCTCAGCTTTCCAAAAAAGTTTTGAACGTCTCCCGGACAAACCTGCAACTTATGCGCACACGCAACATAGCCAGAAACCAGACATAGGCGGGGCGCTTGTATGCCGAAGTACCACTGTACCAACATTGTCCTCATGTCCATTATGTTGCCAGACTAACATCACCACAATGTTTAGAAAACCAAATATTCCTGCTGCGTAAAAACTCATCTTATTACTGTACTTTAAATTATTTTCATCATCATGCTTGACATTTTTCTCACACTTTAAACCACTTATTTCTTCTCTTCTCAGCACTGACTGTATTCTAAAAACATGAGTATATTACATTAATGAATTTCAGCACTTTTAAAAGTTTTTAAAGTTGTTGCTTAATTTCCTACAATAGCAACACTGCATCAAATATAAATTTAGATCATTCAGCCCGCTTCTGGACATTTTTACAAATTTTTTAAGTGTTCTATTGCCAGATCTGCTAATAGCTTAAGCTCGAATTGAGCAGAATGTTTTGATGAATATGTTTAATAATCACATATTTGGTTTACTGTAATCCTATAAGGGGAAATATTAAGCTGGCTATATTCCAGATACTTCTACTTGTGTGAGCAAGCTAATTCACCAAGACAGCGAAAAGCAGCATCTTTCTCCATCTCGCACACGCCGCACCCCTTAAGTGAAATTCAATATTTAATAAGGAAAATTACTGAATAATTTTACAAGTAGTACACATTAAACACCACACTGTAAACATTATCTTGCAATCAGCCAAAACACAATATTGATGCTGATAAAAAAAAAAATTATGTTATACATATAAGACATAGATGGTTTGATATGTGCCGCAAAAATGGCCATTTTTCAGCGTTATATATGAGTTATATAAGTTTCGGGCCCCTGAGTGGCGAATTGGTAAAGTGCTCGTCCTATCATCGAGATCGCTGGTTCGATCCCCGGGTGATGCTGTAGCCTCTTACAACCGGGGCCTAGAAAGAGCTACTTGCCCAAGCTCTCTCAGTGGGGTGAGATGGTAGGCACTTAGTGCTCCCACATTAATTACGGCTTACGTCTGTGAGCTTATGCTTATGCAAGCGGAAGGAGCAGATAGCGCTGTGCTCCGAGTATGTTACGCTTCTCCCACGCTGTAGGCGTGGTTCGGAGGGAAACACGTGATATAATCTTCGTCCCTCCCGACTGAGTGGTCGTAGTAGCCTTAATGTGGGAGCCCCCTAGTGACGGGGAGGAATTGGACACGACTAAATTAGGGAGAAAATCAGGGAAAAATCATTAAAAAAAAAAAAAAGTTTGAGGCATGAAATTGTATTTAGCAAATCTGATAAAAAAATTTAAATGTATATGCATATTTACAAAAAAAAAACTAAGCATGGATCTAGAGATAAGAAGCATTAACTATTTAGTATCAATCGTGTCTAATACCAGTATTGAAATTGATAGTGTCAATAGATTGGAATGGAATCAGATGTTACGCCGTGAGGACGTTTCGTATTGACTGACACGTCTTGTCTCCACGATGCCTATAATGTCTTATATACTAACTTGAAAAACCTGTATTGTGTACTGCTACTTGTATGACTTCCTGTCAAAACACCTGCTTCTGTTCCAGTGCTGCTGAAATCCTGAGCACATGATTATGATTATGCTTGTACAGGATGTAAAGAATAAAACATACATAAAACATAAAACGTTACAGGACAATAATCAACACTACAGTATACTGTAAGCGTGTCTAATCCTAAAGGCTTTAATTCCTATTAATAAAACTAACAGTTATTAATAGAGCATTTATTAAAGAATGCTACATCACAATTCATATACTGTAGATCACATTCTTTCCTGAACTCAAGCCAACACTCGGAAATTACAGAGGCATTACTTCCACCTGTCTGTATTGTAAACACATGACACCTCTGTTTGTGTGTGTGTGTGTGTGTGTGTGTGTGTGTGTGTAAACTAGCGTAGTTTATGGTAGAAACTCTATGCATCATGCTAAGTTGTGCTAAAAGGAAAAAAATGCCTCTCAGCTTGCAGCTCAATCAATACATAAACTATCCAGCGCGTCTCCTGCGGTGTGAGCTGAGCTGACAAGCTGCTTAATGAACGGACAGCGGCTGCAGCCAAAGCAGCGACTCAGCATTCCCCTCTCTGCTCTTCCTTTCCTTCAATCGCTCTTCATCTGCCGCTCTCTCTCACTCTCTCTCGCGCGCTTCTTCTCATCGTCTTTGCATTCCTTTTTTACCTCTTGGACTTTGTCCCTGTCAGTCCACAAATAGTCTCTTTCTCTTGTTATTTTTCATAAGTTCTTGTTATTTTTTTCTCTCTCTTGGAAGCTTGTGCTGTTAACAGGGTCTTGAATGTCACCATGGCAGAGGAAAATCAATGGGAAGCAGATACTCCGTGGGCGTTGTCGTAACCTGCTGTAACCGTGCGAGTGCACTCTGCAGACAAGTAACACCAAATCCGAGCTATTTATTATTTTTTCTGGCGAAATCTTGCTGACACAGCGGCACTTTTCCTGCCACTAAGCTTATAGATCGTTTTTTTTTTTTTTTTCACATGCTGCTTCTTCATGCAGAACAGCCCTGTCAGTTCATTTCATCATTTTAGCAATCTGCATATGAAAAATATAATCTGTCTTAACATATGAAGGAGGAGTATGAATGCTCCAAACAATGCTCTGATCATATTGCGAAACTCGTTGTCGCCAACCAAAAATATTAACAATGTTACCAATTTCCTACAATATTATTATATTGTTTGGTTTTTAAAAACAATTGAAACATTTAGAAAAGACATGTAAGTGAAGTCATATATAAAATAAATAGACATTAAACCTCGCTTAACCTGAAATTGGCCTCCGAGTGGCGCAGTGGTAAAGTGCTCGCCCTATCATCCGATGATCGCGAGTTTGATTCCCGGGTAATGCTGTAACCTCTCGCAGCCAGAGGCCTAGAGAGAGCTGATTGCTCTCTCACAGGGGAGGGATGATAGGTACTTAGTGCTCCCACATTAATCATGGCTCTACAGCCAATCAGGGGCGTCTGTGAGCTCCCGCAAGCGGAAGGAGCGTATAGCGCTGTCCTTCGAGTGTGTTACGCCGCCCTCAATGGTGCATGAGCGAGCATTTCAAAAAGATGCGGTCAGCTGGCGTAACGTGGTTCGGAGAAGACATATGATATTCTTCGGCCCCCGACTGAGTGGTAGTAGTAGCTTAATGTGGGAGCCCCCTAGTGACGGGGAGGAACTGGACACAACTTAATTAGGGAGAAAATCTGGGGGAAAAAAAAAAAAGTGTAAAAAATTGAACAAAAGATTTACACCAATAAGAATGTGCCAGTAAAAATACGGAAAAAAAACTAAATTGGAAGTGGCTCCATTTTCTTTTTGCTATCAACCTTGATAACATTCTTGGGTTATGGTGCTACATCTTCACTAAATCTTGCACAAAACACTTGCACAAACTTCGGCTCAGTTCGGCCGCTCGTATGCTGAAAATGCTTCACACGGCAGATTTCTTGCAAAATTCCAGTTCGTAAGCTGAGACAATAATATTGTAGCGTACTTTTGTATATACATTCTGGCTACAGATTTTCTGTTACTATTTTTTGCCTTATTAACAAATTATTATAAAATCTTCTATAAATATGTAGTAACTCATAAATTGGAATCTGGCCCTGATTTACTAAGATCGCAAACAGCAAGTATTAGTTTTACTGTATATTTCCAGTCCAACATGTATTATAAATGGAAATGTTGCAAGTGGTTTAAGAATACAAAATAGAGTAAAGGACATTGCGCGCGATTCAAGGGAAAGAAACAGTAGTGAAGTACTCCAAAACTTCACACGTGCGACTAATGCTTAGTATTACACTGATTAAATGCACAGATACATCAAAAGCTGTTGAAAATATGTTATGAATGCAAAATCACATGGTGTAGAGAAGTGTGTGTGTGTGTGTGTGTTTGTGTGTGCTCAAACGCTCTCTTTGAACGCTGCTGGTACTAAAGATGCAAACCTGCAGCGAATATCAAACATGAAACCAAGTTTGCCGTGATCATGAAAGTCTTCATGAAAGTAACTTTCTGGTTTTCTATTTAAAAGTATCGTTTCCTACATAGCGGTCTTTATAATTTACACCTACAGGTACAGTACATGACTCTCAGGCTGTGATAAAAATGTATGTTTTGATGAAACATTCATTAAAAATTAAGGCTGCATTGTGAACCCAAATCACTTAGAATCATACTTCGCCAGTCGCCAGCGCAACAGTATACCTTCTTGTACAGTATGCAGTAGTGATGGGAAGTTTGGATCATTTTAGTGACTCGGTTCTTTGAATCTCGTTCATCAAAAATGAATGAATCTTTTTTTGAGTCATTTAGTTCATTTCGTTCTTTTTATCAGAAAAGAAAAATTATAAAATAAAATGTTTTATAAAATAAAACAGACCCCCAGCACGTCTACATACACAGATTTTGGCTATAGCTCCAGTAATGAAAATATTACAATGCAGCTAAGGACATATTATGATAAACAGAATGAGCAGCTCACCTCTCAT
>JAOVVA010000031.1:11585450-11602982 GCA_028565275.1 Leiocassis micropogon
CAATGCAGCTAAGGACATATTATGATAAACAGAATGAGCAGCTCACCTCTCATATCTTCTGGTCCGAGTCGTTCGTTCTTGTGTCACGTGACTTCTAGTCCAAGTCATTCGTTTTTTTGAATCTATTGCACTGCATAGCATCTATGTGAGTCACGTGACAAAAGACGAACAACTCGGACCAGAAGATATGAGAGGTGAACTGCTCATTCTGTTTATCATAATATGTCCTTAGCTGCATTGTAATATTTTCATTACTGGAACTATAGCCAGGGGGTCTGTTTCTGTTTCCTGTACATAACCTACATAACCTATGCTCTGCGCATGCGCGCCCAATATAGAAAATTAACACATCATTCTCTGAGACTACTCGTTCTTCTGAGTCACGTTAAAGACTCGTTCGAAAAGACCCATCACTAGTATGCACCTCCACTACAGGAGTGGTTCTCAAAACAACTCTTAGGGATTTCGCAGTTAATCTGGTTGAAAGATATAACATTAAAGGGTGCCGATTATGCAAAATGTACTTTCTGACCATTTTTTTACATTTCCATGAGACTTCAGTGTGTGTCTACACAGACAAAACATGAGGAGGGAAAAATCATTCCCCCGTTTTTTTTCTCTATATTCTCCTTCCAGAGAATAATCTTTTTCTCCTTTCTTCTTCCACTCAATATTTTCATGTCCCTAATTTTTCCACTCATCTTGTTATGGCACTTCCCCTTGTCAAGACCAAGGCCTTCGATGCACATTAATCCACCAACTGCATTTTTTCGAACCGCTGCTCTGTGAGGTAAAACACTCAGAGGAATGTCTTATTCCACTTATATGAACTTACAGATGACCCACGATTGGCTGGTGTCATTATGATTGATGTGGGAGCGCCACCACCACCAAGAGAGCATGAACAATCTGCTCTCTAGACTCTCGGCTACGGCTGGCTATAGCATCACCCGGGAATCGAACTTGCGATCTCCAGACGATAGGGCAAACATGGTTCCTTTGCGCTGCTCGGAAGCGGCGAGCAACTATTTGCACAACCCCATCTCCATCATTCCATTTCCTGTGCTCTGTCCGACCAGAAAAAAGATTTTCTCAAAGGGGAGTTGGGCTGCTGCAGCTTATTTGAGCAGTATTTTAGCTGGAACATTAGCAGACACATTTTGGAGAATTATGTTAACTTGTTTAAAAAAGAAAGTACAATATGACACCTTTAAGATCATAGTGCAGGTTATGTACTGGACTTGTTTGATCTACATCTACTGATCTACTGCCTGCCTAGCTTAAGTACTGGTGAATCATACTACTGTGTTCATTTGGGTTCATCACCAGTACTTAAGCTAGGCTGGCAGAAAATGGAGTTGTGTATAATGTTCGGAGACGTACTATTTTTAAAGTTCATCTGAAGTGACCACTTTTTTCATTTGAGCAAGCATCTGACAAGTTTGTCAAAAGTTTTGACACACCTTCTAATTTCATGATATTTTCTGATTTTTATTTCTTTCTACATTGTAAAACAATGCTCAAGGCATCCAAAATAATAAATCCTCAACATATGAACGAGTTTCGTTCCAAGAATCCTGAGTTAAGTCCAATTTGTTCATAAGTCCAACAAACATAGTCTAGTTACTAGGATACTACGGCTACGGCTATACACAGTATAAAACTAACATGTTCCATGATCTTGTCCTTGTTCTTGATTGAACATAAAGTACATAAACACATGTTAGCATATCAAAAGTTTGTAACTCGAATGTTCGTATTTAGGGGATTTACTGTAATCTCCTCTGAACAGTTGATATTGAGATGTATCTGCTACTTATGCTTTGTAAAGTCTTCATAACAGCTCTAATCTTAGGTGCTGTTTGTTAATTGGTGATTTCTGAGGCTGGTAACTCTAAATGAACTTCTCCTCTGCAGCAGAGGTAAGTTTTGGTCTTGCTTTCCTGGGAAGGTCTTCATGAGAGCCGGTTTCATCATGGTGCTTGATGGGTTTTGCTAATTTACTTGACAATCCTGTTCTTGCAAGAGCATTTTCAGAACAGCTGGCCATGATGTCTTAAATGAACAATTGACTGTTGTTTTTACTTAATTACCAAATTCCAAATGTGTGATAAATTATTATTTTTTTAATCAATCAACAAAATAAACCAAAGTCAATTTAGTTCAAATGACCTCAAGTCTGGAAACCTCATAAAATCTCATTAAAATACGTATCTTTAAAACTAGTTATTAAAACCATCCTTATCTTCATCAAATGCATTTAAGTAAAATTTAAAAAGAGAAAAAAAATGTTCAGCGTGCACCTGAACCTGCCCCGGGATTTAGAACCTTTGACATAAAGCCAAATGGGATGTCTCTAAATTCCCATGGCCAATAAGTTTAGTCTGTGTGACAAATGCAGCAGTTTCCCTCTAACACGCAGGCTAAATTGGTCTCAGATTGGATTGTCTGTGCAAAAAAGCCTGGCAGGGACACCCTTGGTTAGGCTTGTGCCACAGAGGACGTGTACAAGACAGCCCATGATGAAACAGTGCCATTAAAAGAAGCAACCATATTTTTTCTATTTTACAGGTTTTCTTATCATGGATGGTAAATGATGGTACGTCTGAGGTTTGATATCTAGTCTCACAGTCTGTCATCACTACTGAAGGGACAATTTGGGAGTAAAAGAATGTGCCAGGGATTTGCTTAAGACCATGAAAATAGCAACAGAGCACAAAATGTGGAAAGATTCTCTTGTTTGATAGTAGAGCTAACCGTTTTATGTGCCGTTAATTCAGTGAGAAGAACATTATTGTATGGATAAATGTATGGCAGGCAAACTTTAGGTAAAATCTCTAATTAAGAATCTCATGAAATTAAGATGATGTCATGCCAAGCCCTTTGTTTATAACACCTGTATGGTTTATGGCAAGCTGATATCTATCTTTAATCTCTTGAGGTTCTTGGTAAACACTCTTTTCATCAATTGTATATTTTTACAATTGTCTTCGATTGTCTATCCATCCATCTCACAAATGCTGGCCGTGAGTTCGGAATGAGATTACGGATCACAACAACGCCCAGAATTGCTAGGGGGAAATACAAGGATACGAATGAGCTCCCTCCACCGCCCTCCTTCTCTCCATGGGCTCTGAAGCCGTTCTCATAAAAGTTACATATTACCGACATAAATGCGCTGCCAGAGAAAGATTCATCAAACCTGATGGAGACGAGTTGGAGAAAAATAAACCCTCTCCCTCTGTGTCCTGATGTCCTCTCTCTAGCACTGGGATGGCCCGCTATCTGCATTCCTAATCTCGCTTTTCAATTAAGAAACTGCTCCATGTGAGGGCCAGTGGGAAAGCCTGCTTTAGAAGGCTGCCTACGGAGTCGGCATCTCTTGGTGGAGGCCGCTGTGACCTGATTTCCCACAAGGCGAGCTGTCAAAAAATGTTCTATAAAATATTAGGTCTTATCCTTCTTGCTTAAGCATTCATTCCATCAGTGCGCTCCAGAATTGATGTTCTCGATTGCAAAACTCATTTCTGCAGTTTCCTTTCTTTCTCCTTATGTCAGGCAGACATACATGCTAATTGTGTTCAAGTGAGCTTGGACGATCCGGGACAATTTGGAACGATCCGGAGCACCATTTGTGCACTATTAGTAACTTAAAGATTTCTGTTTGTACTTGCAGCATGATGGACTAATCATGTTTCACAAGAAAACGTGCAAGCCCTCGTGAGTTAAATGTCAGCCTAAACAAACTTGTAGTGATATATGCTGATCGTTAGTGATGGGGGAAAAAATCAATTCAGTTATGAATTGCGATTCTTTTGTGTGCCGATTCATTGTGACTCCAAAATCAATTTTTTTTAATGATTTTTTTACATTTATAAAATAGGTGCACTGGTTGATCGGCCAGCGACCGAAACTTGATGGTTTTCAGCTTGATTAGCCATGACTGGTGATTGGCCGACCACCCTCGGGTATAACCGATTCTTTACCAAACGCGCAAGTTTCCGACTGGTTCAACAGAAATGCATTTTTATGCCGTTTCATTATGAAAAATCCAGGATAAAAGCTTCTGTCTTTTCATGGTATTAAAGTCTCCAAATCCACTCATTACACATACTGACACCAGTCTCAAGAACACCGCAAACACAAATTAGTCTTGAAAATCATGCTCATTAGAATCCCAGCGTTCCCGCGTTAGAATAAGTGTCCGCCCACGTGCTCCACTCGCATCCACTCAACCCGCACGTTCATGGTCAAGGTGAGTTTTCAGACTTTGGAGGCATTTGAGGTGGAAAACATGGCTGTTTCCTTAGAATCCTACAGGTGGTGCACTCTAAACCATGCACACATTTTCATCCCGTCAATTATGATGTCAATTATTAGCTCAATTTGTTTCAGAAAGAGCAAATATGCACATAACATAAAAAAATTGTGCTGTTCAGTTAAAAGGTAGATTTTTTTATTTCATTTAATTTAAGCTCAATGTTAAACTAAATGTTAATTAAAAGTGCTGCGCTTGTTTTTTAAGTGAGAAACTAATGTGATAAGGAATGGGCTAAATTGAATTACTCATGTTAAGTCGTGAAGATGCTGAACAAAAATAAGATCCAAAACTTTGGAGTTAAAGTTCATCTTGAAATTGTAACAAAATCGGGGAAAAACGTAATATCGAATCAGGTTATTTATTAAAACATGATATTTGCAGAATAAAAGCGCAGTGCCTTAATGGTTAGCACCGGAGCCCCTCGGGGATGTGCATGGAGTTTGCATGTTCTCCCTGTGCTTGGTGGGTTTCCTCCTGGTGCCCTGGTTTCCTCCCACAGTCCAAAGACATGGAGATTAGTATAATTGGTGTTCCCAAGTTGCCCGTAGTTTGTGAATGAGTGTGTGAGTGTGTGTGTGTGTGTCTGTGTCTTTCCCCTGCGATGGACTGGCACTATGTTTAGGGTGTACCCCGCTTCGTGCCCTAAGTCTCCTGGGATAGGCTCCAGGCCCCCTGCGACCCTGCATACAGGATAAAGTGGTATAGACGACGAGTGAGTGAGTGATACTTGCAGAATCACACTATAAATCGCAGGTATTATGATAAAATAAGGTGGTGACTAGAGATTCCCATACCAACTCATCATACCTTTAATTTAGTCCCTCTAGCTTGTTGAGTTAGATAGCTAGTTCATAGTGTAATCTGATCTCATAAACACATATCAGTTAATCAAAACCCGGTAAATGGACAAAAACAGTATTCTATTGCAATGTGTAATTTGCCCTCTTCAGTCTCAACTGATTCGGTTAATGATGCGATAACTCTATATTAACAAGTCAAGTCAACTCGCAGGTTTCTTGATGTGGCATCTAACTTAAAAAAATGCAACCACCTGCAAACTCCCACTTTTCAAATTACACTTTAAGCCCTGATCAGGCTCACATCATAGTCATAGTCATCACTCTGCCTAGTTTGTGTACCACTTCTCCAAGGTCTCCATCCACACACAAAAATCTGACAACACGAATCAGGTCAGACTTTGTTTCCTTCATACTCCCCCTCTCTCTCTCTTGCTCTAAGTAATCCCCATCCCCAGGGCAAACGGCTGAACCACGCTGCGCACCACCCACCCTCCATCACCCGCTAACAGTGGAGGTTTTCCATTAGCCTATCAGGCGCATATATCCCATTCAGCACATATTACTGAAGGGAATGAAATTGTGTGGTGAGAGAGAGTCTGCAGATCTCCAACTCGAAGGCTATAAATCTACCTTGAGTTAAAAAAAAAAAAAAAAAAAAGCTTAGTGCTGTGAGTGGCTTCGATCTGGAGTCCTATTCATCGCATGTATAAGTGCAAAAGGGGTCTGAGCATTGAGTACTGCTCAACCTGATGACCTATATAATATCTTCGGAGTATATGAGAGAGAGCTTGAAGAAGAGAGAGAGAAATGGAGAGAGCGAGGGTGAGAGAGAGAGAGAGAGAGGGGACAAATTATAGCCTGGTTCCATAAGCAAAAACTCTAAAAGGGTTAGATAGAGGAGTGACAGCTGCCTCCTGCAGATACCACATGCATCCCAGCATCCCAAACAGTCAAAGTCGTAAGAAAAAGAAGAAAGAAAGAAGAAAAGAGACGGAGCAAGACAAAAAAAAAATTGAGAATGGGCCAGAAATTCGCATTTCTTCTTCCACTTCCTGTCACGTCCACAATGCACACAAAGAGTGTCAAATATTTTACACTTAATTCAGTCTCTGAATTGAAATGTCCTTGAGACTCTTCATCCTCTGTATGAAAATGCAATAATGTGCTCAAAATGCATTCTTTTTTTTTTCTTCTTGCCACCACACGTAGGCCCGCATGTTCTTATGGAACCTATTGTGCTTGAATGATTTCCACTCTACACAACGCCCCACCCTATATTGTGCATCTGCCATTTTCTCTAAATGATGAACAATAGACCAGGACTCAGGAAGCCATATTAAGCAGGCGCCTTTTTTTTCCCAATCACAAACAATTAGTTTTTTTGCGCAATCCTATTCGACTACAAAGACAAGGATATGCAGTTTTTTGTACCAGACGGACACGCCCGAGTGCTACCCAGCATGCTCTGGTGTTGTCTCGTAGTTGTGTACTCATGCACACTGTTAACAACTCCGGTAGGATACCAGGACGATGGCTATTATAATACTATTATAAAAGTATTATAATACTTACAAAGTTATTATAATACTATTATAATGCTTATTAGATGGAATATACCCAGATTACTGTTTCAAATTCATATGAGAAATCCCAGGTTTTGGGTAATTACAGTATAACCTTCTGCATGCTTCTTATAATATCAGCTTTAGTTAAATAATTCAACCACAAACACAAATCCCCAGCTACACTAATGCACTTATCCCAGTGTTTCACTAGTGCTTGGATACCATCAAGGTAGAAAGTTTTCTCAGAACGCTGGAGCAATGATTGAACTGCCTGCTTCATGTCAGAAACGCTGGCCTCCCAGGAACCCCTTTAACATCCCAAACATGTGGAAATGGCTTGGAGCAAGCTGGAGAGAGCTGATTGGCCAAGCTATCTCAGCAGGGTGGGATGGAAGATCTTAGCACTCTCACATCAATCATGGCTCTACAGCCAATCATGTGTCTGTGAGCATCTGTGAGCTCACGCAAGCGGAAGGAGCGGAGAGCTCTGTCGACAACCGGTGCGTGAGAGAGCAGTTCAAAAAAGATGCTGTCGGCTGGCGTCACCTGGTTCAGAGGAAACACGTGATATTCTTCAGCCCTCCCTGATTGAGTAGACGGGTGGGAATTAGATACGACTAAATTATGGAAAAAAAATCAGGGAAATGGCTATATAGAACTATATGGCTATATACAAATACAGTTTTTTTTAAAACTGCCGGTATGGTGGCACAGTAGCCTCACACCTCCATGGTTGAGAGGGTGAATGGCTTGGTGGGCTCGGTGGGTTTCCTCTGGGTACTCTGGTCCCCTCCCACTGTCCAAAGATATGCAGATTATGTTAACTGGTGTTTCCAAATTGCCCATAGTGTGTGAGTGAGTGTGTGGATGAATTGGTACCCTGCCTTGTGCCCCGAGTCCCGTAGTATAGGCTTCTGGCCTCCCGTGACCATATACAGGATAAGTGGTTTAGTGAACGAGTGAGTGTATTTTAAAACCAATAAAAAGGATCTTTTAAATGCATGCCAAGGAAGGGGGAATTACAGCTACAGCCAGCGATTTTTGTAAAAATCATCTGAAAATTAGAACTGCAAACAAGTATGACCCCTCCTTATGTGTCTCCCCAAAACACTTCCATTAACATGATTGACAAGGGAATAAACATGCTTCCTCATCCTGTTTGTTTCTTGTTTTTGTTTTTTTTACAGAGCCACACAGACTAAGTGGATACTCTATTGAGAGCCACGGGAACGTGAGAAGCACTTTTCAGAACATTAGCCACATTTAGGCAGGAAACAAAGCCGGATGTCCAATAAAGTTTTGGGTATGGCCTAGTCAGAAAAAAGTCAAACCTTCGACTTTTTTTTTTAATCAAAGCTGGCCATGATAGAAAGGCACCAGAACAATCAGTGCATCACAGCCTGCTGTGTATAGGCCTTAGCATGCAAAGACTTCAAATTGGCCAGAGCTCAATTAGAATAAACATCCATGGGATGTGCTATGGATGGGAAAAGTGTGATCCATGGAGGTACCACCTTGCAACTTACTTAAAAAAGGACTTAAAAGATCCACCGATAACGTGCTGGTGCCAGAAACCACAGCACACTTTCAGAGGTCTTGTGGAGTCATGCCCTAAGGAGCCAGAGCTGTTTGGGTGGAACAAGGGGAACCTACACAACGTTTTGGGTTTAAATGTCATGGCTGATTGGTGTATATTGTAAGCTTAAATATAAACACATTTTAAGGCTTTAAATTCTACAACGCATTTAATTAAACACTCTACACCTACAATAAGTCCAACATTTCAAGGGGGAGGAGAAAGGAAAGAGATTGTTTATAGGGACCATAATACTACAGTAGGAATAACTGTGTACAATTCCCATATAATCCATTATTTCCAAATTTGTCCTTATTCCTTAGAGAAATATTCAAAAGCCCGGAACATTCTTTTGAATTATTTTATTCTGAACACAATTAAAGAGTAAAATGAGAGGTGAGGAAAAATGTCTTTATTATCAGGGCTCTCAAATTCTTGCTCATAATTCCAATTTGGATGTTAATTTGAATGTTTTTTTCCCAGTCAGAAGGTAGGAATTATGGTCAAAACTCTCACCTCCTAATTTTCGGTATACTAGTTTTCAAGCAAATTCCCTGCCTTTGATTAGCACATTTGGAGGAGCAATGAAATAAAAGAAGGTTAAAGTATGAAAAAAATACACTAACTAAGAAGGAGTTCAGCTGGAGCATTAACAGACACATCTTAGGAGGGTTCTGAGACCTGTTTAAAAAAATGTAAATATGGGACCTTTAATGCAGGGTGGCACGGTGGTGTAGTTGTTAGCATTTGTGAGCAGTGGTGAGCCTTGCACCTCCAGGGTCTGGGTTCGATTCCCGGCCAGGCTCGATTCCCGTCTCTTTGTGCATGGAGTTTGCGTGGTGCTTGCTCCCCGTGCTTGGTGGGTTTCCTCCCACAGTCCAAAGACATGTAGATTAGGTTAATTGGTGTTCTCAAATTGCCCATAGTGTGTGAATCAGTGTGTGTATGTCTGTGTGCCCTGTGATGGATTGGCACCCTGTCCAGGGTGTACCCCGCCTTGTGCCCTAAGTCTCCTGGGATAGGCTCCAGGTCCCCGCGACCCTGAATACAGGATTAAGCAGTAATGATGATGAGTGAGTGAGAGTGACCTTTAATGCACATCTGGGTGAGAGGTTTTCAGTTTGACCTGATCCAAGTCTATGGCAATTTCCATTATTACATACATATGGTACAGTAAATAGTAAATGGTACCAAAATGGTCACCAGTAGGGCTGTGCGATTAATTGAAATCGTATCGAAATCGCGATGTGAATATGCGCGATTTCTAAATCGTCTTACAGCACGATTTTTTTGCGTGCTCCTGACCTTTCCCACAGTATGCTTTTTGGACCAATCACAATGCAGCGCGCCTAAACAGAGCGCGAGAACAGGGACACACACACACGCACGCACATACATACACATAATTTTTTACCTTATGTCTGTTTTAGAGACATTTTACAGGTCTTTGATAAAGATCTAATTGTTTTCCTTTGGAAAAATGTTTCATATTCACTCTGTAAAACATGTCTCTGTGTGTTAAAATCGTGATTAAAATCAAAAAGCGCAATACTGTTCAAGAAAATCTTGATAGGTTTCTTTTGTCCATATCGCACCGCCCTAGTCACCAGTCTCATTTATCCAATCCATCTTGGTTAATCTGCTAAGCTTGTTTTTGCCCCATCTGCCCACACCCCTGGCACAGGGTCTGCTGAGCTATTATAACTGTGCTTAAGCCACCTGAGCCTCAACATATGAAATCTGTCCAAATCATCCGTCATCTTCACAAAGACACAATGCTCTGATGTTAGTGTGGGGCAGAAAGTGTTTTGTGTGTGTGTGTGTGTGTGTGTGTGTGTGTGTGTGTGTATGCATGATGCAGGGGGACAGGGGCATCACTGGAATAATCTGCACACCAATGAGTCGTGTCAGAAGGCCGTAAAGCAAGCCTGATGAAAAATTAATGACCCCCTCACCTTTATTAATGGCTTCTGGTGGAGTAGGTGGTAGGGGGCATTGCATAGACCAAAGAGAAGCAACATCTGTGCAAAAGTCAAACCTCTGTCATAAAGTTTCATCTGAATTCATAAATTTATGCTTCTTTCTTTATTTTTTTTTGCTGTTTTGGGAAGCGGTCTTCTGTACGGACAATGTCTGGTGGTATAGATAAGCATGTTGTAGCGAACATAAAGACGTGATAAGAGCTCCTTGAAAGATATTTATCTCCTGCTGATTCAGGACTGACAGTCTTACGATCCAAAACTACTGCAAAGCCATAGGAAGTGTTTAAAAAAAGAAAACAAACCCAAAGTTTCAGCATTACAGCTGAAAAGACTAGTCTCAACTGGAACCTCATTTATTAGAAATCAGTTGACGACAATGACAGCTTGAAGGAAATTTCACTTTTAGATCAGTAAAAAAAAATAAAAAAACACATCGAGCAGGCTGAAGGTGTTGCACTCACTCCTTCTTGCTAACAATGCGCATTAATAAGTAATGCACGAGCATCCCAGCACTAACTGCCAAGCTCACTCAGCTATGCATGTGAAAATATCGCTGTATATCAGAGCGATTTCTCCGACCCAACCCGTCCTGTACTTTTCCTTAGAGCCGAGCAAGACCGAAGCATCAAGCGTCACTTCATACGTACGGTCCTGAAAAAACGCCACCAAATCAAAAAGAATGGTGCAGCAATTTATTAATATCGCCTTTCAAATGCTAATTTCCTTTCTTTCTTTTTTTTCTTTTTTTTTTTTTCCCTTCATGCATAAGTCATAACTCCTGAGGTTGCTGGTGCTTACTGAGTGGAGAAAGTGCTTTATGCCATGGAGGGGGCAAGAATGAGGCTGCTTTCTGTGGCACAGAGTTAAATGGAAAAAGCGTATTTAAGTATTGACAGCTGCGTAAAAGAACTCTGACTTGTAGGCGAGAATGCTGAAAAGCAGACGAACGGTGGAAACATAAGGTGTCGTTTACGTGTTAATTGTTAATACTGTGAAATCTGAAAAGCTTGTTTAGGATTAATTTCTAATTGCTTACAATATACTGTATGTTAGTTTTAGTAATTAAACCTTACTTTGATTTAAGTGCACTGGACACAAGCCACATTCTGTACATAAACAGAATCAATAACTGTTTTAAAAAAGGTAGCTATAATATTATGTGCATGAATTAATACAATGCATACTAATGTAGGCTTTAGTTTAAACTCTACTAGCACCACTATATTTTATTTGTCCCTTTAAAGTTCGTCCCAAAAAAAATGAAAAAATTCGACAGAATTAAAAACACAGGCTGGTCAGAAGTTGTGCTTAAAATTGATACCTAAGTTTGTTACAAAAAATTTGTTTATTTTATTTCACAGCCCTTAAGCCAAGACTTGCGATGAAATTTCTTGTGAATGAACAAATAAAACCGACTGAAATGTAAAGAAGCATAGTACAGTGATGAGACGCTTAGACTCTACATTCACATTACCAGCCTGAAGTGATGCATTCTGACTTTTTTCATCCTAATGTGACAGATCTGGTATGAAATGAGTGAGTGGTCGCACAAATATGATGTGTTCTAACCCGCATAATGTGAGCAAAGAAGTATCAGTATGCACTTGTGCGTCCTTTCAGAGGACAGACACGTCCACATTTGACTCAGATAGAAGTCATTTCTTATTATGAATCATCCTGATATGCAATTTCGATCTGACTAAAAACATTGGAATTGAGCAAAATAGCTTGTAAAACATTAGAATGGTGCAAATGTTTTAAAGTAGGCTATAATTCCATGAATGGCGATCCCAGTCAGGGTGTCTTGGAACCCACTGCAGATGTTCCCATGAACATTCAACGAGTGGAACGCCTGATCGATGAAAATCAACAGAACGATTGTCACCAAATTGCAGATAAAAATGTGTATGTACACACAATCATTCACAAACACCACTTGCACGTTACAGGAACTCGGCTGGGAATTACCAAGCCATTTCCACACGTCTGGGCCATTAAAGGAGTCCCTGGGAGGCCAGTGTTTCATGAAAGAGCATTTTCTGAAACAGGCAGTCTGATCATGGCTCTGGCATACTGAGAAAACTTTCTACCGTGATGGTATCCAAGCACTAGTGGGTTATAAAGAGAAATAAATGCTGGGGATTATATAGAGGAATAAATGGAGTTACAATCAGAACTGTGTTCTGTTATTCTGCACAATTGAAAGTCTCAATGAGCAAACCGTTTAGGGGTAATTATTTATTATAGCTGTTAGAAAACAAAGTAGTTTTACTGCATTTCATCATTTTAAATAAAAAGCCTTTTATTTCATGTATTATTTAAAACAGTACAAAGTTACATTAATGCTCATTAGTCACAGTAAATGAGCGCGTCTTTTAAAAGCCCTTAGAAATTCACTTGAAAAACTAAACTACTAATGTGTATTATCCAGCCTTAGGCAACTAAAATTTAAATTTCTCACCTGTGGCTAAAGAAATGACCTTTTCACCCTATAACAGAACATCTCCAAGCATTTTTAGTCCTTACTAACTGATCACTAATGATTTGTGATCATAATTAAAAATACAGTTAATTATACAGCCCTAACAGGTCTCAGCGGCTGAAATGCTATTTAAAACTGAAACAACAAGCTTGAACAATGCAAACGAGGCCATGAAGATTTCTCATTTGAAACACTTCCCTGGTGCCAAAAATATGCAGGCGCTCCTACAGATGTGCTCTGCCTACAACAAGGAAATAAATGTGAGCTGCATTTAAATGTTTCCTGAATGTAGGAAAAGGTTCGAAGCTGCAGCAATTTGCCAACTTGCACATGGTATTCAAGTGAATTTGACGTTTTCGTTGAAATGTTTGCTTCAGAATTAAGATACGGTGCAAAAATAATGAACGCGTTGCACATTATATCCTGGAGCCGAGGTGGGCGTCCTTAGGGGACGCAGACTGCGAATAACTCAGCCATTAACTTCCATTAACTACATTACAGATGAGTTTGGTGGACATATTTCTTCCAATAGGATCAGGATAGGAATATCAACTAGTGCAGAAGAACATATATCCTGCAGACTGCCCTTATAGCTTGTAAACACAGTATTTGACATGAAAATATTTCCTTCGGGCTGCTGGCTTGGTTCCTGCAACCACAACTGTCTGTGATGTTGAGAAAGTATAATATAAATATAGTAGCTCTAACCCCTCCTTCAGCTTTGTGGCAAATCGACCCACTGGGTCGCCACGTTGTTGTTGTTGTTGTAAAGTCACGTAGAGGGTAACTTAAGAGCAGACAAAGCCTGAGAGATGTTTAGCAATAAAGTGAAACTTGCATTTCATACAGCTGTCATCTGGTGACAGTAAGAGTAAGAAAGTAAGAGTCTTTCAATGATAATAGTAATGATACAGTGGTACCTCTGCATACTGCATTTTGCACAAAATTTTCATCTTAATTACTGAAATTTTGCAAGAAATTTCCACGAGCGTATGGCATATAAGTGACCGAACCGGGCTGAACCGAACACTGGGTCAAAACTTTTTTTTGTTTTAGTAAAGACATAGCACCATGGGTCCCAATAATCTTAGCAATGACGTTTTCAAGAAGAAAAGCCGATGGAATCATAAATTAAGGTTAAGTGAGGTTTAATGTCTATTTATTTCATATTTTATTTCATTTACATGTCTTTCCTAAATGTTTCTATTGTTTTAATATGCAAAAATATGATTATAGTTTTGGAAATTGGTAATATTGGTAATATTTTTGGGGGGCTGGAACGAATTATCTGCATTTACATTATTTCCTATGGGAAAATGCGTTTCGCAATATGAAATTTCACCTCAAGAACTCACTTGCAGAATGGATTCAATTCATATACCACGGAAACACTAACTAAAAAAAAAAAAAACATTTCAGAATATGAAATATAATAATGTATCATAAAATATGTTAAGAATCAAATAAAAGATATACACCAATAGGAACGTGACAGTAAAAATACGACAATTAACTTTATAAAGTATAACATGCATTCATTTAAGGCAAGTAGAGGCGTGTAAACTCCGAATGGTATTTAATACTGGAAAGAACAATTACTAATATCCATAGCATGGATCAAAGTAGAAAACACGGAGACAGAAACACTGAGACACACAAACAGCAGCGTATAAATGTTCGAACAAACTGAGGACCTAACACGGAACAGGTGCACACATGGGGAGAACAAGCTCAAAGCAGGACTTAAACCAAAACAAAGGCGCATGGCTATAACGCAAAACAGAATCACATGACATGACCTCGAAGCCAAACAAACACGCGCACGTTCCGCTATGCTGGGAAGCATGCCGCGCGGTACGAGGGGAATTCAGGACAAAAGTGAAATCCGCGCATGCTTATTCGCAATGTGTTCTAGATCTTCGGTGCATCAAAAAAGTGCCAGTCATTTTCAGTTTCATATGTGAGATGTGGAGAAGCACGATTATTTTTATAATCTTTACAACTGAACTTTGGACCTTATGACACAAAGTTCTCTCAAGCTTTCTTCCTCATGTCATCTCAGGGAGTTTTCCTTTCCAGACAAGCTGGTAAAGCTATAAATGTATACATTTTTTAAATTAATATCCAGGATTTTTATTTCTTTAAAACTCTTAAAACCAAAGCGGCACACATACGTGCCGGCAACTCAGCATAGGTCAATGACGATTAAAAAAATATATTTGTGCTTTTATAATAGCCTTTCTGTTGAGTCTTCAGACTTCAAACTGTGTACGGTATTTGGGTTTTTGAATATTTCAGGTAGAACAGAAGTTATCATTACTTTTATAAAGGGTAAATTTTACCACTACCAGAATATGTGAATGAAGTTGCAAAAATGTAGAACTTCCAAAATGAGTATAAAAACAAGGAAATAAAATCTTAAAATCAACTCTATACAGTACATTGATCAGCCATAACATTACAATGGAATCCATTAAGCCCAGTATTGGGTAGGTTCCCGTTGTGCTGCCTGGGCTACGCCCTGAGGGCCTCTAGGGGTACACTGTGGTGTCTGGCACGCGGACATTGGCAGTGCTGTATTGGATTTTCTGTAGGAACGGCCCATTGCTCTCTACAGGTGTAAATTATCCTTGGGTACCCATGATCCTTTTACCAGTTTACTGGCATGTAATTGATAATCAATGTTAATGTGTTTATGTTATCTGGTGTTAATGATATGGTTGATCGGTGTAAGTTGCAACAAGTGTGATCTGATCTCAGTACCAAAACCATCTTCACCTTTTTTTTTTTACTGTGTTGTGAACGATGACTGCCCCAAAGAAGAAGCTAGACAAAACAATTGGCATATACAGTAATTCCCACACCCACAGGTAACCGCTTTCGTCCACTATTTTAACTCAGAACACAAGCAGCCCACACACTACTGTCATACTTTCCACATGAAATACTCAACAAATGTGTGTTTCCTGAAGAAGATATAAAAAAAAACACTAAAACAAACAGAAAAATATTTCTGACATCAACGCCAACCTTCCCACATTCAATTTAAAAATGAGATGTCTATGTAGACTACCAGTCAAAAGAGCCAAATTCCTGGTACTTATCACTTACTGTTACACACATCCAGTTGCACTATTGTACCAATGTAACTATTTCCAAATGCAAACGACAGACAGGACCAGTTTTTCAAAATAAATATCCCACAAAGCACATTATACATCTTTGGTTATAATGTACTGGTTGTTTAGACTTCAGTTCTCCAGCAGTGCAGACTTTATCGTTTTTACCTCCTTTACACATCTGATTATGTTCTGAGCTGATAGATTAAAAGAAGGTTAATTACAAACCTCTTTACATCTGTAGCACTGAATATGACATTTCCACATATTATTTCAACATTTTCCCCATCTGCCAACCAAACATTAGCATATTATGTGTGTAGAGAAATGGCAGAAAGTTTCACACAAGTGCTAAAAGTATTACCATAATACGTTAATGAATATTTATTGCCACCCCACATTGAACCATATGCTCGATCTTCAAACAAACTAGAAGCGTCTACATGTTTGCCCGATCATTTTGTCCTTTTATTTTAGCCTATATTCCTGGTGTTGTTGTTTTTTTCTCACTGTTAAAGATCCTACTAATGCTACATTATATCAATAACTTTATTAAAATAGAGGATGTTTTATACCAAAAATAAGCATTGTACTTGGCTTTTCTCTTTTAAATACCATCATGTTAGATAATTATTCACTGTTAAGAGGTAAAAAAAAAACAACAAAAAAACGCTGTACTGTTTTTACTGTATAATGTGTTTTGTTATAACACATTTTATTGCATGTTCTGGAAAACTTCTTCAGCACTGAATGTGCCTTAGAACAGAGTACAGCAGTTTCCATTATTCCCAAATGAAAGAAATTTGGATCAACAGTCTTCCCAGATCTGCCCGTCCAGCCAAACTGAGTAAACCAGGGCGGATCTCATTGGTCAGATAGGAAACCAAGAACCCAAGTGTCACTATAAATGAGATCCAGAAATCAATCGTGGAGCCCTACAGTAGGACAACCACCACTGCAGCACTCAACCAATCAGCCCTCCATGGTAGAGTGACCAGACAGATCCCATTCCTCACTAAAAGTCACATGACAGCCTGCTGGGAGTTGCCTGCCAAAAAGCCCCTGAAGGACTCTCAGACCATGAGAAACAAAATCCTCTGGTCTGATTACACAATTCCTCACACAATGTGTGGAGGAAATCAGGCTCTGTGCATCACATTATTAAAAAACATCCATGGTGATGGCAGCATCATACCATTTTTTCCTGCAACTGGGACGGGGAGACTTGACAGTATAAAGGGAATATGAAAGCAAAAAAATAAAGAGTTATCCTGAGTAAAAGTCTTCCCTAGAGTGCTCAGGTTCTCAGACTGGATATCAAGATAACAACCCAAAGCATAACGCAAAGAATACACTGGTGTGGTTTCAGAACAACTTGGTCAAAGTGTGGCCAGAAGAGCGTCTGGACCTGAACCCAGTTGAGAAATCTGAAAATGGCTATACTCATCCAATCTGGTTGAGATTGCCAAAAGAAAGAGAGAAGCTGGCAAAAGAAGTTGCTGTAGGTGTGCCAAACTTGTAGCATCATTCACAAGCAGACTTGAGGATATATTGTAATTGCTACCAAAGGTAGCAAGGTGCTTTAGCCTAGTACCAAGCGTTGGATCTTAATACTTACAGTGGTGTGAAAAACTATTTGCCCCCTTCCTGATTTCTTATTCTTTTGCATGTTTGTCACACAAAATGT
>JAOVVA010000031.1:11603082-11631101 GCA_028565275.1 Leiocassis micropogon
AAAAATTGGCCAGGTTTCCATCCCCAGGACACTCTAGAGGTGTACAGCATGTTACAGGTGTAGTCACGATCCTGTGCTCATCCCAGGACAATCTACAACCAGTTCTGTTTCCTCTTCTGCAACCAGGATACTGTAAGGATGTATAATCTCACTTTTCTCTTAATTCTAATGTGTCATCTCAATGTCAGGTAGGTTGCCTCATTAATGACCTTTGCCACATCGCCCACCCTTGGGTGAAGATTATTATTGATATTAGGCCTCCAACAACATTTTATTTACCTGATTGTTTTGATTTTTAATATTCTTATTCTTATTCTTATTCTTATACAAAGTAGTAGTAGTATTAATCGTAGTATAAACTGAAGTAAAACAGTTATTGATTATTAATATTAACAGTAGTAGAAGTAGTAGTATTAGTAATGGCAAGAGTAGTAGCACAAGTAGCACTAGTTTTAGTTATTATTTTTCATATTATTATTAGTATTAGTAATAGTATTAGAATCCATAGTAATAGTAGTAGAATCCATAGTATCTGTACTAGTAGTAATAGAAGTTGCCATTAATGTTATTAGTAGGTGCACTACTACTAGCAGTATTAGTAATGCAAGTAGTAGTAGTAGTAGTAGTAGTAGTAGTATCAACTAAAATGAATATTGGTAGTAATGGTAGAAGTAGTAGTATTACTACTTGCAGTAATAGTGTTAGTATGACTCCAGTGTTATTATTATTATCTATATTATTCATATTTTATATAGTAGTAGTAGTAGTAGTAGTTGCATGACCATTGCTATTATTTGTGGTAGGAGAATTGATTATTATTGGTATTGGAAGAGGCAGTATTACTAGCAATATGAGTAATGCAAGTAGTAGTAGTAATTAAAGTTATTAGCAGAAGTGATGGTAGTAGAAGTATTACCATTAATATTAGTATTAGTATTGATTATTATTATAGTATTATTTAATGTTATTAGTACTACTAACAATACTTGTAATGCAAAGTAGCAGTAGTACTAATTAATGTAGTGGTAATTAATTATTATTAGTAGTGATGGTAGTAGAAGAAGTATTTCCATTATCGTTATTATTGTTAATAATTCTAGTAGTAGCAGTAGTAGTATTGATTATTATGAATATGTTATTATTATAGGGGCAGTACTACTAGCAATATTATGAATGCAATTAGTGGTAGTAGTTGTAATTAATGTCATTATTATTATTAGTGGTGGTAGTAGAAGAAGTATTACTATTATTATTAGTAGTACTTGTAGTAGTATTAGTACAAGTGGTAGAAGTAAAAGTAGAAGTGGTAGGTTCTTTATCATAATAATTATCATTAGTATTAGTATTAGTAGCAGCAGCAGCACTAATGATACCAGTAGAAGTAGAAGAGTAACGCTCCACGGTTTTGCGTATAGAAGAGTGGCTCGGTGGGTCGGTACCTGCCAGGAGCTGGAGGGAATCTCGGCGAACCTCCCAATGCCTCCGAACGCGTAGCATGTGTACAGACGGTCCCGAGACTCGGAGCAGTGCCAGAGCAGGCCGAAGCTGACCGAGTGGCCGCTCCTCCCGTGCTGCTGCTCCTTCACGATCCACGCCGGAGAGATGAAGCTGAAGCTGCAGAGCGCTACGAGCGCGGCGGACAGCAACAGCCAGAAGCAGCCCACACAGCTGAACATGGTGTCGGTGCCACCCGCGGCGTCTTCCCTGTCCCGGTCAAGCAGAACATGCATCTGGAGTGCGCGCGCTATACGTGGAGGCAAACATACCCTGTTCTGGAAAGCGGTATTTAATAGGTGAAAGTGCGCGAGGGGGGGGGATAGAAATATATATATATATATATATGAATAAATCAACAAAGCGCGCGCCAGGAAGTTTAGGCGACCGCCAACGGAGTAAATCCCAACATGCGCGCGCGGTATTCCAGCAGGGCGCGTGAGCTGTCAGTCACAGCCGGGTGCGCATGATTCCAAACGCGAGTAGTACTGTACTGAGTTTTAGTCTTGGTCCGGAGCTCTGCACACTGCCCAGCCGCCACCCGGGTGTGTAAACATTAGTGCATGGTTACGGAGCTCCTCTCCAGTCGCGTGCGCGGTTGCGTTTGCGTGTGCGCGCCGCTTTACGCGCGTCAGCTGCCGGTGGGCGTCGCCTCGGGATGTTTTCAATGGCCACGCTCCAAACCGCATCCTAGCGCATTACATAGTATTTCGACTCTGTTTAAAATCTGAAACGTGAGTGTTTATTATGGCAATAAGTATTGTGAGTCCTGGTGTTGTATCCCGACTCACTCGGAATGATTCATCATAATGCTCTTCTGGTACTTCTGCACTTTCTCCTGCTCATGCATGCATGACAGTAAAGGTCTGTTGCTCCACAAAAGCAGTTTTCTCACATTTGCATCCATGAATAATCTGGCATGGAGGCTTGATTTTTTACCCAAGAACTGCTGGTGTCAAGAAATCCTGATGTCTCGTCCAGTGTACATTTAAGCACCCTTTCAAGAAGGTTTAAGATTTAAAGAGGGTTCCTTCCTTATGACTTCTCAAGCAGTTTTTCCGTTGCTGTTGTCGCCAAGGAGCACTGCTGCCTTGCACCTTTGGGGTCCGGGTTCGATTCCCACCTCAGAGTCTGTGGACATGGAGTTAGCATGTTCTCCCCGTGCAAACGCCATGTGGGTGGGTTTCCTCCGGGTACTCCGGTTTCCTCCCACAGTCCAACGATGATTAAGTGAGTGACAATCTGCATTAATTGTGTACTTAGGAAATGCATATAAGTGGTTTTCTGATACGGCAGTCAATCCAGTGTCTAATAAGTGCATGACCACTGAGTTTCAAATTTTGTGTCATTTGTCATATGTGAATATCAACACCCAGCCTTCCTCCTGAGAAGCAATGCAGGACATATACTCACCTAGTAACTACTATAGTGAATGATTTGAGACACAGCCATCAACTTTGCAAATAATATTAGTTTTAAAATCTGCCTTGTTGACATACATCAATGCTAAAACGTCAATGCAAATGCATCGCATTAGGACAAAATGTCTTTCTGTTCTCTTCCTCAACATCAGCGATAATTAAGGCAGCTACAGAATAATAAGAGTTGTTAACGGTCGGTTAGTCCGAGACCTGATTCAGTCAGTAGTAGATGGAGTAAGTCTTTAAAAATGTGAGAGAGTGCTACTGCCCTCTACTGGGCATTTCATTTTTAATCGTTTATTCTCCCAATAAAGCTGAGAATCAGGTGCACTCCATCCCTTCTTTCGACGATGCATCTGGATTAGCTTATGTTGCATGCTCTTTTGCTTGTGTTAGATAAAGACCACTAAGACAATTAACGTGATAAATGCAATTTACACTAAATGGCCACTTAATTACTAACAGGACGTTAATGCTTGTTCATTCACACATCTTTGTGACCTCTGAATGCTTGCTCATTCACACATCTTTGTGACTTTCAAAAACTTATTGCATGGTCTAAAAAATATCTAGTGAGTGGCATTGTTGCAGGTGGAAACATCTTGTTGATCAGCGAAGTTAGAGGTGAATGAACAGACCAGAAAGGCAACGGTAACTCAAATAACCACTGTATACAACGACGGTGAGCAGAGAAGCATCTCAAAATGCCCGTCTTATTTTGAGCTGAACATGACTTGTGTTATCCAATCACACAAATCTAAGGCTACAGCGCGTCACTGAAAATGGACAATTGAAGAATAGGGGTGGGGAACAGATGATATATTCTCCCCCATCTTTAACTGTTCAAGACTGTTCTTCTAATGTGAACAAGCTCTTGACTTGTATTTGCATGACCTTATAATCCTGTGTGGTTGCGATAAAACCTGCGTGGAAAGTTGTTCCTAATAAAGTAGCCAACTTGCACACAAAAGGATACAGAGCGGTTTCAATAATATATGTATTTAAATCAAACACAATTTAAATATATTATAGATTACACATACATGTCAGAAAAAAAAAACACATAATAAATGGTACATAGTACCAAAAGTCCATCTGTTTCTGGTTCTTCTCCACATCTCCACGAGGTCCGGAGCAGTATCGTCGCGCCTTAAGTGTAAGCTATTCCCAAAGAACAGGCATCACTGGAATTCGCTTAGACACACACACATTTGACAACTCGTTAAAAAAAAAAAAAAAAAAGGAAAGATAAAGAAAAAAAACATAGAAAGAAAAACAGACACTCACCATAAAAAAAGAAGTTACATTAATCGAAACCAGAAATCTACATCATAGACTGGAGATGTGGGGGTTTAAACATTGCACTAGCACTTGTCCATGTTGGAGTAAGACTATGGAGTAGAGCTGATTCTGGAGTCGACATGGTGGGGAAGTTTAAGCTGCAGCTTAATCTGTCAGTTTAAATCAATTTATAATGGAACAGCGTATCAGTCCGTTCGGCTTCCTGGAAACCCGATGATAAAATCCTGTCGTAGTCTGATTTAACGGCACAGCGATACGGACACGCCTGCAAATAAAACTGTACAGAGCCACCATGGGTAAATCTTTGCACTATTTAAAAAAAAAAAAAAAAAAAAAAAAGGACTGAAAGAGACGCAGCTTTCTATAGCTAGCCTCATAAAATGGAGGAAGGAAGCTTCTAAGGGAAGATAAGAAACGAGGATTGTAGTAACCCAGACTTTATAGTGACTTTGTTCAGGTTCGTAAGAGCTCGGCATGGGAACGGCGTGGCACAGCAGACTCGTTTTGTCTCCATGTTCATTTCTCACTGTCCTTTTCAAAATTTTGTTCTGAAAGTCCTCGATTTTTGTACATCTAGTTCCATTTATGCTTAATTTCTTTTTCTTAATTTGGGCTCCTCTTTTTAGTTTAAAATAAAGCCTTCATAATGCTTGAAATGTTGGTCACATGACTCCCAAGTGTACATACAAACATCGTCCTGTCTTTCTCACGCTCACTCTCTCTCTCTCACAGATACACATACATACATATATATACACATACACACACACGTGCAACTTGAGGAGGTTGTGGACTGCACAAACACTTTGTTTTAGCTTCATTATTACATAACTCGCCACTGGGGAAATGCCGTGTGCAGTTTTAGCTCCAGAATTTTGGCTCTGATGGCAGCAGCTGGGAGGCTGGGAGCAGAGTTAGTCTTCCTTCTTCATCAGCAGTCATAGCTACAAGACATCACAGATGCATGGTTAATACTTATTATGGCTACTTGTAACCTAATCATCTTTTGTCCATGTGTGTTTGTGGCAGATACGGGAAATCCCTTCAAACTTTGCATTTCTGTGGCTAAATTATGAGTATATGTATTTCTTCACACATTGAAATTATAAATATATGTATTTCTTCACACATTGAGGGTGACACTTCATTAATCATGCTGTGCCTAATTAAAATGGACACAAGCCTAAGAAATTAAGTTTGTATCAGATACTGAATGTTTGTGATGCTCCCAAATTGTCATATTGATAAAACAGAGAAATTAAAATGAAATCTTAAATAAATGCGAATTTTGCCCTTTTCACTTTTGCAGGTATCCAAATGTTAGCATTGTTAAAAAATATTTTTGTTCAAGAAGACCACATGAATAGTTTCCCTAAGTCACCATATACAGTATGTAAAACGACCAATTAATCATGCTGCTGTACGAAAAGTTCAGCACACATATAGTACCTGACTGGATGTTGATATTGGGCTTTCCTGTCGTCCCTGCTGCATGACGTCATTGACTATCATTTTAGCAATTTTCCAAGCCATTTCCTCCTGAGCCTGCAATGAGTCATCAGAGAAACACAAATGTTTGCTAAACAACATAAACAAAGTGCAAATTATTATTTTCCATATAAAGTTTAACAAGGACTACAAATGCAAGGGGCGTGCAAGTCAAACCAGGACTTCTTATAAATTTGGTTGACGCTTTTATCCAGAGCGACCAATATTTTAATCTCGTTAAACAGACTAAGACTTTAAGCACAGTACGGCGATGAGACTCTTAGTCGCTGAATGGTGCAAACGTTTTTTAAAGAAGGCTGTACAATCTGTGAATGATGATCCCAGTCGAGGTGGCTTGGAGGCCACTGCAGTCTTCCCCATAAACATTCAGCGAGTGGAACACCTGATCATTGAAAATCGATGGATAACTTGTTACCGACTTCCGAAACAGATGAATGTGTCTGTACATACTGTATACATATTCATTCATGAACACCACTTGCACGTTACACTAAACTCGGCTACAGTCATGTACTACATTCCTGACCTCGCTCCAAGCCATTTTTACATGTTTGGGGCCTAAAAGGGGTTCCTGGAAGGCCAAAGTTTCAGACGCAGACGCATTTAGAGCAGGCAGTCCGGCAATCGTGGCGCTGACATACTGAGAAAACTCTCTACCTTGAAACGCTGGGATAAGTGCATTATTGAAGCAGCAAATTATATATAAAATAAAGGTGATTTTTACCCTCATGACTGTGTTCTGTTATTCTGCAAAATCAAAAGTTCAAATTTGACTTGAACAGCCGTTCAAAAGTAAAAAAAATTACAAATGTGGGCTTTTTAAATTAGATTTTAATAAGCTTCAGTTGCAAATTGTCCAAAGCCCACCTCGTCTGTGTTTCCTTGCACCCATTTCTTCATCGCCTGAGAAAACATCGAACCTAGGACAGAAGGAGAGAGAGCGGTTTGAGTCAGTTGGTTCTGCCACAGCGTCTGGATCCAGGGTGAATTGTACTGTAGGGTCAGAAGCCGTCAACTGTGATTGTGTACCAGACAGATGGAAAACGCCTGAGTGGCCACGCTGCGCTTCAGTGCCTCGGCATTACACTTTGAGTCAATCTCAAAAACTGTTATCCAAAGCACAGAAATGTGACAGAGAATAAGAGCAGGTGAAACAACACAAGAGAGAGAGGGAGAGCAAACGATTTCTCCTTTCATCTCTTGCTCTTCATCGTAATCACACCAAATCACGGTTTTCTCATCACTATGGCAACACACTTCAACTCACTCAAACTCAAGCCTGAAGGGCACTTCAGCATGAGTTGAGAGCCGATTCACCCGGCGTGCGGCGCAACGCGCATGTCGGCGTGTACACCAGACAACACGAGCAGACAGATGGGACCAAAATATTCACTGACAAACTGACAGGTTATGGTTTATAAACTGAACAGAATAGAAGAATATCTTCCATTTTAAAAAATTATACATAAGAGCATTTCATCAAGCTGAATCTGATTTAATTATCACTATCTTGTGTTTTTCTTACCCTTGGACTTCTTGACATCCGGTTCTGGCTCGGCTTCCCGTATAAACTGTCCCAGCTCGTTGACTTTGCCAAAGGTCATTCTTCTGAACAAAAGAGTAGACGGTATCTCTTAATGGATAAAAACTTCAGCAGAACTTAATTTCTGTCATTTATACCTATTTAACAAGGCTTAACTATTAAAAATATATATATATACAAATATAATTTTATCAGCATGTCAACAAAACCTGATGCTCCTACATCTATCAGATCTGTTTCTCTGCACTTGTGGATAATAATTGTCAAAGATAAAAGCACTTACATTTTTCACATAAACTATATAATTGATCTCACATTTAGAAGCTAAGACAAAATGTAATGGAACTGAAGTATATTAATCATAAGAGAAAAAAATCCTCAAAGATGGTTTTCCCCTAACTCTTTGTGCATTAAATTACATAAGAATTTCAGCACCTATTTTTAAATTAATTAACCTTACCATTACACAACACAATAAACTTAAATAAAAAATAAAAAAAATTAAATCAAAAGACCTACAGAGTAAGAATAAAAAAATGCAGCATTTAAGTAAATAACGTGATGAAGCATGGTGTAACGCACCCAGCGTACGGTCTCTGATACAGAGACTCGGGGTCCAGACTGGCAATGTCCACGGTTATTGCCTCATCGAAGTTCTTCAGGATTTTCACTGCTGCTTTTTTGGAGCCCTGTTGTAACAGAAAAACAAGCTATGAGTCTTTTATATGGTGATGTGGTGTGTGCTACTATTTTCTAAATATGTGGTGAAAAAAGAACATGTGGAAATGAAGAGCTATGTACACACACAATGATAATATCTTTAACATGCATTAAGGGAATACCACAAAGGCAACAAATTACATGCTTCATCATGCCTAAATAAAGTCCTAGGGACAGAAGTACTCACTATTCCATAGTGTCCTAATAATGCAGTTAATCAGTCTTACATTTCAGTTAAATGACCTCAGTGGCCACTTTTTGCCTACTTAATTAGACTTCTAGACACCTCTAAATCCTTATTAGTTTAGCAGCAATAGAATTACTCACTACATGCCTGGGGCGTTGCTGGATATCATTAAGAGACACTGGAAAAACAATTGTCAAACAGAACCCTACTTCTTTATTCCCACGTTCCCATCAACTACCCCTTGTAACGTAGTAACATTTACACAAGACTATCTCCTCCTCCAGGAACAAAATGTCATCGCGAAATACCACAAGTCAAGGCCAGCCAATGAGAATGAGGGGATCTGATAAGGCGTGTGGCTGAAAGGTCACCTGAGCCTGCGACCCTTCCGAGGAGCCGGAGCTGCGTTCGTTGTCCACGGTCATGCCCTGACCTGATGAGGCTGAGGTTCCAACGATGAACTCATCTGCCCGTACGGAATTGATGAGGTCGCTCAAGTATTTGTAGTACAGATCACTGGAAAGGAAGCCTGGCAAATAGACCTGGGGTAAATAGAGGAAAAACATGCTGAAAACAGGAACATGTCGATTTTTTTTTAATATACATACATATTTTCTTATGAAATATAAAAAGAAATCCTTAAACCAAGTTATTAAAGGTTATATAAGAAAGAATTTCCATTACGAGTACAAATTATTCTGCTTCATGAGAAGACATAATAATAATATTATTATTATTATTATTATTATTATTATTAATAATAATACAATAAAACCTTGGATTGCTAGCCACATAGTCTGAGAGTGTTTTGCAAGATGAGCAAAAATTGTAACTTGATAAAAGTGTGTGGTTTTGCACTACAAGCAGTACGTATACAGTGTCTGCTAAGCGTTACATGATCATAATTGAGCCAATGGTTCTTCTCCCTCTCGTGCTGCGGGATTGTGGGTAATTGTCTCCCATGCTTAGTCTCAGTGCGCATGCCTCATTTAGTCAATATCCATGCACGGGGTACTGTTTATTGTAACACTGTGTGTGAGCATTTTATTATTTTTGTATCCACAACAATGCAATGTCACATTTCCGCAAAATCCTTAAAAAGGAGGCAAACGCGTCATTAGAGCGTCACACAAAATGAAAAACTTTCTAGTATGCCAGACAGCAGTGATTCCGTTTGAGTGTATGTATGTGTTTGTGTGTTTGACTCTCATTCTACATAATAACCCCTCCTCCTTCTCCTTTCTCTCGGCTCCCTCACACCAGCTATGATTCTTTTCAAAGGTAAAGTGCAGGTTAATTAGCTTAATTTTTACTTTATCTTTTGCAGTAATCATTTATTTACATTAATATTTTTGGGTTTTGGATAAATCATCTAAGTTTCTATTATTTCTTATAGGGAAATTTAATATACGAGTGCTTTGTATATCAAGCACATTTCTGGAACAAATTATGCTCACAATCCAAGGTTTAACTGTAATAAACAACATGAAGAAAGCCCTTTGTCGCTAAACCTAAATCTACTTCCTTTTAAAACATGTTTTACAAAATAATGGCATCTGGCCTAATCATTAACACTACATATGAAGTTTAATTTGTGTTCCAGCTGCTGCTGAGGTCCTGACCGACCCTCTCCATGGTGGTCCAGGCCTGGCGTAGTGGAGTGGTGAAGCAGTCGGGCAGAGGGCCGCCCTCTCTACAGATATTCGACTCAATCTCCATCCGAACCGAGTCGCCGAAGCCCAACGGGTTGGTGGCTTGGAGTGAAAAATACCTGAGAAGACAGGCCATTTATTAATTAATCAATTGAATCCAATATATTTACATAATATTTAGACTGAAAGAGAAAGACAGCACATGCAGATATTCTCAAATAAATGAAAATTGTGTGAAAAATGTAGGAAGAGGAATAAAACACTTCAGAAAGGGCTGTTGGAAAATAATAAACTTCATAGTGGTAACTGTGACTTCCTGTTGTGTTTTATTCCTTGTGCAAGTTGGCATAAATGAAAAATTAAATCTGGATTTTTGGTGTAACTAGGATGTCCTACTTGTCATAAAGGATCATGGCATCATTCTGCGCCTCCTGCCCGTCGTATTGTCCTTTTTTAGCAGCCAGCTGAACCTGGAAGTTATCTGCAGCCAGCCAGAACTGCAGGGTGTTCACTGCCTCCTCCTTCTCCATGTACTGCAACACAACAACCAAATTCATCCGGTACAGGAACCCCCCTCAGCACTTTTCACTAACATCCACAAACCACCTTTTTTTAACGTTTCCTTTTAACTTTTCTGCATGGTCGCAATTTTTTTTTTATTAAATATTTGTTAATATTCAGCATTTTTTACATCATTACAGTATATACCGTGCACTGGGAGGGAGCACCTTTACCAAAAAGCAATACTAAGAAAAAACACTTACTGTATGATTACAGTGGTTAAAAAAAAACAAAAAAACTGGGTCCTCACCTCAGAAAAGTAGAACAGAGCGGACTCGCAGAACAAGATGTCTGCCAAGTACACAGAACCGCTGGTCAGCACCTCGATCTGGTACTTGCAAAAATAATGGCTTCGCAAGAACTCTGTAAAGTGCCTGGGGAAGACAGAGATATTAAATGTGCTTTGGGTAATGATTTTTTTTTTTTTACATGGTATAATAAGGAACAATAAAGTGCTGGTTGTAATCAAGCAATATGAAATTTAAATAAAAACTTACAGGTTAAATAGTGCATGATTGTTAATTAATGTTGGTGGCTTGCAAAATTATGTGAGAAGTTTTGGGTCAAACAGGCACTTGTGCTAAAACTGACTGCTATGAAGCTTTACTATTTTTCTGTTGAACAAAATAGTAACTTGACTTTACATTCAAACCTTTGACTTAACCATACATGCAAGTCTTATCCGCTGTTTGATCCATAAGGCAAGACTGTTTATCCTTTCATGTTTTACTGTATACAGAGCCTTGCATAACTAAACATTTTTTTTACTCTCTTGTAATGTGCAAAATGAACTGAAAACTGCTGTTTATCAAAGATCCAAGCCATCAAACTTGAGCGATCATCCAAAAGCCAGATGATCAGGATGCAGCTGTTTAAAGATGACTCATATCCCATTAGACTTGCAGCTGGAATTACAGCCAAGGTTCCACCAAAGAGGGAGAAAACTTTTGCAAAAAACTTCAGTCTGATTATGTTTAATTAACCGGTGTGTGACATGATAAAGAAAAATTGTGCACTTTCAAATGTTTAGATCAAACAATAGAAATCGGATGTCTTTTTAAACGTCAGTTTGGAACACTCTGGAAAAAATATGGTCCAGTTACTGGGTGTGAATACTTATGCAAAGCCCTGTATGATTATGTGGACTGATTTATGTTTCAATACCTCAAAATTTTTTTAAGGGGGAAAAAAAGGAGAAACAAGTAGAGGTACTTACTGCTGCTCCATGATGGTAAACACTACTGACTGAGCAATAACGAAGCAGTTCGGGTCCACCTGACCGTCCTCGCCACAGATTTTAGCTGGCAAAGAGAAAATTGCATCATTCTACTAGTAACTCGATACCTGCGTGGTGAGAATAAGCTTAATCACCAGATCTCATGACAAATGTTTGCAAAATTATTAGAGATTTTACTTCCAGATAATGACAATTCCCATAACTAAAATTTCTCTTATATTAAACATTATTCTTGATAACAAGAAGGAGGTAGAAAAATCATATAGAGGACGAGGCTCTCTTTCCTACCGACGATGTCGTTTCGTATCTGCTCGGTGATCGGGATGGGTCTAGAAGCATCCGGAGACACATACTTAGTAAAAATGCTGACTGCGTCCCGCTCTATACCTGCAGCAGAGATTTTAAAAAATAAATACATTTAATGCACGGTGAAATGAAAGGGAAACATGTGCGTGTGTACATATGATTCTCACTGGTAAAAACAAAGTATGATTCCAGAATGACATCCTTTGTCATTTTAATGCTGCGTAGAAAATGATCCCGGAAAACGACTTTCAATTCCACAAAGGTGACATGGAGAGCGCAGACGTGCTGTCTGACTGCATTTCACGCTGCGCTTTATAGCCCTCTTCTAATGTAGATTTAGAGTTGGCTAGTTTTTATGCTCGTTCGTTGAGGGGCTGACTGTTTAAGAGCCTTAGGCTGATAGCATCTGCCTCTCCTCGCAAGGTTAATGCCATGACTTTTAGCTCAATTGACTTGCTCCGCTCGCTGCCTTCCTTGCAGCTTCCTTCTATGTGCCGTAATGAAAGTCCCTGCGAGGGATTTCTTACAGATCGTGCGCTTCTTCTGCCAGTTGTAGCAAACACAAACGAGCGCTATTATCAAGGCCCTGAAGACAGGAAGAGTCGTTAGCTGCTAAGACTGAATATGCTCATGTAAATGCTGGAATTCCATGAATTGTATAGAAAGAAAGACTTGATGTGCTGTACAATGCTGCGCTCTTTAAACTGAATGGTTGAAGTGTCTGATTTATTTGCTTATAACCACAGTTCTGGTGCAGCAAATTCTCATGTGATTTAAGAGTAATTTATTCTAAGACTGTGTTATTTAACAAAAAAAATGAAAGGGGGATTCCTTATATACAAGTAACATTAGTGGTGTTATTATCTTGTACACATTTGCCGTCGCTCAGGACTTACTCTTCATAAGCTTGTCGGACAGCTCGCGGAGTGCGTTCCCGGCCAGGCCTTTAACCGGAGTTCCAGCCCTGGAGGATGACGAGGAAGTAGATGGGCGTCGGGTCAGCCTCAACCCTTCCTCGTGATTGACAGAGTCTCGGCGTCCTGCTCTCAAATAGGTGTTAGAGTCCTGTGGGCTGGAAGGCGTCCGAGAGGTAAAAGTGTCCTCGTAATCCCCTTCATCTATGCCAGGTGAGATGTTGAAATCCGGTGGCGAGTCTGGAGACACTGAGAGGCCCAGGGTGGAGGCGGTCTCGGCCAGGGAACTGTGTTTCACAGAGTTGAGGCTGTGAGCGCGCACGCGCGACCAGCTGGTGGAACGGAAACTCTCAGCCTCCAGCCAAAACCGCGCCAGATGCTCGGCGGACCGCGTCACCATGAAGTGTAAATAGTAGGGCCGCGCCACGGGGTCACGGAGCACCTGCTCCACAGTCTTGGAGAGGCGTGATCGTGTCTCCTGCGTCTGATAGTTCACGCTGGAGCAACCTGAAGAGGAACCGCAAGCAAATATTATCTTATTAATAATAACAATATATTTTCCATTCTGACTTTCTTTAATAATATATCACACTTGGGTTCTCAAAATTAAAAACTAAACTAGGTCAATTTTGACAATAACATCCAGGAACGTCTCAGACACCTGTGACTCAGGCGTGCACCTGCCTGCTTTCTACATGATGTAATCCATACACCTGGGTCGCGTTACACCTCTCCTAACCTGCATTGTTGTATGATGTGCTGTGCATACACATAAAAGATTTGAATTGGCTTTAACAGCTGACAGAGCAACAGGACAGCAGCAGCAAGGCAGTTAAGTCATATGAAACTGATCCCTCACTGGCACAATGGCAAGCAACAGCTCAAACCGCAGATCAAAGCACGCAACGGGAAAAGGAAGGGAGAAAAAGGACCAGGTCAGACTGCGATGGGCGTCTCTCTAGAGAAGGAGCCGGGACAGAAAGACTGACTGTGTATTGTAACGGCTGTCTGGTTATGACGCGGAAGGATTCCCCTTTGTTTAAAAGTTGCAACACCAGTTAAACCACACATCTCTACCGACATGTGAGGATTTACTGAGCACCACGAGGATGCATGCAGAATGCCAAAAGGCACTGCAGTAGAGATTTCCTTACTAATAATGTCTGCTTTGATATCTTTAGTAATTTGTTACATCATTATAAACTAATATTAATGCAGATTAGTTACATCGTCAGAAACTCATTTTAATATCGGACTGAAAGAGATGCTGTAGAATAAGGAAAGTGGCGCACCCAAGTCTCCGAAGTGAGCCGCCTCCATGTGGCTGGGCTGCTTTTTAAGGATGGCTGTGCGGCCACGTGCGAATGAGTCCATGTTCGCCGAGATGGCACTGATGGCCACGTGGCTCGGGCCGGCCGCCTCCAGAATGGCATGGTGATTCCTTGAGGGCGAGTTGGGTGACACTGCAGAGCCTGCTGCGAAGGAAAGGAAAAAAAAGAGACATTGGCGAGAAAAATAAAATTTAATGTAGCCTGTATAATAAGCATGAGCTCTTAAAATACATGAGTCGTGTGTGCTTGCTCCGAGCTACAGAACAGACCTTATGCAAAAAGAAAATGGCTTACCCTTTCTTTATCAAAGTGCAAACACTGTGCATTTAACATCGGCAAAGGGCATGGAGTTAAACTGTTCGTATAACTGTGCGTGCAGCTGTGTGTGTGTGAAGCTGACTTTACATAACCTTGAGAAATTCAGGCCATGTCTCCCAGTGAACTAATTTAAAGATAAAATCAGTTGTGCGCTGAAAACATGATCATGATGTCTTGAGTGTTGTAACACTCTAAACTTTTATCTGATCCTTCACCACGTGACAGAATAACAAATAGGCAAATAACTGAAGCTTCGGATTCTATATCCTCTGCTACCGGTCAGAAACGCCTAAAAAGCAATGACTAAGATTGAGAAGATATTAATCAAATACATTCTCTGCAGATAATATACTCACCTCTGCCTGCTTTCGGATCTACTGCTTTCTCTGGTTCCTTTCCTTTAGCTGGAGGGCAAAGAACACAAGATGTCTGACCTCACAGGAAGTGAATTGCAGCTAAATTACTTAGATGCAACTAGGACTGACTTTAAATATGAAAATAAATGCTGGGTCATGCTGTAAGAGAAAAATAATGACCAGCAGAGTTACTGTTTCAACTGTAAAGCTGCACATCCAGAAGTTTTCTGCTGCTCCATGTCTACAAATACAGATTAAATAGCTGAATGCAATTTTTCATCCATTTACTTTTACGTAATGTTGAAAATGTCTGCAAAACAAGTTAGCTTTTTCCATTATAACACCTGTCTTCCTGTCACCTGCCTCTTATTATCCACCTTTCTTGAAAGTAATAAAGCAAAAAATGCAGCTTGTCAGGATACAGAGCAACCAGAAATCCCTTCGCCAATGTCTGGAAACTTCACTTTTGATTGTTACATTGTTAAAAAGTGCTCAAACCTGGAGACGCCTTGTATAAATGTTAGGTTTATGCCGCACACAACCTCAATAATGTAGCATACATCGTGTTAGTACAAGCAAGCAAGCACAGTGCAGCCAGGCACTACTTCCAGAAAACTCCTGAGAGGGAAAAATATGTGGCTAAAACAGGAAAGAAATTCTGTGTCACATTATTCAAATGCTCTAGGGCGGGAACATGTGCAAAGGGCATCAAGTCAAAGTGGGACTTGTGATGAAATATCTCATGAATGAAAGAGCTAAATGACTGACATTTTATGGGCAAGGGGAGCTCAGTGGCTAAGGCAATGGACTACTGACCGGAGGATCAAACCCACTGTTGGGCCCCTGTGCATGGCCCTTAACCTTTAACTGATCAGACGTTTAAGGAGATAAAAAGTCCCTTTGCCGTCTGCCAAACGGCATAAATGTAAATGTTTTTTTTTTTTAACAGACAACTTCAAGCACAGTACGGTGATTATACTCTTTACCGCAGTAAAACATTTGAACTTGGCTGGGAGTTTCCACGTGTTTGGGCTATTAAAGGAGTTCCTGGGAGGCTAGTGTTCAGACGTGAACCATGCAGTCTCTGCTTGAGAAAATGTAAAGAAAATATGAAGTAAAAGCCGTATCAGAATTAAATGAGTGTATTGACACTTCACCTGATTACTTTATCTTTACCATGCCTTCTGTTCATGACTGTTTTTGGAATATGTCCTGTTTTTGGAATATGTCAACCGTAGTTGAATCACTTTTCCTTAAAGGAAAGGGCCATTAAAGGAGTTCCTGAGAGGCCAGGGTTTCAGAAGTAACGCAGGCAGTCCTATTATGGCTCCGGCGTACTGAGAAAACATTCTATGTCGATGGTATCCAAGAGCATTAGTGTAGCAGGGGATTATATAGAGAAATAAAGGTAGTTTTTACTGTCATAACGGTGTTCTGTTATTTTATGCAATCAAAAGTCCCAGTTTGACTAGAACACCACTTGTTTCAGGGGGGATGACTTTTCTCACCCCAAAATTAATTAATTTAAAAAATTATAGTTAAATATATATATTTTTTATAGAAAATATTTGATCAACTGATGTTTATACATCATTATCAGGATTAGATTAGGTTGGGCACTGGTGGCTTAGTGGTATTAGGTTTCTCGCCTGCCACGTGGAAGGCCCGGGTTCGATCCCCAGCCAATGTCCAAACCCCAGACACTGGAAGCCCAGATAAAATGGGAGAGTTGCATCAGGAAGAACATCTGGCGTAAAACCTGTGCCAAGTTGTTGTGCGGATCAGTTGGTCCGCTGTGCCGACCCCTCAACAGTAGCAGCCGAAAGACTAACAACAACAATCAGGCTTAGATTAAGTGTCACATGAATAACCTTTTTTTTTTTTGTTGGTTAACGACGGTTGGAATTCTGTAGGTTGCATTATCGCCACCTCGGTCAACTTCTCTCAGCCTGTTTCCTGTTCCTCTAATATTCTACACGTGTAATCGTTTATTCTTCTTGTTTTACGACGGTTGACATCACGTAATCTGTTCTTGTATGTATATATTAGAACTAGAGTATTAATATCAACCTGTGGTTTGTCTATTCGAGCCTAAACTACTTCCAGCTTTTGCTTCTGACCAATCAGATTCAAGAATTCGCCAGCGCTGCGGTCTAAACCAGATCCCTACATGTGTCTCGCGCAATAAGGCAGGGTGCAAAATTATACACCCCTACATCAAATCATGTCATCCCTATGAGTTTATGTATGGAAGGGTGGGGGTTAAAAAAAACTTAAATATATTTAAATTGTGTATTCTTAATTGGTGTTTCATTTTTCCGGGCTTCAGTTAAATGTACTATTTATTCTTACTGTCTTTGTAAATGTGTATAAACAGGAAGTCATGAAAGACTGATGGATGGATGGATAAATAGAGACATAGAGACACTGGGGTAGTTAGTGCTTTGGATTGCAAATGTGCGCACAAAATCAGTGAAGACATGCAAAAAAAATGTCTACACGACCTGCGTTTAAAAAGACAGCACGGAAAAGATCATTAAAAACACACTTAAGAAAATAAATGTGTGTAAATGTAATTTGTGTGTTTAGTTTAGTAGAGTTGTCATGAATGCTAGCTGTGTGGTCTAGCCGACTAGAGTTTTTTCTTTGAAAAAAAATGTTTTTTTAAATTAATTTAATAGTAATTGTGTGTATATATGTTAAGATATTTTATACGTAATATGAAGGGCAGTTGTTACAGTTCGCAAAACATTATTACACAGAGTGAGAACTGAACAGGAATTCGGGATGCTAATGTTATTCAGGCTTAGCAGGAAAGCTAGCTGTTACCTGTATGCTAAACACCATGGTAACAAGTCTGTGGACACTGTTTATTTATTTTTTTTATTTTTCACTTAATTATCAAACACTATCTAAAGGATGAATTAATATCTTTAACAACTTAAACAGCCCACAGTGATGGTGGTCCTCTCCTGTTTCCCTGGCTAGCACCTCGGCTAAGCTCGGTTGAACACTTCCTTACCTTTCCGCCTAAAAAACGACATTTTCACGCTGCCAGGGCTTCCTTAGCTCAGTCACACCTCCTGGACTCCCGGGTGCCTTCATTCATGACTCCTTTTTGGTTTTGTTTCTTGCACACAGACTACAAAAACATTCATACAGATTTCACCAGAACGTCAAGTCAGATTTTATTTTCCCCCTTTTCCCTATCCCCATTAGCTTGTCCAAAGCTGCTGGCCCGTGCCACCATACCGCTTCCGGAATACTGTAACAGAGACCGTATCACAAACCCCTCCTGATCGACATCTAGTGCACTACACATGGCACGTAAGCCGTTCATTCGTAACCTATGTAACACCATAATAAAGGGAGCGTCGCTGGGTTTGGGACGTAACCAAGATTTCTGTTAAAATGGTTGTTCAGATTAAAAGAATTTACTTCCATTCATTTTCACGCGCTGTTAAAAACGCACCCACGACCTTTTTATTTAAAAATCTAAATCTAACTTGTATTTCCTGAATGTTGACAGGAATTATTTTTTTATTTGCACATTGCGTTTGTAATGTTTAACCACGTGATGGCAGGCTTAAACATGCAGAGGCTTTTTGCAATCCTGTATTATGTTCTGCTTCCTGTATGTACATGTTAGATATACTTTTTCAAATAAAGCGACTTTCAGTTATTATTTATACTATCACTAGTACACTTGGCCAAATTTTTTTTAGAATGACACAAATATTAATTGTCAAAAATAACAGTCTGCTGATTCAGTGTTTTTAGATCCGTTTGTCAGATGTTACTAAGATGTACTGAAGTATAATTACAAGCATTTGATGAGTGTGAAAGGCTTTTAATGACAATTACATTAAGATTATGCAAAGGGTCAATATTTGCAGTGTTGACACTCCCTTTTCAATACCTCTGCAACTCGCCCTGGCATGCAGTCAATCAACTTCTAGGCCACATCCTGACTGATGGAAGCGCATTCTCGTATAATCAATGCTTGGAGTTTGTCAGAATTTGTAGGGGTTTTTTTTGTTCACTCGTCTCTTGAGGACTGGCCACAATTTCTCGATGGGATTAATGTCTGGGGAGTTTCCTGGCCATGGACCCAAAAATTTCGAGCCACTTAGTTATCAATTTTGGGTCATGGCAACATGCTCCATCATGCTGGAAAAGGCATTCATCACCAAACTGTTCTTGGATGGTTGAGAGTAGTTGCTCTTAGAGGACGTTTTGTACCAGTCATATTCATGTCTTGCGTCATGTCAACAGTAAGGCATCCTGAGATCATTCATGTGTAGCAGTGCTTCTCACCCAAGGTAGTGGGCTCACTCAGAATTTTGCCTAAGAACACAGCCATGAATAAAGAATGTCACCGTCTCATAAAGCAAACCTGATGACTAAGTGGCTCGAGGAAACAAAACATCTAAATTTTGGGTCCATGGTCAAGAAACTCCCCAGACCTTAATCCCATTGAGAACTTACGGTCGATCCTCAAGAGGCAGGTGGACAAACAAAAAAGTACAAATTCTGACAAACTCTAAGCATTGATTATGCAAGAATGCGCTGCCATCAGTCATCAGTCAGGATGTGGCCTAGAAGTTGATTGACAGCATGCCAGGGCGAATTGCAGAGGTATTGAAAAGGGAGTGTCCACACTGCAAATACTGACTCTGCATAAACTTAATGTAATTGTCATTAAAAGCCTTCGACACTTCTTGTAATTATACATCTTTATACCATTGTAACATCTGACAAAACCCATTCGCAAAACCTTTGACCACGGCTGTAGTGTTACAACAAGTGGTGAAATGTTTGCGGTGGGTAAACTGAGAGCGTTAATGAGTCCTGGCTTGAACGCGCATGCGCACATATATCTGGATGCACGCAATAGAGGGCACCATTTCCATAACAACTGATTAATTGCTGCATATTGCATACTGCATAAGAGCTGTTTTACTGCTGCTGCACTCAAAAATACAGTCTTTTGCTCTTGCACACCTATTTAAATCCCTCTTTACGGTCTTCATTAATAAATCACAACTGATAGGATGATATGTTCAATTCAAGTCAAGTCAGTTTTATTTATTAACGCTTTTAACAATGGTCCTTGTCGCAAAGTAGCTTTATAAAAACAAAATATTATGAAAATTAGATGTAAAGTGTGAGGAAATATGTATGTCATAATGATCAGATTGTCCCTGAGTGTAAGGAAATATGTATGTCATAATGATAATATGTATGTCATAATGATCAGATTGTCCCTGATGAGCAAGCCAAAGGTGACTGTTGCAAGAAAAAAACCCTGAGAGCAACCAGACTCAACAGGAAACCCTTCCTCATTTGGGTGATATTGGATAAAAGAGATTGAACTGCAGTAATACTGTGTGTTGGAAGTTGAGTATAACAGAAGAGGTGTTTAAGTTAATATGGAGTCCACTTTTGTTATTTCAGGCTCAGGTGCAAGACTGTTTGTAGGAATTTCAGTCCTGAACTATTGAGTGACTATTGTCACAAGCCATCAGAGAACAGCTGTCTGCATCAGCCAAGATGAACCAAGCAGAGTCCAAGGCGGCCTTCATGGTCAAGTGGAACCATCCCTAGTCACCGCATACATCCCAAACAGACCCCAGGACTTCCATATGATGAGATCTCCAACCAGAAGTGGGGCTACAGGGTAAGTCAAACAGGTCCTGATCACTGGATCAATTTATAGTTGCACTGCAGGGACACTGATATACTATATGACCAAAACTATTTGGACATGTGACCATCACACCCAAATGAGATTTTTTTTAAAACTAGTGCCACAATGTTGAAAGTGAACCTATATAATATAATGACTTTATGGTAGCTCAAAAGGTTAAGTAACTGATCAGAAGGTCAGTGGTCCAAGTCCCAGCTCCTCCAGGGTGCCATTGTTTCCTTGGACATACATAGAAAGAATTTCACTTGCAGTCATGTGTATATGTGACAAAAAAGGCTTAACTACTGTATACTCTGGGTTTTATAATATTTCTTTACTAGAACTACTGTAACAAGCCAAAACCTGTTACAGAATATGCACAAAGGCATAATGATCAGATTAAAGACTTCAGTGAAGACTTTTGACAACCTTTTAGTGGAAGAACTCAAGTACCCTGCACAGAGCCCTGCACGTCCACCCCAAGGACACATTTGGAATGAGCTGCTGATGAATGCAGACTGCACGCCAGCCTGATATTCAATGTGCCTGACCTTACTAATGCTCTTAAGACTTTATGATCAGAAATCCCCACAGCCACACTCCAAAATCTAATGGAAAGCCTTAGGGGTTATTATAACAGAAAATTGGGTGAAATGGAATGTTTAACAAGTATAACTGAGTGTGTTGGCCAGGTGTCCACAAAAACATTTATCTACATACGTGGTGTGTTAATGGGTTTCTTTACTTACACACAATCTACACTATTAATTGCAATGAAACCCTTTGTCAGGTTCACTTGTGAGAATGATGGTGTATGAAAAAAAAAAACACTCAACATTATCTTTCCAATACATTTTACAGTCTTCAAAGTAACACAAAGAGCACTTTTCACTTTGACTTCTCATGATCTAGTTTTGACAATATGGAAAAGCAGGATAAATTTGTTTGTAAAGCACAAAAATAGCATTTAATAAAAATGTACATCTCTTGCTTTAATTGTTTGAATTCCACTTAACACCATGTATAGTAAAACTTCATATTCAAATGTAGCATATAATCTGTTCTGCCATGCCCAATGGAGCAGACTAATATAGGAAGTGAGATTTATCTGAGATTTTTGGTAACGAGGAACTAACGGTTAGCGCCTACTTTTTTTTTAAAGAATACTTTTTAAGCAATATTAAATACCTATTTAACATAAAATTGAGGATATACATACTGCACATTAACGGAATTTACAGTCATCTGCTGTACTCATTACTAATAATTTGTCCTTTTTTTCGATAATGAATAATTGTAATAACTCCTGACCTTTTTCACTAGCATGAGAATGTCCGATGGAGCCGACAATGCGTTAGGGCGTTTGCTGCAAATGTAAATCAGAGCGAAATTTGCATGCGGAGCAAATAAAATTTACATTAAAGCTGAAGGTCTCATGCATTAAATTACCGCTCTTGACTACAAGCAGTGAAATAATACCATTAAAATGCTATGAACCTATAAACCTTAATTAACACCTCATTCGCTTTATGAATACGCAGGAAAACAGGCACGTTTCCAGAATTCTTATTTTATTATTTCACAATTTTCAAAAACTTCCAATTTGTTAATTCTCAATAGAAAGCATGAAAGCTTAAAAAGAAAATAGAAAAGTACAAATTTTCATCCTGTTTAATTCTCTTAGCATTATGGAGTTTCCTGGAGTTTGCCCGCTCGGAAAGCTTCCTCCATGAAAGCGCGGGAAAGCATCAAGTAACGTCCGTGTCTGAGACACTTCGGAGGTCACCATCATTGTTGCGTTTTCAGAGAGCTCAACAAACAGAGACGGACAAACTGAGGAGAAAATCAACAAAAGAGAGAGAGAGAGAAAAAGAAAGAAAGTCAGTCATGCATTCTTCCACCATCTTAAACCCAGTGCTGCTAATATCTTGTTTCAGACTGGTCGGCATAAATGCTTTCATTTCTATTATTCGATTTATCAATCCATAAATCATAAAATGTACTGAATATTTCTAAATGTGATTTAGGAAAAAAAATTAAAAAAAAAAAAAAAAAATCACATCATAACCTCCACCTCCCTCATACCAAGCTACCATGAAGTAAAGCTGCTGAGTCATGGGCAGGCTGGCTAACACACAGCAACACTAGCCAGAATGTTACCACAGTCACAGTCTTTCCTGTTTTTTTTTTTGTTCCTGTAAGCGATGAAACTAAAGTTTCCCTGTCACATGACTCCCACCCACATACACCAGAAATGTCACATTGTGGAAGCATTGTATGTTTATCCTTCTAACATTTTAGGTTTTCCCCATAACTAAAACAAACTAAGAATGTTGTGTTTTGTTACCTCCAACATCAGCGCAGCTTCATTTTCCTGAAGCTTGTTCAATGGCACTCACAATCTTGGCCATCTTCTGATTGTTGTCCACGAAGCCATCTCCATTCTGCCAAAACCAGATGTGTTTTTCATTACATACAGGATACTGGTGTTGGGTAAAAGTACAGTAGGGTTAGGAATCCTGCTAAGTAAATGCGTACTAGAAGGGTATATTGTAAGTAAGAATCCTGAGATGAGCACAGAACTCGCTTTATTTTTACAGCAGCAGTTTCTTTTAGGGACAGGTCTACACCATCCTGGTGAAAAACAAGGGGAGATTTGGACGTGAACTCAAATATTTTGTGGAAATGCATATCTGTACAGAATATACATATGCTACATATGCTAAGTAAATTCTTATCTCTCTGTATGCACAGTACCTACAGAAATGCTCATGTTTGAGTTAATATTCTGTAGTAATTACATATAAATCTCTTATATGCTGTTACGGCACTAGTCATTGTGGTTTTTAGTTTGATCTGAATTTTAAATGTAATTTGATTATAAACAGGAATGCAAACACTGAAATTGCACTGCTTTTTTCACTGCTTGAAAAAAAAATGTGAAAATACTGGCTTGAAGTAAATCAGAATGAAATGGTTGTATTGACACTTTACTTGATCACTTTTTTATTATCTTTACAATGCCTTCTTTTCATGGTGTTTAACCTTATTACGGCAACCTTACAGCATAACCGTATTTTAAATTTTTTTTAGCCGCAAAACATTTTGGTGTAAATGAACCAGTTGTTCGCAAGTCTGGATCCAAAACAGATATAAAACAGAAACTGAAGCATACGAAGATCTCGGCTGATAACAAATCTACACTACATAAAAGGCTTCACGTATAAAAACAGAAACGGAAAAGAGTCACATGCTAAACCATATGCAAGTAATTACACAAACAGACAAGGGGGCGTTCAAATCAAACCATGACTTTTGGCTGAAATAACAGAACACAGTTATGAGAGTTAAATCACATTTATTTCTCTATATAATCCCCTGCTACACTAATGTACTTAATCCCAGTGTTTCACTAGTACTCGATATCATCAAGGTCCCGGTTTGACTTTAACACCCTTTGTACTTTTCTCAGACTTTAGGGAAAGAAAGAGTCAAATATTCTGCTTTCAATCACCAAACAGTGGCTCTTCTATGCTGTAGGGGGATTTATTTATGCATTTATGCGTTTAAAGAAAAGTGTCACCACTGTTCAATTTGATGACCTTGTCATCATTTCTATCAGGACGGGGTGTAGTATCATGTCTCTGTCTACATCCACAGGGTTTTATATTAATGCAATTCATGTAAAGTGTGTATTATGACCTTCAGAATCTCCAGATCTCCACCTAACTGTACAATATAGAGAGAGGTGAATTGAATTGAATAATCCTCACCTTCTTGGAGTGGACCAGCGTGCCATTCACAAGCACCTCAAAGTACCCAGATACTGTGGGAGTGCTCTCACTCGTCTGTGGGACGAAAAGGGAAAGATATCGAAAAAAGCACAAGTTAACAAAGAAAGGTGTAGCAACTGATTTACTCATGACAGCTGACTATGAGGAAATAATGGTGTAAAAAGATTATTTACAGTAATTTCAAGTATCATAAAATCATCAGGGAGGTGCGCCCTTGGAATATAATTATTAACTTGTATATTTGAAGAACATCAATGATTACAATTATCCGATTACTTTTTATCCGATTGTTGTCACATACATGTTATGAAAGCTCTGCAAAACAAGTTAGTCCAGCTAAAAGCGGAATGTCCTTTGTGCTGAAAAGAAATTCTTTGACGCTGTAAACTCTTTTCATACGTTTTTCCTTTGTTAAAAATAACTATACGTTTTTAATTCGTCTCACATTACATCAGTGAGAGAAAATGCACTTGCTAAGATCATGTCAGAAATCGCACACAATGCTTTGCAAGTATTCAAAGCACAGGATGCAAAACACAATAGGTCACATTTCGTAGGGAATGAGGAACAGTCGAAATTCAGACATCTCATCTCCTAGGACACTGGGATTTAAAAAATAAAATAAAAAAAAGCTTACAATCTCAAGGTCGCCTGGAAATTCATCCTCAAGCAACGTCCTGAGCTTCATCACCTGTGAAAAAAATAAACAGTGACAAACACCACAGTGACATTTATCATTACAATAAAATAAAATACATATACATTGTCATGGCGTGCGCCTGTGATGGGTGTGCGCCCAAGTCATTATCGCTCCTCACTCACTCTGAAGCTCACTAGATAGGCGGCTTCCCCTATTTGCCGGTGTGCGAAGGAGTGGGGCCGTAAAAGGTGGTGCGTGCGAAGCATGTTAAAGGCGGAAGAGCAGCATGCAAGCGGGGCAATGGAACGCGCCCAGGGACTTCAAGGAGGAGAGCACGCCTTTGATCTCTGCTGCAAGGACAGCCGCGGCTCTTCAGCTCTCATAATGGAGCCGGATGGTAACCCTGCCGCCGAAGAGAAGAAGGCCGCAAGGAGGTTCACGTCACGGCCTCTGTTCTCAGCAGGGGAAAGCTGCTCAGCCGCCGGACGTCAGAGAGGACTCTGGTCTGAGCCCGGGTCCACAGAGAGAGCTGGGAGGGGCCAGTCCGGCCATCCGCTGAGAGCAGAGTCAGCGCGAGCGGACTGAGGCAGGAGCTGCTGTCCACACGGGCCCATGCTGCCACTCTGCCCGCTGCCCACCGCTCACCAGCGGGCCACTGCCCACCAGACCTGCACGTGCACATTTATCCGTTCCCTTGATTTCCATCCTCCTTTAACCCTTTCCTTCCCAATTTTACTTTTTCCCGTAAGACCTCACCTCGTGTCCATGCTTTATGGTGCCGCCCATGCAACAGAGGGTCGAACCCGTTACAATATCATTACATATATACATATACATACATACATACATACATACATACATATATCAAATGTATGCACACTTAAGGTGTGAATAGATCTCAAAAATGTATACACATTAAAGAAAAAGAAAAATTTGTATAAAATGTTTTAATACTAAATACTAAACGTATTGCATTTACATGTATTGTGTATTTACATGTATTGCATTTACATGTATTGTGTATAAATTTTTTGGCCGACTCTGCATGTATATATAGCTTGAAATACAGAACATGAAAAAGTGCTGGAATGTGTGCAAAGAAATTAAACATACCCTGGACCGGTACCCTCATCCACCACTGAGGAAAGAAAAATCAAATAAAAATACATGAGCATTAGATTTTGGCATTAGTATTTAAATTAGAGTTTGTTTTTTTAATAATGACTATTTAAAATATATGACAAAACTTGAGGGTTACTTATAGAAATGGGGGGGGGGGTCGATTCAGTTATGAATTGCGGTTCTTTTGTGTTTTGTGACCAGAATTTGTTAATTTTCAGTTTGATTGCCCATGAACGGTAATTGGCTCAGATATATATAAAAAAAAAAGCTTACGATTGGCGCAACAGAAACACATTTTATGGCGTAGCTTTTTTTTTTAAGCCACTGAACTGCCTTTTTCTCCAAATTCTGTGAGCAAATTAGTCTCAAACCCACTCCAAACACCACTGTCAAGTTGAGTTGGAGGCATGTGAGGAGGTAAAATGTTGCATTTTCTTTATAATCCTACAGAGGGCGCACCCTGAACTATACGCATTCTCAGCCGGTGTGATAGAAATAAATTATTTGCTAAATTTGTTTATTTGTTCGCTTTCTGCTTAATTTTATTTTAAATAAAATGTTGTACAATGTAAACTCTTGTATTTAAAGTTAGTTTGTATTGTTTAAATGTTGTGCTTTGTTTTTACTTGTTAAAATGTTTCAAAATGTAATAACATCGGGGGAAATGAATTTCGAATTAGGATATTTATAAAATCGTGATATTTATAGCAGCACAATTTTAATGGAATCGGTACCGAGGTATCGTGATAATATTATATCTTGAAATCAGTGAAATGTTTCTCCTGTTGAAAGCCGCTCTGAACCGCAACATCGCTATCACTGCCGCCAAGTGACGTCATCGCGGGACACAACCACTGCCTTCTTACAGGAATAACGATTACACGCCGACGCCCAGTGAATCAGCAATCACATGACTAAACACCTCATGAATACTGCTACTTTACATGAATTTCCTTAAGATAAAACTGAGATAATATCTGTATAGCTCGGATGGATTCCCGAAGGTTCGATCTCAAATTAATCCCACCGTCACATCGAGTGCACTACGTAGTGTGTAGGGACCGTCATTAACACGCTGACGCAGGCAGTGCACGGGTGTAGGAAGTAGAGGGACATTTGGAATACTGGAATATATTTGATGTGTAGAGACGGATAAAGCTAAACAGGCATGAAGGGATTGTTCTAGTCTGTTCTGTCGCTGGGTGTTAATGTCGGTTAAAGCTGCGTTCAGTAAACTTAAACGTTCTCTGTACGGAAACACAGACTTACATTTACACACCTATAAATATCTATAAATAACATGACGCACTTACCAGTAAATGACATGTATTTTCACCACCATTTCGGCGGTTGTTGCGGCTCTTCTCTGGATTAAGCACTGGCTGCAGGCAGCAGGTTAAAAAGAGATGTAGACAGTCTTCGGGTTAGAGGCACGACTAAGGTATTCCGGTCGTCTTCCCTTGTTTATAATACGAGAAGAGGGGCGGAGCAAACAGGGAAAGTTCGAGCTCGGCCACGAGGCGGCGCTAAAACAAGCAAGCATAAATGAAGCAAACATTTTTTATTTATTTTAAAACTAGCTGAAGTACTCATCGTTGACGGGTCAAGGCTAAAAAAAAGCTAATTATTAGCTCATTTTAAATCAGATTATTAAACTGGCAGATAACTGTTCATAACATTGCTTTTACTCAACATTTTGATTTGATTTTCTGGTGCAGTTTTTTTTTTTATTGATATAGAAGCTCCTTTTTTCGTAAACAAAAATAGGTTCAAATAGGTGATTCACTCCGACAGTTAATAAACAGATTAAATAAACAAATTCCTTGCACCTTCAGGGTCGAGGGTTCGATTCCCACCTCGGGTCTGTGTTCATGATGTTTGCATGTTCTCCCCGTGCCTGGTGGGTTTCCTCCGGGTACTCTT
>JAOVVA010000031.1:11633719-11661254 GCA_028565275.1 Leiocassis micropogon
AGACATGCACAGCTGTTAAGATGGGTGGCATATGATAGAGACTTTAAACCCTCTCAGATGGACGCACGGTTTAAACATTGGATTTGGAATGGTATTACTTCATACTGCACAATCTCATCTAAGACAGGTTTAGATAGCTTTCAAAATCTCATTGATAACTATAACTTAGAGAAACACGGGGATAATGGGATAATGAGAGAGTAACCTGTACTATAAAAATGACTGTATGAGGAAAATGTAATAGTTGTACAGTATGTGATGCCTCTGGTGATCTGTTTGTTCCGTTATGTTAAAATATAAGTTTGAAAAAAAAAAGAAGTAGAATAAAACTGTTAACTAGCATTAACTCCTGTTGTTATAGCTATTGTTTTATTAATGTATTAATGAGCTTCCATAATTGTTCTGTTTTGTCACATTAATGTAAAATGAATGTCATAAATAAATGTTAACTTTAATCTAACAGCAATATTATAAAACTAAAACATGTTTATATGGTATAAAATATTTTTTATATTTTTAATTATAGTGCATCTGGTTTAAGTTTTAAACCTAATGTAAGCCCTGATTATAAAAAATGTATATACAATATTCAAGGCCTAAAAAATGGTATAGTGCTGTATTGTGAGATTAGTGGCAAAATATGTGAGTACTGTAATTCAATGTCAGGGCAGTAATGGAATGTTCATAGGTTAATATTTTAAGTTCAATCTTCATTAATTGCGTCTTCTTTTAGACGGCGGCACCAGGTCAGCAGGAAGCTTGGGAGGAAGCCCATAGCCCTCTAACTTTGCCTCAATAAGGTGATTGGCCAAAGCGAACTCTTCATCATCTAGCATGCCGTCTCCGTCCACATCCGACAGCTTCCAAATCCGGCTAAGGACCGAGTTTGGCAGCCGGGTGCTAATCATCCAGTCCTTCACTTTGATCCCGCTGAGCTTGCCGTCCTGAGGGCTCAGGTTATAGAAGATCTCATCATATTTGGGCTTGTCTTTGGAGACCACCCAAGGTCCTTCAGCGATCTCCTCGCACTCACCGTTGGCCCCTGTATAATAGAATGGGTTGCCTTCAAAAAAGGGGCTTCTATTTGTTACAGGTAAGAGACCACCCTGGACACCAGGCTGCTTAGCTGCCACGAGTTCCTCTTGGCGCAGAAGTGGCATCATCTTGGTGATGTCAGCCGTCAGGAGCTCATCCAGACCTGCGATGTGCTTCGGTTTTAGGCTTTTAAACTTGGTAAAGTCACAATCCATAAGTCGCTCCTGGAAAGATGTTAAAAAAGACAGAAAATATTCCAATCATGAAGAATTAATTACAGATTTAACACCCATTTTTTAACAAATGTATATTTTGTCTCTAAAGTGGTCTATATTCTCTTGAAATCTGCTTTAATAGCATTTATTATAACAGATAAGGGGCCAAAATATACAAAAGTACATTTAACTGCACCAAACCTGCATCTTTGCACAATCAGGAAAATCTCCAGCTGGGATCTGATGCCTCTGTTGGATTCGTGAGAAAATGAACGGAAGGTCATAAATCAGGTCCCGTTTTTTGTTATCTCGACGAAACAAGGGCATTTCCTCCTTCAGGAAGCTAACGATGTAAGCATGGCACTGGAATGAGAAGAAGACAGAAAGAAACAGCTTAATATCATTCAGTTATAGCGATCGTAGGTCTTTTAGTGAGTCAGATCATCTGATTTGGTGCACCAATAGGAGTCAACTCTTTTGGCCCCGAACAAACTGCCAGTTTGACTTAAATTGTACAATATTTTTGATATTTGTGATATATGAGGAAACTAAAGCAGACAAAGAGTGAAACGGTTTATTTGACTTAATCAACAAAACCAACAGCCGATGTCCCTGACCAACATGCAGCTCCTACTCAAGATGAATTTGATTATGCCAACACAAAGACCAACTGTAAAAAAAAAAGAGGTTTCAATTGAAGTGTTTAATTATAACACTATAGTACTAGGTGCATACCTTACTATAACATTTAACATGCTCTAACTAACTTTAACATTTAACATGCTCAGTGAGGTCTGTAGGATCTGAGGCTTATTGCTTCTATAAGACCATTGTTAGGTTTTGGCATTGTAGTAACACAACTGAATGCTCCAGACCAGCAAACTGCCAAAACTTCTGCTTTTATAGAGGTCTGCACACCTGCTGATGATCAATTTATCAAGGGTTGATGATTATCAGCACCTGGCTGCAACTTAACGTCTTAATTGCTGTGGAGCAATAAGGGGGTACTTAGTATTAACCCCATGTTTTTTTTCTTTTTAATAAATAAAATAAAAAAAACAATGTATATGCTGTTGTTTGTCTGAGGTTGTATTTGCCTAATACTGAGCCAAGCTATGATCACCTAACTTCTATTATGTTTTTACACAAAAACACATATAATTCCTGTATATACACAGTAAATACATAAACGGTATAGCTGTCAATAAATAAGTCCTCAAGTTAGGCCTCTTGAGATCTACACAGTAAGAGTAGAGAAGAACACAGTAAATAAGACTGTTGGTGGTGCAGGAACCTATGATTGAAAGAACTAATGATATTACACTTTACTTAGATCATAAAATGGCGCATAACCCAATATTGAGACATGGATACCTCATTAAGCAATGTCACCGTTAAGCAAAATACTTGAAGCAAATCGACCCATGCTGCCTGTTCCCAAAACCAAACGAATAATTAACTCGAGCCCATTTATATGATGTTTCCAAAACATACACAATTTGTAAAAATGATAAATAATCTAGCTTTTTAAATTCCAGTGTTCCCGGTGTCAATGATTAAGGTGAGCCGAAAACATGTCTTGTTTCTATATTGACTAGTCTCCTCCTTAGAGACATTTGTTTGCCATCTCTATGGTCTCTAGAGAGATAAGGCGTATCCTTAGGTAACAATGACACAGCATGATTTTCATAACCCTGTTTTCACAAAACAGAGTTAATATAATTAGATTCTAAAATTTAAACAAGAAAAGGAATACGAATTTAAGCTTTTCATTAGCAGTGAATAGTATGTTCAGGTCAATCTGCAGCTGATATACAGTACAGTAAATCATAAAAGCCTCACCCTCACAAGTCGTGCCCTCTTCACCAGGTCATTCAGTTTTCTCAGGGCCGAGTTGCGAGGCAGGTTCTGGATCTCATTAAAGAGGTCTTCTTCCTCCTTCTCAAATAGCACACGGTTCTCTGATGTCCTGAACGGAGAGGACCAAAAGGAGCCAGTGTAGACTCTTGGAACTTCTGGGGACCAAATGACTTTGCCCAGGGTCCACATGAGAGCACCATAAACCCGCATCAGCTGCTGAGAGTCCACCATGTCGGCCTTGTTGAGCAGCACGCGCAGCTTGTCTTCATGTCCGCGTAGGGCCACGATGGAGCGAGAGAACTCGTCCGAGAGCTCCAGTTTGTGAGCATCACACAGGAGGATGATCAGGTCCACATGCTCAGCGAACCAACGGAGGACGGCTGTGAAATCATAGCCTAGGAGAAGAAGTGATTGTTGTAGTAATAAAGTCGATTATTATATAGGTGACATACAGTAAGAATACATTTGCACCTTAGAAAATACTGTACAGTAAAAAAAAAAAAAATGCAGGTCCAAAATCCATTGAAAGACTACATTGATTGTTTCTTGCCTCTGCTCATTCTTTGCTTAGTGCTGGATAAAATTCCTGGTGTGTCAATGATGCTGAGACTTTCTAAGACCTGGTTCGGCAAGTGCACACACTGGAACCTACAGGAAAACAACATTTTTATTAATATTAATTGGAAACATCGATTTCAACAACATTTTTATTAATATTAATTGGAAAAATCGATTTCTGCTCTTTTCGAATTTCGAATATATAATGATTTTCAAATAAATTATTGTTTTCTTTCCTGCTGTCTCTCATTTCTCTGGTTGATGTGCCAAATATGACGCACGTCTAATCTCTTTCTACATCCACCTTTTCTCAAGAGGCTGTTAACAAGGCCACTACTTCTGTTTCAGGTTAACCACTGCCAGATCTCTGAAACATCTATCCTATCCATCCTACTGGCTTTCTGTCACTTAATTTTATTTACACCCCTCCAACTCACCGGTTGAGGAAGGTGTTGCCAAAATAGCTGAGCTTGCGGAAAGGTTTGTTGGAGTCCATAACAAGAGCATTGCCCGGGATCAGTCCCTCAACATCCCTGTGCATGAGAGCAGTGAAACAGTCGGTTGTAGGTTCCGGCCCAATTCTACCTCCGGGATAGTCTTGTTCCAGAAGATACCTGAAAAAAATATTAAACTATTACAGTACATAACCAATATCCAGACTTTTTTTTTTGCTTGAAAGATTGAAGATCAGGATCAGGAAGCCCATTCTAACCACCAAACGCACCTACAATGGGCATGAGAGCATGAGAACTGGACCACTGAGCACTGGAAGAAGGTGGCCTGGTTTGAAGAATTTTGTTTTACATCATACATCGTGTCTCTTACCCAGGGAAAGATGCAGTGTTTGACGCTTTGGGCAATGTTCTGCTGGGAAACCTTGGGTCCTGGTATTCATATGGATGTTGGTTTGTCATGGACCACCAACCTAAACATCATTGCAGACCACATACACCTGATCATTGTAATGAATTTCCCCATCCAGCAGGAGAATGTACCTTCCTACACTGCAAAAATTATTTATGAATGGTTTAAAAAACATGACAAAGAGCTCAAAGTGTTAAGTTGGCCTTGAAATTCATTTCCCAAATCTCAATCCGATCAAGCATCTGTGAGAAGTTCTAGACTAACAAGTCCTACCATGGAGTCTACTGAATAATAACAGGATTTTTTTTATTTTTTTTTTATTTTGGGTAAATAGATACATAATAAGAGGGGAGAGGAATAAAGGGTTAAAAGTGATATGATGAAGCAGTGATAGGGGAAACTACTGTATACATGATGGTCTAGGGAAACCATTAAAATGTAACAGCAGCTAAATTCTGACCAAAACAAACAATATGCTGTAATGAATTTAAAAAAGCATAGTCAGTTTTCATGTAGAAGCTTTGTTAGTCACCTGATGAAGGTCGTCTTTCCTGTCGAGCACTGACCCATCACCAGAATCATAGGCTTGTTGTTAAAGTCTGCATCTTCCATACTGGGAGAGTGAAAGTCTGAGAAGCCATAATACTTCTCCAGAGGAAGCAACTTGTGTCGGTAGAGAAGCTTCAACCCCTCTGTGACTGTCTGGACTTCTTTGAGAGATTTCACGCCCCTATTTTTAACTTCTTTGGAAGCCATCGAGCAGAAGTCTGTAAATCTGATACATGGAGATTAACGGCACATGGGGAGTATTGACACATGGATTACTCTGGAACAAAATGTTTCCTGTGACGAGCTCTTTTCTTTTTATTTCCATTTCTATAATAATTGTCAAATAGCAAAAATTAAGAACAGCTTTAGGAACGATTAGGCAATACTGAACAGGGGTACAGGAATGAAGACCACAATAGACTTAAATAGGGAATTGTAGCCCATGCTGATCCTGATGCATTGTGTTAGACATTACTAATAAGCTTGAAGGACACTAAATATTATATTTATTGATCTGATTACAGTTATAAATAAAAGTGAACTAAAGACCGGCAAATACTGAACAGCCTGTTGACATACCATATTATATGTACTGTATAAGTGTTGTAAACAGAAAGAAAAAAGTCACACAATTATAAGGTTGTTAATTTCATGCACATACAAGAAAGAAGGTCAGATATGAAGCTTGCGATACAACCAAAGGCCAGGTTTATTGACATGAGTGTATAGCGTGCATGCACCTATCCTTAGTAACTGCCCTGGTCAGGGTCTTGGTGGGTAAAAATAGGCAGCTAATTTGTATAATATATATATATATATATATATATATATATATATACACTTGCGTGAGCTCACAGACGCCCCTGATTGGCTGTAGAGCCGTGATTAATGTGGTAAGTACCTCTCATCCCTCCCCTCTGAGAGAGCTCGGCCAATCAGCTCTCTCTAGACCTCCGACTGCGAGAGGTTACAGCATCACCCGGGAATCAAACTCACAATCTCTGGATGATAACTAATTTGTTTATATTTTTGAGAAAGAGAATCACACCTAGGTCATGTATCCATGGAGTTTGTATGTTCTTCGTCCGGGTGCTCTGGTTTCCTCCCATAGTCCACAGGCATGCACAGTAGGCTTTGGAAATGTCGTTTCCAAATTCCACAGAGTCTGGGTATGTGTGCTTGTGTGCCATGCAATGGACTGGCACCCTGTCCCTGCCTAATGCCCAGAGTCCCGTGTTATAGGGTCCAGGCTTCCTGTAACCGTGTACAGGATAAGCTATATACAGAATGATGAATGAATGAAACAGGACCATTAAATTAATTTTCACAGATTTATATGAACAGATAAATGACATGTTTGAGTTTCGAAAATATCTCTAGTTACTTAAATGATGTAGTTGGAGGTGAGGAAGCCTGAATTCACACAGCGTGCATGTCTACAATTGGGTGTTCAGGTATCTGCGGGAGCACAGTGTTGAAGATTATTAAAATAACCGTTAAGCCATTGTGGCATTGTGGCCTTGCACCTCCAGGGTCGAGGGTTCGATTCCTACCATGAATCTGTGTGTGTCCTCCCTGGGCTTGGTGAGTTTCCTCCTCTGGTTCCCTTCCATAATAACTCCCTCAACTGCTCAGATGTATAATGAGATAAAAATGTAAGTCGCTCTGGATAAAGGCGTCTGCCGAATGCCTAAATGTAAATATCTTTGACCATATGTTGTTTATAAGACTTGTTTCAGGAGGTACCAACCCTCTCAGTGCATATTGCCCGGGAGGTGTTTTCCAAAACGTACTAATTTACCATTATTTGAATATTATGAAACTGCATCGTTTGATCCAGACAAACTGTGCTCTTACATGTTCCTCTGTAGAGCAGATGGGACTCGCCCATTACAGACTTTAAACTGAGTCATGAGACAAATACCTTTAATGCATTTGAGTGGAAAGAGGAGCATTAAAACTGTGAGAAATGCAAGAAATAGGAGAAAAAAGGATGATATAAAGCAGATGGGGATACAGTTTTAAAATGCTACACTAAGTTGCAATTCTATGTGTAAAATGTTGGTGCATTGAAATTTATTTTTTAGCTACACATTTCACAAATGCATTCAAAACAATAACCAATTTGCACAAACAGGTTATGATCTAAAGCCTAGTTTGCATTAAAAAAAAAATCTAGATTCACATAGACAAACCTCTCATATCTGAAATGAAATTGAAAATTATATAGTTTATATATAGAGATGGGCTTCACTATTGAAAAAAATGGATAGAACAATCATGGAAATTCTTACCTCTTTAAAGAATTATCCTTCTTCTTTTCAACCTTTGTCACAATTTACCAAATGTCCTCTGTCCAGACTTGAATCTCACTCACATTTTACATTTTTAGTGAAAACAGCCCCTATTGTTTTTTTATGGATTGAGAAACTTGGAGTTTGCTGGTGTGTGCTTGACTCCAAATGTTTCTGTTGGGTGGAGTGTTGGACCATTTGCGAGCTCCAAGAAAAAAAAGCAATTAACACACAATAGTGCAGAATAAAATAAGGTTATACACAATATACCAGAAAAATACTGTACACCCTGACACTATGATGTTACTTTATAATGCACAATTTTAATATTAATCATATATTAATAAAGAGCCATACATTTAAGGTACACATAAGGTTATACAGTATTTACTAATTAACAAGCAGGTTTAAGCTGTTTTCAGCAAGTTCCTTGGGTTTCTGGGTCACATTTACAAAGTTTTTTACACTGCACTACTGATTTTGTTTCAGACATTCTATTCTATAGCAGCACAGTGGCATACAGGTTAGCACTGTGGCCTTGAACCTCCAGGGTCGAGGGTTCGACTTCTACCATGGATCTGTGTGCGTGGAGTTTGCATGTTCTTCCCACATGTTTTCTCCGGGTACTCTGGTTTCCTCCCACAGTCCAAAGACATGACATTAGGTTAATTGGCGTTCCTAAATTGCCCAGCCTCGTGCCCAATATCTCCTGGGATAGGGTTCAGGACCCTCCGTACAGTATAAGCGGTATTGAAGATGAATGAATGAATGAACAATCTGTCCTACTCTGGTATGTTCCTAACATCTCTTGCTGATATTATATACTGTTATTATATATTTTTAATATATTCATATCTAATAAAAAAAATATATGACTTGTGTTGCATATTAGACTATGAAATGTTATCAGGTGGTTGCATCTGTTGGCCACTAGATGGTAGTCAAGACAAATAAGTGTCTCAGGTAAGTTAAATTCTTTCAGCTAAACTAACAGCTATATAAATAAAAGAATGTCTGTCTGTCTGTATGTCTGTCCAGATGATTTTTCTTTTTTTTTATAACAGCATCATGCAAAACTGGCTGTACAGAATTTAATGAAACTTTGTCAGTCTTTTGGTAATTGCCTGAAGTTAAATCTGCACCAAAGGTGAATCAAAATGTTGAGTAGAAGGGACATTATGAGCAGTTATCTGCCAGATTACGTCACAGCATCCAGCGCTTCTTTTGGACTAATACAGCGCTTTTTCCCCTCAAAGTGGACAATATGCATCACTCCAAAAAAAAAAAAAAGTAGACTATGAAAACTGAACCTTCAAAGATGTATGGACAGATCAATGTATGTTTATTCTTCCTGTGGGAAGTTTAAAACCAGTTTGTCTCATATGTTCTGAAAATGTGGCCCTAATAAAAAGCAGTCATGTGAAAGTAATGTGAAGAGCCACTATGAGAGAAAAAATGTACATTTAGCAGACACCCTTATCCAAAGCAACTTGACTTTTTTATCGAATAATACAACTGAGCAGTGGAGGGTAAAGGGCCTTGCTCAAGGGCCTAACAGGGACAACTTGGTGGTCATGGGATTTGAACCTGGGACTTTCCAAACCATAGCCTAATGACTTAACCACTGAGCTACCCCTGGCCCTTGTGTTGTTAGAGCTAACATATCTGCAGCAGTCTGAAGTGAGAGTGTGTAATATACCTGAACTGAGAGCCCGGTGTTATGCGCTAAAAGCAAATGTTGAGTAAAAGCGATGTTCAGATTTAATAATCTGCTACGAATGGGCCTCCGAGTGGCGCAGTGGTAAAGCACTCGCCCTATCATCCGGGTGAGGCTGTAACCTCTCGCAGCCGGAGGTCTAGAGAGAGCTGATTGGCCGAGCTTTCTCAGAGGGGAGGGATGAGAGGTACTTAGTGCTCCCATATTAATCACAGCTCTACAGTCAATCAGGGGCATCTGTGAGCTCACACAAGCGGAAGGAGCGGATAGCACTGCCCTCCGAGTGTGTTACTGAATGGGAGTGTCATTGGGTGATGACGAAAGAAGGATAACTTAGTGTAAACAAGGCGTAAAATACTCAACCTCACAAAATGTTATTTGTTTTAATTAGTTAGAGTTCTGCTGTACAGAACGACAAGCAGACAAGTAATAATAATATCACTGATTACATTAAAGCTTTAACCCTTTAACTCTTTTCCTGTCCACGACTGGTACTAAGGCTAGTGTGTGATAAAACCTGGTTTAATCAAGAGAGCCTTTCTTGTAGAGAAAGCTAAATCCTCAGAAGTCATGACAGCACGTTAATATACAGTACATACTTTAAAAAGTCAAACACATTTGTCAGTATGTTGCATTGAGTGTATTTATAGTACTGTATTTGATATTTTTTCCACTCCCACTGAGTTGAAATGTACAGTAGAGTCATATTGACAGCACTTTTTCTCATTTTCTCACTACTGCTATTTACTGTTAATTCTGATAGAATGCATGTAGTGTAAATCTTATTGCACTGATTGGCTGATCCTTTAACTGTAGCACATCAAAGTCTGTGCGAATGCAGCATTTGTTTATAATAGTCTGTGCACATGTATTAGTGTTTTTTGTTTGACTATTAATGCCGAGCATATTGTTTTCTTTTTCTCAGATTACATTATCAGTTCGCTATGTATTATGGTATGAGGACCCAGTCCCCTGGTTCGCAGCTGAAGAATCCACCAGAGCCTTTATGCACCACCTGCTTACAGCGAAGCACTGAAGTCAGAAAAAAAAACGCAGCAACTGATGATTTAGACCACAGTTTATAGAGGACCTGTTATGGAATTTTTTAAATTGTGTTAATTGTTTATTTGTCACACAGAAGTTTGGGATTACTTTCTAACGCCATGGTCAAGGCATCCAAAATTTGCAATAATCTCCTTTGAACAGTTGATATTGAGATGTATCTGCTACTCCTGCTCTGTAAATCCTTCATAATGGCCCAAATCTGATGTGCTGTTTGTTAATTGGTGATTTTTGAGGCTGGAACTTCTCTGAAGCAGAGGTAGGTTTTGGTCTTGCTTTCCTGGGAAGGTCTTCATGAGATCCAGTTTCATCATGGTGCTTGATGGGTTTTGCAAATGCACTTGACAATACTAGAAAATATTCCAGAAAGGCTGACCTCTGTGTCTTAAAATAACTTACTGTTGTTGTTGTTGTTGTTACATAATTACCCAATTCCATATGTCTTAATTCATAGTTTTGGAATCTCCAGTATTGTTGTAGAATATAGCAAATAAATCACTAAACAGAAACCCAAAAAATTGCAAGTGATTCCAAACTTTTGAGTGATAGTGTATACATTACTGCACACTCACTCACTCACTCACTCACTCAGTCACTCACTCACTTACTCACTCATCATCGTCTATTTTGCTTTATCCTCTATACAGGGTTGAATTACTCATGAGAATTACTGCATGAGGCGGGATACACCCTGGAATGGGCACACAATCCATCACAGGGCACACATTCACACGCTCTTTCACAAACTACAGACAATTTGGGATTGCCAATTAGCCAAATCTGCATGTCTTTGTACACAGACCCTGAAGCGGAAATCAAACCCAGACGCTAGAAGTGTAATGATAACCACCAAGGCACCATGCTGCCTTTTTTACTGTTTAGTGAAATTATTTTCTTCACATATCCCGGCTTGGAATGAAGCACATATCAGCCATGATAGACAGAGTTGATGGCATTGCACAAAAGCCCAAAAATATCAGTTTGGTGGAGCTGGTACTTGAACCACCAACCTCCTGAACAACAACGCATAGCATTAACCTGCTGAGCTCTGACCACCACCTTGGCCATTTGCTGCTCTACCCTGCTATTCATAGACAGTGTTAACCAAAGAGGGTTTGAGGTATTTTGTATCTGAGGTGTATTTTAATTAGGGCATTAACGCATGCACATTCAGTTCAGTGGAACTTTACACCACTTTCATTAGAACAGTAGTGTAAGAGGCTGATGAAGCATTGTAAAAACATGTTTTTGTATTATTATAATTGTACTTTTCCCCATGATCTTCAGAAGTCTTTGTAATTAAAATGTTTTTCCTTGCTTTAATTTGCTGAAAGTTACTCGTTATAAAACTTAATCAGTATATACTAGTTTGCTATAGTTTTTTTTTTTTTTAACTCAACCAACATACCCTCAACACTAAATTGCATACGTAAATATCCACAACCACACCTGCAGCCTGATTTATCCATTGTGACAAAATTGTAGCAGATGGAGTTATAGCGTTTTTACACATTTTGTCATTTGTGCTTTTTTATCTCCCTTGTGACTCAAAGAGAAACAAGCAAAAAAAAATTTTTTATCAGTTTTAAATACTTCTTGTAACAGTAGTTATTTTATTCAAATGTCAATCTGTTCCGGTATAATAAGAATGCAATGTATAAAGAAAAGTGAAATGTGTAATATGAAGGGGCGGCACAGTGGTGTAGTGGTTAGCACTGTCGCCTTGCACCTCCAGGGTCCGAGTTTGATTCCTGGCCAGGCTCGATTCCTGGCTCTGGTTGCATGGAGTTTGTATGTTCTCCCCGTTCTTGGTGAGTTTCCTCCCACAGTCCAAAGACCTACAGGTTAGGCTAATTGGTGTTCCCAAATTGCCTGTAGTGTTTGAATGAATGAGTGTGTGTGTGCCCTGTGATGAATTGACACCCTTACCTGAGCCTCAAACAACTCCACCTTGACTGATTCCTGTTTGGAAGGCTCTCTCTGGAAAAGAATCACAGAAGTTCTGCTCAGCTAACACTCCATGTGTATGAGACAAAAATCAGCAGCCAGATGCATGGATACATTTTCTTCCCACCACATAAAGGAACAGCTGAATGCTGACACCTCCAGGGTTGAGGGTTTGATTCCCACCTTGGGTCTGTGTGCATGAGTTTGCATGTTCTCCCTGTGCTTGACGGGTTTCCTCCGGGTGCTCTGGTTTCTTCCCACAGTCAAAGACATGAAGATTAGGTAAATTTCTGTTCCAAAATTGCCCATTGTGTGTGCCCTGCAACAGATTGGCACCCTGTCCAGATTGTACCTCGCCCCCAAAGTCAGGTCCCTATGACTCTATACAGGATAAGCTGTTACGATGCTACAGGATCGACAATGAATGAATAAATTAATTAATTGACAACAGTTTCTGAAGATGGGATTACACACAACATGAGAGGAATCCACATGTGGATTGTTCGATGAGGACGCTGTCTACTGGTACATTTGGTGAGGACGCTGCCTACTGTTATGTTTGGTGAGGACACTGTCTACTGTTACATTTGGTGAGGACGCTGCCTACTGTTACTGTTGGTGAGGTCGCTGCCTACTGTTACGGTTGGTGAGGTCGCTGTCTACTGTTAAATTGTGAGTAACACCTGTGACACGCCTGTGATGGAACTTCATGCGCAAACATACAAAGACAAACAAACAAATCAACAAACAGAATATGTAAATTATGTAAATTTTTTTCACTTAATCTTCACAAAAGAACAAACTTTTATTATTTTGTTTAGTCACTTTTTACCCTAGTTGTGCTGGATTTTACATCTAAACTTTAACACACTTCTATACTAAACCTAGCATTAGAGTAGGAGGAATTGCTAGTTAAAGGCGCTCGGTGTGCATACTGTGTAGTAGGCTAGTATGCTAATGCGGTAGTGCGCATTTACAGCCTTGGTAATCTCTTCTCTGCTTAGGCTTGGGCTCTTGCTCGGTTTCAAAGGTGGGTATAAAATACACAGTACCACAGATTTGTTTTAGCTCTCCATTATTTATCAGCAAAATGTAAAGACATCATACTTTCTTCTAAAAAAAATTTTTTCCCCGACGTTTTGAATATATTTTTTCTAGGTCAAGTGTGACTGAACGCCTAGCTAACTCCATTCAGCTAATTTAGTGTTAGCTAAAGAGCATGTCAATGAGCTAATCTCCACTGAGCAGTGAATGTTATGTTTAATAATATTTCTGCAGTGTAGTATATTGTTCAAAAATGATTTATTTCATGAATTATGTCTAATTATTATTCATTAAAAATAATGAATTATTTCTAACTAATAATATACTAATTTACTTAAAAAAAAACAAAAAACATGCAAGTTAAAGGTGCTGTGCATTGTGTTTCAGCAGAATGGCTGAAATTGAAAGGACCAAAAGTCCTCATGATTTTCTGGAAGTCATGGAGACTTCAGACATAAATCTCTCCCTGATGTCTGAAACTGAAAATCTCTCAGACGATGTGATTTTAATCAGCCCCTTAACCCCACCACTAGCCTCCCTTCCAGCACTGGAGCAACACCAGCTCTGGATGGACACTGACTGTGAAGTAAGCAGTACTGGTGAGTTAAGTAAGATACTGGTAAGAATTTACAGTTTAAAAAAAAATTTTTTTTTATAGTGTATTGGTGAAGCACAGACATCAGACCTAAAGGACAACTCCAAGCTTAAAGGTGCTAAAACAAATTGTCTAAAACAAATAAAGGCCTGAAATACACTGCCTGGATTAAAAAAAAAGTTAAGACACTAAGATTTCATTCAGTCTCCTTTAGCTTTGATTACAGCACACAATGTGGTGTGCAGTTCATGTGTGACAATAATTCCTTATGCTCCCAGAGCCACTCTTTAACAGTCTGGAATCCTGGAATATGCCTGTACAATCATGGAAGAAGAACTCCATAGATTTGATAACCTGGTCAGTGGTGCCAACTATTTTCAATGGAAAGTAGCTAAAGTCTGCTCGAAAAGTCGCCAAGTGTCGCTAGATGCGTATATTTGCATATTGAAAAAATAAATAAATAAGAAAAAATAAGAAGGAACGGTTAAATAAAATAGTTTTATTTCAAGGAAAGGAGAAGCAGGTTAGTGATTGGTCCGTGGCAACACCGTTTGCACATGCGCAGCTCATACACATCTAAGTCAGCTGCCGTGCGGTCACGGGAATATGCTGCTCCTTTCAGCCGGAGCTAGCGCTCACTGATCAGAGCAGACACAGGGAGATGAGTAACTATACCAGGAAAGCAAGACCTCGCGCTTACAGGACAGTACTGGCTAAATTTGGAAAGTTGCTAAGGTTTGTCCAAAAGTCGCTAGATTTGTCGCTAGGCGATTTTTAGAAAAAAAGTCGTCAAGGGGGTCTGAAAAGTCGCAAAATCGGCAACACTGAACCTGGTCATTTAGTGCATTCAGGTCATCAGCTGACTTCATTTTATTGCCATGTGACAGTGCTGAGTCTAGACCTGATCAACCGAAGCAACCCTTTGGTAGACACCCAAAAAACTTTTATAAAATATCTTTATCTCATTATACATCTGAGCAGTTGAGGGTTAAGGGCCTTGCTCAAGGGCCGAACAGCAGCAACCTGGTGGTGCACACAGCTGATTAGTCCCAATCCCATGAGTTCTTATTACATTATGTGCATATGGACACACTTTAACTTTCAATATTAAACATAGCTGTGGTTTTTACTGTTATTTTTTATTTTATTTTTTTTTACCATGCAGCTTCACCAAGCATTTAGGTGATCTCCATTCATGCTTTTTTTTCTTACCAAATTTCTTCCACAAAGTTTAAAGTTTAAGTTTTCCAGGTTTTGATCATTTGTTCATGGGCTCTTAACCCTGCTCCAGTAATTTTCCAGTAATTCTCATTAGTTTTTTTCTTTGCTTGATATTATTTTATTTTAGGGCCTATTAATTTGACCCTTCTGAAATGACTTCTTTATTTGGCCAGGCAGTGTATTTTACTTGACGTTTAATGAATGTAGAATATATGAGTTTAACTTGATAGTTTAAATCAAATAAAAAAAGCTTTTCCTTTACATTATATTTTTTGATATGAAATGTGTACACCTTTTATCAGTACGTCAGTGTTTTTTTAATTTTCCTCTATTACTCACGATTTTGTTAGATTTATAGTAACAAAAGTGGTGTCAGAATGAAGTCATTTAGCAAGAAAAACAATAAAAATAAAATTTTACACCTTATATCATTTGAATGATTTTATATACAGTATGTGGTGCATATTTAAATAGTGTTTAGGTGTTTTTGGGAAAACACTAAAAAAAAAAAACAATTGCGTTTGCTTGTTTTTGGATTTCTGAACACCTCACTTTAGCTAAAATCTGTCATAATCACTGACCAAGTCTTTCATCTCTGACCTGTTGTCTGTGTCTCGTGTGGAAATGCATCAGACAAACCTTTTTCAGGGAAAGATTTTGACAGTGTCAGGGAAACGGATCCACTGTTTGGAAGCGAGCTCATCCCTAAAGAGTCACTGCAGAGGGCCAAATTGGAGACACACAAGTGTTCAGAGTGCAGTAAAGTATTTAGGACCATGTACGACCTCAACGTGCACTTGCTGACCCACCAACCGGAAAGATCTCTTATCTGTAATATCTCCCAGAAAGACTTTAAATGCCATGATAATCTGTGAGTAGAACTTACTATCATGTAAAGCTTAAAAATATTACAAGTCTGTCTCTAACACCTGACTACTGTTATGTTTCTAGGAAAAGTCACATGCTGACTCACCAGAAGAGAAAGGAGCATCATTGCCCTTATCCTGGCTGCCCGAAGATGTATTGTGGCTACCGCTCACTTAAACGACATTATACCAAGCAACATGGTACACACCTCTTCCCTTCGTCCTCTCAGCCCAGCACCCTTAACACCCACTTATGCCCACCTATGTGGGAGTCTTCAAATCTTGGAATGAAAGATGGTGCATTTACCTCCGCTGACTACCAGTCCTACATTGCTCCACCCAAACCTCATTCCATTTTTCAGGTTGAAGGTTACACTGACTGTGGAACCAGTTACAGCAATTACACTTGGGCAGCAAATCTCGGCTTGAGCCACAACACTGAGAATCCCATCCGGTCCCAAGTAATCCTTCCTGTGGACGCGCAATCATGGAGCCTTGCAGCAGATGATGTTTCCTGTAGTTTAAAGAGTGTAATGGACTTGTCAGCATCTCATACTACAGTGATGTTAAACCAGTGGGCATCAAACTCAAGTATTGGGGGTAGTGTGGTGAACCCAGTAGAACCAAAAACTGTTCATACTTGGGAACATAACTGGGATTTTTTAACACCAAACATGGAAAGAGGCGACCAAACTTGCAAAGACGCACCATCCATCCAATCTAGAAAGGAGGTAACTGGCACTGGAATTAGAATGGATATTCAGCCATCTTGTGCTTGCAACAGACAGAATCAACCTATTTTGTTAAAGCCTAGTATGCAAAAGCATCAACCTCAAAATAAGCAGCAGGCTTCATTCATACATGGTGAAGGATCATGTGCAAAATCCTCTAAAGTTGGATCATCAGCCTACCAGATAGAGCCCATTATTTCTACTTTACTTCCTGGACCCAAGACCAAGAAAAAAAGAGTTCAGAAGAAGAAGACATTGAAGGCTGACAATATTCCTACCCTTTTTCTACCTTCTCCCGAACCACACCCTCTTTACCTTGTTTCCCCCAGCCAGGTAGCCATGGCATCTTTTAGTAAAGAGAGCGCCCTCTCTGACACATTCAAGGTATTGTAGTGTGGTTAGTTGTTGCTCTATATAGGTAATGTTCAGATATTGTACAGTTTCATAATTATTGGCACTCATCATGTAAATCAGCAAACAAAAATTTTTGTTTCCACAAAAGACGTTTAATATTATTATTATTGGCATACTAATTAATATTTAGTCCAACATTTTTACATTTCACCAGGGTTCAAGGACTGAGTTTATAGGTGGACGATTTACATTACAAATCTTTTTTTATATATTCTCTAGGAGTCGCAATAATGTTGACACATTTTTCATAAAAAAGTTGGAAAAAATGTTTTGTAGTTGTAGGGTTTGGGGATTGAAATTAAATTTAGGCTTCTGTCTGTATGGAAACTGCCAGTGATGTTTGGATATTCTCCTGAAGAGTGCCAATAATTTTAAGTGGATATGCTGATCCTATAGCTTGTCATTTGTCAATCCCTTGCACAGGGAGGAAGCGCTACTGTAATGACACATAGTGGAAGAGAGTCTCTTGAAAGGTCAGGATTTATGTCTTGTCCTAGAGGAAATGTCTGCCTTTTATGGATTACATTAGATCATTATATGGAGATGAACTCTTTTGGCATTAAGGCAAAGAATAGGGTGTCTAAACAAATGAAGCATAATATATACAATTGTATAGTTTGGTTTGGGTATTCCTCAAGATGTATGTAAAATCCCATCCTCACAGGCATGCACAGTCCTCACCTTCGCGTCCACAAGCTTCTCCAACCTCCTGCAAGATGGATCAACAGTTAGCAAACTCAATCTCCTTAACAACGGTGATGTATTTCGCTTACAATCCTACAGAATCACTCTAAAACTCTAATGCATATATTCACTTCATCTGTTGTTTTTCTGTGACAGGATGGGGGAGTGGACACGGCTGGTGATGGCTACCAGGCGAACCAGGAAGTCCAGCTTTCCCCACTAGTTATCCCAGTTTCTGTACCTGTCTCAAGCAAAGAAACTTCAATGAAAAAAGTCTCCGGAAATACTGTAAACATGTTACTTCTATCATAATATCGTGTTAATTGGGTAGGGCTAATGAAACTGTCCAGTTTCCCCATTGTTGTTGCTATTTTTCTGTAATTATTGGTTTATTACTGTATAACATAATATAATTGATGATATACTTCTAATCAGTGTCACTGACAACATTACAGACTGAGAAACAGGAGAACGTCAAATATCTGTCCAAGATGTCTCGTCAACCCGGTCTTCTTAGAAGCTTGATCACACCCAACCTGGTGGCAAGTGGTTTCCCGAGTCAGCTGCGTTCCCCCAACTACCTTGCCGACCACCTACTAACCTTCAATCCACCTCCATACACTCCCCCTCCCATGCTAAGCCCTTTACGCCCAGGAACCGGGCTCTATTTCAACACCATACCCCAGTATGAGCCCGACTGGCCCCCGCCAAGCATCTGTTCTGCTTCCCTCGGTGAGTAACTAATATCGAATGTGACATTTGCTTCTCATTAATGTCATAATAATTAATCATTTTATTTCCACTGTTTATGGCTGACTTTTCTCTAGACGATAAAGACGAGAGCTGTTTAATTTTGGATAATACATTCGTCAGCATAGAACCGTGAGTCAGTCAGTCCATCCCTGATGTTTTTGTCACCATTGTTGCGAGATAATTGTAGTTTGTATTATGGAAATTGTCCAAAAAAAAAAAAAATTACAAATCTTGGGAAACATATGTATATGCTTGGTTTTTATATAGAAAGATCAACGTGGGTCCACGTTTCCAGGCTGAGATCCCTCCTTTGCGCAACCCTTTGCTTACCTTGTATGATGATCATCCTGCTCAGCTTGTCTGGGCTCCCTGGGGAGACCTGCCCACTAATCCAGAGACACAACAGAAGGGTTTGTTTTTCCCACACTCAGACTTACAAAAAATTAATTGATTGTATTCTTAAGGGTCTTTTGAGCATCGGTTTCAACTGGTATCGATAATAAGACTTATCTGTAGTATTGAGAACTGAGTGTGCAATTTTTTGTCACAGTTACAGAATTCCTAGGCTTGTGCTGTTCCAGTGTGCTACCAGGTGGGGGCACAAACACTGAACTTGCTCTTCACTGTTTGCACGAAGTCCAAGGAGACAATCTGGTAAGCCAAATGCAGGCTTTGGTTTTGTGTTATCTAGTCACAGAGTTTAAATTAACTTCTCATTACTTGTACCAGGCTGCACTGGATTTGCTCTTAGTTAGAGGAGATTATCGGACTTCCTGTCACCCACTAAGTGACTATCACTACACAGGTATTGAAGTGGAAGAGTCTGTAGATCAATTCTTTTGTAGAATTCTTCAATATAGTTTGTTGAAATTTCACCTGTCATCCCTCACACCAAACGTTAAACAACAGGGTCTGACCACTGGACTGCTCAGGAGAAAAAAATCTTCCAGAAAGCTATGCTCAGTCATACCAAGGATTTTCAGTTAATTCATAAAGAGGTAAGACCATCCAAAGATTATACAGTTGGTGTTACTGCTTTCCCACTTACAGGAATTGATTTTATTGTTATTTTTTGTACAGTTGCAGACCAAATCGGTTGCCCAGTGTGTGGAGTATTATTACACCATGAATAAGCTGAAAATGTTGAAGCAGGGGTGTAAAGCAATTGAAAACGCTGATCTATCTCGAAAGAATTATGTAGGTTTGACATGATTAAGAAATTGATTTTTATGTATATATTTATGTATAAGCTGTAGTCCAGTTGTACTATATGACAAATGATTGCTCTTGCTTGAGCTTACTGTAAATTGGGTTTCAGGAGTCTCACAGTGCCACAGACCAGCAGACCGATGATAAAACTTCAGCCAGGAAATCTTTAAACACACAGAAGGGAAGGCTTGTAAGCCCCTCTGACAAAAAATGGAAATATACCTGTGAGGAGTGTGGCAGGTCAGGAAATGCACACTCTGTAGATGTTGTCTTTTGGTGTCATAAGATGGATTATATATAATATGATCCTACAATATATATATATATTTATTTTGCAGGGGTTTTCATAAGGCCAAAAGTCACCGTGCTCATATGAAAACTCATCAGCGTCAGGAGAGCGAAAGTTTTTAATCATGCTTGCACAGCTTTTCCCAGTTGGGACAAGCAGCAAGGTCAAGGAGCAGACAGGTTCGAGGTCAGTTGGAGCCCTACCGATGTTTCAAAGCTCTGTTCCCATACGGACCATGAGAATAAAGGTTCGGGTTGATCTCAGAGTGCGACTCCAAGCGCCTAATAATCATTCATATCTGAGTCACACCAAATAGGTTAATTTTAGATGTTAAATCATAATGGTTTTGAATGTTTTGAGGTCATTGTAATACCACATATTACTTTGAAAACCTTTGTTATTAACACAATATGAACTGTTCAAATGGATGGTTTTTGTTCAAACACCCATGTTTTTAAAGGTATAAATCAAGAGGAAAATACCCTCTGTTCAATTCAAAGTCCATTATTATACGTTTGGTCAAGCATTTTTCATCTTGAGGAACTTTTAATATTTGCATTTTTCACTGAAACTTACATACATCAGTTCACTAGCACCTGTGTGGTACCCTCACATGATACTAAATAGCTTAATGCTGCAAAAAAGTTATTTTTGCATTGGGACTGTTTCATACAAGCTTTAATTTGACATGCAGTTTATGGATTACATCTTAATCACCTGTTATGTTTAGGAAAAATAAAGAATACTTGATGTCACAAGTTACAAAACATGTCATTTTGTACATGGAATAAACAATAACTGTTGAAATGCATGCATGAACTTGGTAATACTTTTTTTTGTAATAACATATTCAAAACCTATAGAAGTGACCATTTTATAGTAAAGGTACATTCAGGAGTGGCCCCTGCAATTGAACACATATCACATATACAGTTTTGAGCAGGCACATGAAATTTTAGCATATCAATGAATACGTGTTACGTGACAATGATCTAACCATTCTCCAGAACTCCCAGAGTCCAAACAGTAAGAAAGGTAGTGTAATAATCTCCTTCTACGGAATAGGAGTCAACATTATTTCAAATTTGCGTTGACAATTTTTATGGTCATTGTAGATATTTTTAGTAGCTGCACAATTGTTAAACTGTCAAAAATAGTAAATCCTTTTGGATTAATCAGGTTTTACAGTGACAAAACCCAATGAGCTTATTTTTAACACTTGTTAAAAATAAAGATTGAGAAAGAAAATGACTTTAATAGATTTTATACATTCTAGTGTTTCCAGAGTGTTTCCACGTTTGTCTATAAACAGTAATCACAACCCCTATTTACTTAACCCTTATTATCATAGGACACTAAAGTCTGATACAGACTGTCTCTACTTTGGTTTCCACTCAGACTACTGTTATGCTCAGTCTCTCGATGTCCTGAAAGACCACCCTTAAGCTGCTCTACATAATCGCAGTTCTGATGAAGAAACAATACTTGGTCAAGATTTTTGGGCCCTAGCATAGCTCTCCTGTGTGCCACAGGTGATTCCCTAGGTGCAAAAGCACGATCAGCGGGAATAGCAGTAGCTGGGATTGAAAGATATCTTCGTGCAAGTCGAGCCACTGCGGGAAAGCGGTGCTCTTTGTTACGCCACCAGTGAAGAGGTGAGAGGCTACGTTTGCACAACGGCTCCGCTATGTAATTCTCCAGCTGCTGCTGGATTTCAGGCATCCGTTCAGTAGGATCTTCTCCAAGAAGAATGTCATACATACTTTGAGGAACAGGGCTTATTCGCATTCGGGCAGAGAGCTGCCGATCACATGCGAGCGGTGATGAGAGTCCAGCCGTGTTGGCAGCTCTTTTACATCCACCTGTAGCTTTGGATGGTGAATCTGTAATAATATTTTCACTGATGTGTTCTGGAGATGAGACAGCTACAAAATTCTCATTCTGCTGAAGTTCAATGCTGTCACCCTCTTCCCCACATGAGGGACATGACTCAGGGGAATCCAATGATGCCACTGTGGGAAGAGGCAACTGGTCATCCAATCCCAAAACGGCAGGTTCCCCTACTGTGTCATTCTCTCTTACTTCCAAGCCGCTGTCTATATCTTGGTCCACCTCTCTGTCATCTGTATAAGTCTGAACAGATAACAACTCTTTAACCTTGTCATGCAGCTTGCTGCGAGCATGTGGGCTAAGAAATCGCATCTCTTTGAATCTTGGGTCCAGGAATGACGACAGGACAGCAGGACTTTCAAGCAAGGATTCCTCGTCAGTCAGTCTCCAGCGCTTCTCCATCCCAGTGCGGATCCTTTCCATGATTCCCCTGACCACGGGGCAGCTGCATTCAGCAATGTTCTGCCCCAGGATTCGAGACACACCTTGCAGACAAGGCATCAAGGAGGAAATTGAAGCATTGATGTCTTCGCTCAAGAAAGATGCTGCAATGCGCACCGTTTTTAGCACTGGCACTAATTCGTGTAATAAACGCCACTGATGGTCGGCCAAATTAGGTGCTGCCTTTTGCTCTTCCAGCACCGAGCTAACCACCCATTTAAGCTCTAGCAGTCTTTCACACATGTCAATGGCTGTGGCCCAGCGGCCTGGGTCATCCAAGACCAGTCGTGCTGCACCTTTGTTGGCAGCCTCTGCTTTTTGATTTAGAGCTGCAGCCGCATTAACATCATGTTGGAAGTGAAGGACAATCCCGCGAGCATCCGCAAGTGCCTGTCTTACAGTCTCCACATAAAGTCCCTCCTGGACGCAGATTTTGAGAGCCTCTCCTGCGCAAAGAAGTGGTTCCCAGCCCTCTGGAAGGGACTGCATGGAAGCATGACTGGGTCCAGGAAATTCCTGTTGATAGTCCTGATCAAGTGTGATGCTTCCTTGTCTCCTGCCCTCCATACCCCATGGAGTGTCATGAACAACACAGAACACATAGCTCTCAGGAAGGTGGAATTCCGACAGAACTGCTTTTAATGTGTTTGCAAACTTGATGGGCCCACTGTTGGTGGTGTTGCCTTTGCATTCTTGTATTGGACGAGTATTTAAAACACAGCGGGCTAGTTGCCAATTAGAGTCAACAAAATGGGCGCTGACAGTGAGGTAGCACTGGCCAATTCCTTTGACCCCACATCCATCCACAGATCGCCAGTGTTCGGTACAAATGGCCATACAGCGGGGAGCAAGGCCAGTTTGAAGATGCTGCTGAAGGCATTGCTTGAGAATGTGATAGCGATGGCACAGTAGGTTCCCAAGCAAAGAAGGTGATGGAACAGGATAATTAGGTTCAAGACAACTAAGTAATAGTCTGAAGCCCCTCTCTTCTACCACGGAGAAAGGTTGCAGGTCTCTGTATACCATCTCTAAAATAAGGTCTGTGAAGAGTCCTGCGCGCTTATCACTGCAGCCCCTGGCACCACTGTTATTAGCGCCACCACTGTTGTTGAGTGTGGTGTTAAGCTCTTCTGGAGAAAATCCATACATTGGTTCTACATCCTGGCTGGGAACGGAATTAGCATTTGAAGAACCGACTCCTCCTACAGAACCATGGGCAAACGTAGTGCAGGTATGTTTGGCCTCACCGGCCTCAGCTGCTTGTTCTTCATTCTGCTCCTCTTTGACAATGACGGGCACTACTGGCTGAAACGAGCCAGTCGGTACATCTGCTGGTGCATTAGATGTTGCAAATCTGCTGTTAAGTAAAGTAGACGCAGCCACGTGTTGACGCAACGTTGAAGGGTTTGGGACGTCGGCTGTGTTGGGAGGCGGGACAGCTCCGTCACGAATACTGTGCTTGCGTCCCAAGTGCTCCCTCATCGAGGTGGTGCTGTTGTGAAAAGACAGCTGCCTCTTGCAGTGGTTGCACTCAACTCGATGCATGCTAAGCTGGGTGTAGTGGTCCCATACTTTAGACGTGCGACGTTCAGAGAAAGGTAACGTGCGATCCACTCTCCTCCTCAGAGTTGGAGTGCCAAGACTACCAGGCCGCCTTCGACCTGGGAACTCCATGCGGCTGACTTTTGTTTTAGTTTGCTAGAAGAGAAACAAAGCATTAGATGTGTAACAGTTATTACAACCATGACAACTTTTTAGCCACTGGATGCAGTGCGAGTCCCTCACTCACTCACTCACTGTCTATTCTGCTTTATCCTGTATACAGGGTCACGGGGGGCCTGGAGCCTATCCCAGGAGACTTAGGCCACAAGTTTGGGTACACCCAACCCAGCACAGGGCACAGTGCTAGTTCTAAGCCCGAACAAAAATGGTTGCGTCAGGAACGACATCCAGCGTGTGCTAAGTTGTGTGCGGATCAGATGGTCTGCTGTGGCGACCCTGAAAGACTAACAACCAGAAGTTTTTCCTCTTTTTTTGCCCATTTTTGTTTTGTTTTTTCAAAAATAATGCAAATAAAAGAGTGATATTTCATGTTCTAAATGTTGCTGTAATTATACAAATGTATTAAGGGTCATTCTACCTATGAGTAACTTTAGCAACATGTTTCATTTACTAGAAAGTCATGTTTTATTGGAAATAACTTTTTCCTCCAATGTTCTTCCGGGCTAACGCTGCAACATTTCATTCACGTAACAACCCAATTTCACGCAAAGCGTGCGTCCGTGCGTCACCATTGAGTACGCACACGTTAGACGCGTTTGTTATTACGTTTTTTTAAAAACGCATTGATAAAATAAACAATGAACAATACCTATAGTGTGAAGTTTATCATGATAGATTTCCAAAACGGCCTCCTTTCACAGTTTGCGACCTCTACACTGGAAACTGCTTCCCGCGTGTTGCTGATAGAGAAGCGGTGTAAATTATAGGACAAGCGGAAAAACGGAGAGAATCCGCGTGTCCACGCACGAACGAAGTACGTCATAGTGTGTCAGGGTGCTAATTTAAACATCCACAGTAAATTGCTTACATATGAAGGATCGGGTAGGTTGATAAAGGTTTGTTTAGTTTGTTGTTTATTGATTTAAAGGCTTACCTTTTTGCGACGATCCCTAAGATTTCAGCCGAAGCTCGATTTTACTTCCGGTTCCAAAGTGACGTGTCTATAGCGACAAAGCAGAACTTTAGGAGAGGATAGAGGGATAAAAGAAATATGGATTATTCCGGGAAAGAAAAAGAAGCCATGGCTCTGATGGCTGAAGCGGACAGGAAAATGACAGTGTCGGCATTGTGCTTTGTAAAGTTAGTCGGGTAAGTGTGATTTACTTGTTTTTATTTTATTTTATTTATTTATTTTTATTAAAAGTTGAGCATGCTAAACTGAACTTGTACTGTATATTTAACTAGAGAGAGATAGATAGATAGATAGATACTTTATTCATCCCCATGGAGAAATTCACAGATCCAGCAGTCCACAAATAGTTACATTAAAAAATAAGGTAAAAAAAAAAAAAAAAATTCTATAAGCAGACAAGAATAAAAAATTAATAAAAATAGGTAAAAGCTCCTGTGCATATTATTGTGCAAAGTCACAATAGTTTCATTATTGGAGACTCGGGTATAAAAAACTGTATGTTTTCAGCCTAGACTTAAATACTGAGACCCTGTCTGAGTCTAGAACATTAAACGGAAGGCTATTCCATAACTTTGGGGCTGCCCCTTTAGAAGTTTTCTAGTAAGTGGTACTGACAAGCAGGCTGCATCCTTTGGTCAAATTTATCTTTACTAACCTTTAGAAAAGTCAAATAAAAATTTCTTACCTAATCCCCTTGCTTTTCAGTACGCTTTACCCATCTGTCAACAAGCTTTCATATTCCCTCAATAAGGGAAGCTCAGGGAAGGTGAGGAGCGTGAGAGAGATCTATAGGTGGCGGTGATGCAACCTACAGAACCCCAACTAGATGCTGGGAGGAAATGTGTTGAGGAGAAAGAGTGTGTGCAAGTGCTGGATAAAGCAGAATAGTTTAAGACACAGAACAAGACATGATCAGGGAAGGATGCATTAGACATTTTTTAAGGTAGGCTGGTCTGGAAAATTGGCTTTAAGTGGCTGGGGAAGCTAAGGAAGAATGAGACCTACAGTTGGCGGTGATGTAATCCTACTGGATTCCAATCGCCATTAACAACAATGAAGAAAAAGAAGAAGCAGTTAAAAATTAACTGATGTGATTCATTCACATCTGTACAGCAGTGACTGGGGAGACCGTAGCCTTGAACAGAAAGCGGACAGAGTGCGGATCATTTTTGACTCACCTTTGCATATTATGGTACTTCCATGACTGGGGTGCCATTTTTATGTCACTGATATTACATTTACAAATATGTATACAATTACAAGGTAAAAGACATTTTAGACATTTAGGAGTTTAGTTATTTACGGGTAAGTACTTTAGGAGTTGATTCCCAGAACAGAATCCACGAAGTAAACTCGTGGTACTACTACTTAAGTATGATCATGACTCAAGACTGCATTACCTCAGCGCTTTATCATAAGTATTTTGATTCCTTTTTTTAGGAGCTCTTCTAAGGCAGAGGAAGCCTGTGACATGTACACGAGAGCTGCGAATATGTTCAAGATGGCCAAGAACTGGCGCGGTATGCCCACAAGAACGCTGCTTCAATAAGATCAGAGTTCCTTTAAAAAGGCACTAACGTTCGGCTTAATATTTGTTTTCTTTCAGCTGCAGGAGATGCGTTCTGCAAAGCTGCAAAAGTGCATTTGAAAACGCAAAGCAAGCACAACGCTGCCATCAGCTTTGTCAATGCCAGCAACGCGTACAGAAAAGCAGATCCACAAGGTTGCTAGTTTGTTTTCTTGCTCTGAAAGAGATCTGCTTTGATTGAGTTGAAGTACAGTGGAACCTTGGATTACGAGCATAATTCCTATTTCAAAACACTCGTAAATCAAATTGAATTTTCCCATAAGAAATAATTTAAACTCAAATTATTCGCTCCACAGCCCTCATTAACACAAAATATTAAAGTAAAAATAAAACAAATTACCCTGCACTTTACCTTTAAAAAAAGTAAAAATAAATCCCGACAGATAAGTGTTTCCATTTACGCGTGCAGGCGCTATATGTGTGTGTGTGTGTGTGTGTGTGATGTGCGTGCACACACACACACACACACACACACACACACACATACACATTAACGGAGAGACAGTTTTATCGGAAAAATTAGCAAGGAACATCGCTAATCACAATCGCGTGAGCGCATAATAACGGAATCACTGCTGTAAAGTAAAAAAAAACAAAAAAAACATATGAACCTGCACTTTACCTTTGAAACGAATTGCGAAAGAGCAGTGTTTCTGTGTAAGGCAGAGAGTGTGCGTCTGTATGTGTGTGGGAAGCCGAGAGGAGCAGGGGGTGGGTGTGTTGGTGTGAGTGAAGGAGCATGGTGTCAAATTACACGCGCGTACATACACGACAGGCTGATACAGAGAGGAAGAGAAAAAATGGATCTTTACCTTCTAATGAGACTTGCTTTTGCTTCATACGCACGCACACGTGTGTTATAATAAACAATACACGCACTGTACACACACGCTTACAAACACATAATAAAATATGTTTCACACACACACACGTGGTCACAGTACACGCGTGCACGGATGTTGATTATACCAGTGAGAGACGAGCACTAAGACCCAGCAGGGGAGACGATTACCT
>JAOVVA010000031.1:11681395-11700465 GCA_028565275.1 Leiocassis micropogon
TTTTGATTGTGTAAAGCTGCTTTGTGATGATGTAAATCGTTAAAAGCGCTATACAAATAAAATTGAATTGAATTGAAGGTGTGAGTAAAGTCAATCCCTTCATTCAAGGGGTTTGTCAAAGTGTGGCATTAAAAATTCAGGAATAACAGCCATTTTCATACACGTGAATGCCCATTTTGGGGGCTCATAAATAATGGAACAAATGGCTGACAAGCAGTTGCATGGCCAAGGTTGGCCTGTTGTCAAAACACTCTTGAGAAGGTAGGCGTGTTGTAGTCTACAGTCAAGAGACAACTTTATAAAGTAAGCTGGTAAACTTAAGAACAGAAAGGCCAGATTAGAGTTTGCCAGAAAACTTTTAAAGATTCTCTGGACTGATTTGGACTGAGAATTAACTTGCAGTAGCGAGATGGGAAAGGAAAAGTGGGAAGAAAGAAAGGAGCATGTCATGATTCAAAGCATACCCCAAAATCATCTGTCAAACATGGTGGAGGTAGTGTTATGGCATAAGTGTGTAAGGTTGCCAGTGAAATTGCGTCACGATTCAAAGCAAAGACGACCAATAAACAAGCGACAGCTGAAGGCAGTTGCAGTAAAGGCCAGAATGGGTTCTGGAAGCAAAGAGTTTCAAGGAAGGAAACTCAGCATTTGGTCATATCCATGGGTTTGCTGAATGCATATAATTTTACCCAAGTTTAAAAGGCAATGCTTTTGAAATTATGCTAGTTTGTTCCATTATTTATGCACCACTCAAAAGGGTATCTGTGTATGAAATTGCTGTAATTCCTGGATGGTTAAAGCCACACATTTGTCAAAGCCCTTAAATTAAACCTGAAAACCATGACTTTGCTCACATCTTAGGTGTTTAATTTCAACTTCAATGTTGTGGTATACAGAGGACAAAAACAGAGTCCAAGTTCCAAAACTTATGGATCTGACTATTGGGTTAAAACAAGATACGAGACAGTTTTCTGAATCTAATCCTAACCCCACTTACATGGGACATCCCGCTTCTTGCTATGGTCTTCTCTGAATGGAGGATGCGTCTGACGGCCGTGCTGGTTAGCTTTTCGAGTTGGGATTCGGACAAGGGCTGGACCACGTCAGCCAATCGGAAGACTTTCTTCCGTCCACTGCTGCCAGGTGCTCTGATTGCAAAAAAAAACAGACAAAAATGGAGTAATGGAAAAAAATAATAATTACAAACTACAACCTCTGTGTATCAATATAAAGATTTGTACTTGGGCTGTGTAGAAGGCAGAATGGGTTCTGGAAGCTTCTTGGCCTGAGGCGTCTCCTCTGTGGCTTCGTTCTTGTAGGCCCCGACTACAGAGATGGCCTGGCCGAGGGACACAGCTGACACTTTCCGGATGATGATGGGATCTTTAGAGCTGGTCTCCGCCACAGCAGTATCGGCCTCTCCTTCCTTCCCTTCTTCATCTCGGGCTTTGCTCTGTTCCAGACCTGAGGATGAAAGGGAGATTGTGTGCCTTAGATCCGTTTAAAACTTGGAAATTTTATTCGTTTTAATGCAAAAACAAAAAGTGACCTGGTCCAAGTCCACTCGCAGTCATCTGTGTGGCCATGAGTCTGGCCAGATGTTTGATTTGGGAATCTGTGCCCGCCGACTCCACAGGTGTGTAAGTAGCTTGGAAGGAGGCCGGCATGTTGTCCGGCAGGTAAACCATGCTGATGAGAACCTGAAACATGAAATGTCATGACGATGAGTACTAGTACTTCATTACTGTCAAACCAGCATACCAAAATAATTCTAAATAAAGAGTGTACCAAGTTGGCCACGTTTTCTGGTGTAAGCAGAGGCAGCAGGAACTCAGCTGTGATATCTATAGCAGACTGAGTGCCCGTGGTGGCAAGTGGCTTGGGCGCAATGATGGGTGCCGGCTCCTCCTTATCGTCATCATCCTCCATCAGACTGGGTTCTAAAATGGCAGTTAGGTATTAGTTATTTTCAGAGCACCGTGTCTTAATAGTATCAGTATACCAATGCCACCCAGAGTGACACCAACATTGACAGAACGTACTGAAGAGTATCGACCGCTCTCTTCTCTTACCCATTTTAATCCTCTTGCCCTCGCTGTAAGGCTCGTGCCGTGGTCTCTTGCGAACTTGTGCCCCAGCGGGCACGCAGCGGGCGATCTCGCTCTGGGCCATCCCCAAGTCCAGAAGGAGTGTGGAGATCTGGCCGTGGAAGTCCACGCTGCTCGGGTGCCGCAATACAGCCACCAGATGCAGCTTAAGGCTCTTGCGCACGCTGCTTACCTGAGACTTGGCAAGCGTCGGGGGCAGGTTAGCTAGAAACATCAAGGGGCAAAAACTATGAATCACACGGCAATAAGGTTTTTAAATGCGATTGAAGGTTGTAAAAGCATGCATAGGTTACATTTCAGTATGTTTGTTTGATATTAATTAATGCTTTGTGATGCAGAAAACCCTTCAGACCAACACCCCGACACTTACCATGTAAAGTCTCATAAGCTTGTATGACTTCAGACATGAACATTGGTCTCTGTCGGGCTAGCGTTGCCAGTGAGCCCAGAGCTGTGGTCAGATTAATGCTGGAGATGGCTGGGTGAACCATGAACTTTAGGAGCTGCTCAAGAGCCGACTTTCCCTCCTCACACAGGCGATCTGAGAAATAAACAGGAAAAAAAACAAGGGGGTAGAGAGAAAATGAAATGACACAAGGCATTGTTTCTGTACCCTCCCCTTACAAAAAAGGGGAAAAACACTAAAATAATCCTCTAGTGGTTTATCGACTAAACGGTGTTGCATCGCACATTTTGCACCCTCGGGATGAGCTCAACAATCTGCTACTCACACCAATTAAAAATTAGGACAAATATGCAAACCTCCTCCCGACTGAGTGGTAGTAGTAGCCTTAATGTGGGAGCCCCCTAGTGACGGGGAGGAATTGGCTACGACTAATATTGGGGGGAAAATTGGAAAAAAAAAAAACCCCAAAAAATAAATAAAAAATATGCAAACCCAAACTAAAGTGATGATTGAATACATTGTTGTATCATTTTCCACACCAGTTCCACTCACCGTAGCGAATATATGAGTGATCCTTTGGAATTTTGTCTAGGCTGATGTCCCCTTCCTGCTTCTTGGGAATGTCGGAGTCAGACGTGCGGGGTGACAACGTGATGATGAGCGACTCTGTGAATTTGATGGCGTGCGTGCGAACACCGTCATTATCTGAGTCGAGCAGATCCAGAACCTCCCCCTTCATCTGGGTCACCATGTCCCAGCATCCTTCCTGTACGTAGGAGATGCTCTTCGTGCGCAACAGCCACTGGCACAGGAGAGGAGAAGAAAATAAATAAATAAAACATTGATTACGATAAAGAACTCTTTAAAAGACATTTGAAATCAAGAGAAATGACAAATACTGTACCTGCAATGTCACTTTGTAAAGCTGAGTGAACGTCAAGATGGCCTTCTTTACAACATTCACGCTCTCGTCCTTTAATTTAATGTTTAAATTTCCTAACAGCTTCAGCAATAGTTCGTTGTCCCTTTTACTGAAACAGAACATTGGGGGGGGAAAAGCTAGCTTGACGTTTCCATTCAGCCCGTATTTCTCTGTTTACTAAACGATGTAAGATTTTAAAACTTACCATGCTTCTTCAATGAAGCCTATTACAAATTTCCTCACTTCAATTGATTTGTCATTTTGAAAAGCTAGCATCTCCTGTTGACAAAACACGAGAAGAGTTTTACACTTTGGTGCACAGAGTTGCTAATCGTATCAGTTTACTACAAGGAGATTGTACTTACATCCAGGTAATTGTCAAGCAGTGAAGGATCCTTATTAATAATCAACTCTTGCACCTAATGTTAAAAAACAACAACAACAAAAACCCACATATGAACCCGAGAACTAAATATACGACATCAAATTTACGAACATCTTTTAAAAGCCAGTTTACCTGCTTAAGTGCAGTGATTTTATCATCGGTGGACATTAGAGCAGCCTGGTTTAGAAGGTCCACGACCTAGCATGCGAACATAAAATATACTTGTAAAACAAATCAATAATCACATCACAATTATAACAGTTTAATCATGTTTTTGTGTTTCAGGGTGGACTTTGCCCTGTAATAAATAAACATGGTCCAGTCCTGGAATGTAATAGCGACACCTTTTCATTAGTGGTCATATCGATGGCCGCATCCTCTGTCTCGGTGAAGCTCTTTTCTCCAGAGCTCGACTCCATCCTGAAGTCCCAGATGATCCCAAGTCTATCTGTAAAGAAAAGACATTTTGTTTATTTTAATATGTGAGAAATAGTTTATGCAGGACTTGAGAACACTCTACATAAATGTTTATGGAACAACAGTTTCTACAGCCTTTAGAATAGACTATGTACCAAAATATGTAACCAAAAGTTTTCAACATATGGTTAGTCACATATTAAACAACAGTTCCGACCGAGCAATCCGATGAGACAAGAGGCATATCATAGTAGTAGTAGTGATAATGGACAGTACCACCACTGGGATGTTAAACTATATGTATTGCTCCGTGTCCCATGTGTTCTACAATTGCTAATTACACTAAATGTCGGTCGCCAGCATGGCTGAAAGCAGGTCTGTATGGTCCGGAGTACTGATGAGAGTAACTTGCTTATGGCAAAATGCCATAAGCAAAGATGCCTTTGAAAACATTTCTACACAAAAGAAACGTCTATAAAGAGCACTAAAGAGTAATAAAATAAACAGTATTTGGTGTGAAAGCTCTTTGCTTGAAAATAATCTGTAGTGTTAGATACAGACGTGTGCAGTTTCATAAGTAACATGCAGGAGAATACAAGTTCTAGTAACTTTTGTCACACTTGCTCTTTTCTATTTTCATGCAAAATCCAGGAGTTTTTTTTTTTTTTGGTCCATCTGAAAACTGGTCCGTCATGGAATATGTTACTTTATTCACAGGCATTCAAATATTCTTTAGTTATGCTATTTATTTATTACTGCTATCTAATATCACCCAAATAAGGACAGGTTCCCTGCTGAGTCAGTTTCCTCTGAAGGTTTCTTCGTATTGCTATCTCAGGGAGTTTTTCCTCGTCACCATCGCCCTCGGCTTGTCCATCAGGGACAATTTGATCATTTTGATTCATAGATACTTTCTCACATTTCATACAAATTTCCATAATTTTCTTTAGATTCTGTAAAGCTGTTTTGGGACAATGACCATTGTAAAAAGTGGTATACAAATAAAATGGAATCAAATCGAAGTAAACATTTGTAATAATTTAAAAAATAACATTGATAATATGGGGGTTTAGACTTTTGCACAGTACTGTACCTCTTCTTTATAAGGCAAGGCAGGTTGTTCTGTCAATCCCTGCTAACCTGCTATAATGTTTTTGCTATTTAACTGTTCTGCGCATGCGCAGACCGGCATGGATGGGAATTGTTTCAGTGTTTCATTCATGTTGTTGATTATATACAGGGAGCAATATTAGATAGGGATATGTATCAATCAAAATGAGCTAAATTCTGAACTCTCAAATGAATACATGCGATAATAAATTACCAATGCTTGCTCTTTTATTTCTGTTATAGTACATTTTTCGATGGTTTAGTGCGAATTTATCAATGCAAGATATGGTAACATTTCTTGACATTTGGCAGAACAGCGTAATACATTGTTTGTTTATATGCTCCACATGATTAATGGCACAAAAAAGAATTGCAATAATCGAATGCGGCTTTAATTCCCAGTGGAACACTAAACCGGTTGTAACAGCTAACTTTAGCTTCATTAGCTGTACTACTGTTGCCTTCCTAGATTTTTAATAAGTGTAAACTCTAAGCATTAAATATAGTTACATTCAAGTTCAGCAAAATACAATAAATTAAGTACATTCACTTACCAAGATCGTGTTTCCTTGATTAACAATCAAATAAGTTGTGAAAAAGAAAACAGCTTTAAATCCGACTACCAAATAAAAGTCGCCATCTTGAAATGACACGGAACAATTTCACAAGCGCGAGGGGAAAACGCTATACGCTCGCGCGAGCACTTCCGGGTCGTTTTATTTACTGTCTTTTTTTTCACTTTTATACAAAAGTAAAAATATGATTACATGCAATTCTAACGAACTTATCAGTTATTAATAATTATAATAATTAGGAGAACAATCGAAATAAAACACAAAATGTGCCCCCCATTAACCTTTGTGTTGCAACGATGACCCTGAGTTAGGGCCCATTTCTAAATGATTGTCTGACTGAAATATGATTGGCAGTACGATGGCTTAGTGGTTTTTAAATTGTCGTCTTGCACCTTCAAGGTCTGTGTTCAATTCCCACCTTGGGTCTGTGTGTGTAGGGTTTGTGTGGAATAACTGGCTAAATAAACAAATCTAGTTCTCCCTGTGCCTTATGGGTTTTGTCCAGGTACTCCGGGTTTCCTCCCACAATCCAAAGACATGCAGTTTAGGCTAATTGGTGTTCCCAAATTGCCCATTGTGTGTGGGCCCGGTGATGGATTGGGATGCTGTCCAGGGTGTACCCTGCCTTGTGCCTTAAGTCTCCTGACCCATGTGACACTGATTACAGGATAAAGCAGTATAGAGTAAGTAAAATATGATTCAGCCTACTTTTTAAAGACCTATATGCTGACATGCTTACTTCAAGAAAAGTTTGTATAAACATTTTAATACTGTACTAAATGTATAACAATACATTATATATTGATATGATATTATGATAACATGGTAATGTTATGTATATTATATTAACATAATATGCATAACAGTTTTTTCTTTTCCTGAATTGTTCATAAATTCTTTTTTTGGCTGATGCATTATATAGATAAAAAAATCTAAATATTGAAAAATTTGACATTTAAGTTTGTTAATTTACAAGTTATTACTACAATTTCTTTTAATGTCATTAAATGGTCTGTACAGTATTGACTTTTCATCTTAATTTTCCCAGTCATATGACCTATTGTTCAAATTCTGTTCTTAATTGTGTGCCCCATTTCCTACAACAAAACCGTCCTTCGTAATTTATAAGGTGAAGCTCACATATTCTAGAAATATTTCAAGCCTTTTTCGTTGTAATTTCTATGATTAAAGCTTACAGCTCTTCTTAGACGTTTCAGCAATCTCCTTAGTCGTTTTCTTTGCATGATGCAGGCCAATAATTTGTCCCTTCTAAAATGGTGACATCGTTGCCACAACCACAGGATATATCTGGATAAATGCAGCTACTCACTTCATCAGTTAGGGTTAAATGATTTGCAGCCTTCTGAACCAGGTAGTTATTTTTTTGCCAGGCAGCATATTTTGTATATTCTACAATATAACAATTTTGCAATGGTGTGGATTGCAAAATTGCAGGTGTGCATGTAGGAAAGAATGCACAAGGTGTTTTTGTTTCATATTATATTCTCAAATACAAAAAAATGAGCAACAAAAAGAAATCAACATGCCAATACAGTTTTACAAACATGTTACAAGGTATAAAAACTTACAACCACATAGTGCTCACTAAATTGTAGATTGAAGGAGAAAAAACATGAAACTAGACATGTAAGAATGGTATAAAACTTTTATGCTGTCAAACTCCACAGGTGTCCATTACTGGTTATGATTTATTCTAAGATATGAAAAAGTAGGGCTTTTTTAAATTTTTACCTGTATTAGATACAATTGTATTTTGAAAGCCATAAATGTAGTTAAATATTTTGAAACTGGAATTATTTGTTTTCTTAAAAAATATGATTAGAAGACAAACAATGCAAATGTTTGACATTACAACCCTCAATTCGAAATTATACGCGTCCCCACTATGAAGCATTTAAGCATGAATCTGTGCGTGCAGGATTTGAAGCAAACTAAATGATGCATCGCTACTTATAAACGCATCAATGTTGCGTTAGAAAAAGGTTCAAAAGCAAAGCTGACTAGAGCCCCCGAAACTGAGATGCAATAACGGGAAGCAAAATAAATTTAGCTACTTTTAAAAACTGAGGCAGTTAGAGAGTTAAAAGCAAACTTTTAGGATGGAGAAGAGGTCTGCGAGAAAAGGAAGACTCGCTGAACGGGAAGGACACTAAATTTAAAAAATAAGCTGAAGAATAGAGCTTATGGAATGATACAGAAAAGCCACAGGGGGATATGGCTACTGCTGCTGCGAGCCCTGGTAGTTGCCGTAATTTCCGTACTGGTTGTAGTACTGATTCCATTGACTCTGGTTCTGGTAATACTGCTGCCACTGCTGAGCGTACTGCGATGATGAAGAATGGAGAGAAAACGTACAGTTACATTAAGCCCAGTTATTACAAAAATGCTTAATGATAAAGTTAATGACCGACATTTTAGTTTCTTTTTTTCTATTATGCTTGTTGTTTATAACCATATAGTTTGTTGTAGCTCACCTGCTGGTACTGCTGGTTGTAGCTCTGCTGCTGTTGCTGAGGCTGCTGCTGCTGAGGCTGCTGCTGCTGATTGTATGTCTGACTCGTGGCTGCAGGCGTCTGGCTATAGCCCTGGTTGTAACCTGGGTACTGGCTGTAGTTGCCGTAGTTGTATCCCTGGCTATAGCTGCCTGGGTTGTAACTTTGGTTGTAACCTTGACTGTAGCTCTGAGGCTGTAAAATGTGAAGACACATTTGGACTTTATAAACAACACAAAATTCTTCTTCTTTTTTTAAAATAAATTTAGTCCTGTCCAATTCCTTTTCCCTGATTTTCTCAGCGCTATCCGCTCCCTCCGCGTGCGCGAGCTCGCAGACGCCCCGAATGGCGTAGAGCCGTGCAATTAATGTGGGAGCACTAATACCTCTCATCCCTCCCCGCTGAGAGAGCTCGGCCAATTTAGCTCTCTCGAGGCCTCCGGCTGTGAGAGGTTACAGCATCACCCAGGAACCGAACCAGCGATCTCCGGATGATAACACAAAAATTCTAGAACTAAATCGCACATTTGCACAGTAACTGGATACCAGGGCATCATCTAATTGTCATGTCTGACCGCCTGTCAATTATAAATACAGTGAAACCTCAGATTGTGAGTAACGCGGTTTGCGAGTGTTCCGCAAGACGAGCAAAGATTTTAAAAAAATTTTGGAAGGGTAACTGTGTAAGACGAGAAGGGGGGAGGGGAGCAACTCCTTACTTTAGCTTCACACACAAACACACACACAGCGCCTGCGCGCATAAACGGAAACACTTATTTAAAGAACTTATTTTTACTTTTTTTTTTAAAGGTAAAGTGCAGGTTAATTTGTTTTATTTTTCCTTTATATTTTGTGTTAATTATTTTTATGTGAAACGAATAATTTGAGTTTCCATTATTTCTTATGGGGAAATTTGATTTGGTTTTGAAATTTGACTCACTTTATGGGTGTTTTGAAATACGAGCCCGCTTCCGGAACGAATTATGCTCATAATCCAAGGTTCCACTGTAATTGATATGCAAGTCATAAAGCACAATTGTACGCGCTCTTACAGCAATATACTACTATAATAATGAACTACAGGATGTCGTTGTGTATACAAGAGTGTTCCTTAATCCTCAACAGCAATTTGGGAATGGTAACAGTTTGCAATTTATAAAAGGAGGACACGTCTGAATTTTTAATTAGAAAAAGCAATAGGCACAGGCAATACATAGCGGTAAAAGGGGGAAAACTGCAAAGGCCCACATTACATTTAAATTTATATTTTCTATTCTATTTTATTTGTAATTAAGGTAAATAATTAATGAAAGAATAAATAAATAATAGTAAAATACAGTTAAAATAAAGTTCAGTATAGTACCTGGGACTGACTGTAGCTACCGCTGCTTCCTTTGTTGTAGGAACCCTGGCGATTGTGGTTGTAGCTGCCTCCTGATTGTTGGTTGCGGTTATAGCCACCCCGGGGTCCTGAATCTCTGTAGTTGTTGCCCCAGCGGTTCTGGTTGTACCCGCCACGGTTGTAGGCTACATTAGGAACAGAAGAAACCACTACATTAGTCTGAAGCAGTTCTCAAAGCTGTCTAAAAATGAAACATTTATTGTGACTTTTATCGTGAAAAGGACGAGAATTAATTCAAAGCATATTATTGTATACCACTACTGTTTTTTTTTTTAGACAACAGAAACAATTACGTAACTGTCAGCAATTTCAGTTTTGTCAATTGGCATATCTACCATTTTATATTGTGCGGATGTAATTAAGATAATTTTGGCATATTTCTGAGTAAGTAAAATCTTTTCTGATTTTGTATTTGAATAAGTTTCTGATCATGACCAGAATTCCATAACACACAATATCCGAAAGAGCTGTGAATCGTAGGTAGACTATTTATTTGGTTCGATTTTAGGACGTTATGATTTTCTATTTCAGTCAACAGCGCTAATATTTATTGCCGAATTTGTCTCCGACTGCTATATTTCCTACAGTAGTAAAAACCACTAAAAGAAAAAGCATTTAATTGCTGTTAACCTTGTGTTGTTGACTTTTTAAAAGTCAGGTCTTAAACAAAGTGATATTTTTTTCCCCTTGCCAACCTTCTGCTCCACAATTCAGTCCAGTAGGTGGCAGTAACGCACAGTCCACACAAAGTCAAAAGAAATAATTTCACCTATATAATTTAAAATGAAAATAATTAGAAAACAAATCTTAAATCTGAAAAAAAATTCAGACCTGGGTCTGAAACTTTTATTAATTAATTATTAAGTCCTTTACCTCCACGGTAGCCACCTCCTCCAGAGCTGCCACGATTTTGGAACGAGCCTCGGTTTCCTTGCGGTGCACCCTGATGCTCATAGCGCTGGAATCCACGGCCGCGGAAGCCTCCGGGGCGGTTATCGAAGCGCTTGTCAGGTGGCGGGCCAGCCTTCCGGCCTTCCTCGTTGTACTGCTTGATGAGTGTGTCCGCCTCCTCGCGCTGCAGCTCTATGAAGATCACCTCATCCAAGAACTCGCCGGCATCGGGCAGCACGTAGTTGGCTGAGGGTGGCAGAGGGCACGCAGTGAGGGAGAGAATGGCCGCGTCGTTGAGAAAATAAAGAGCAGCAGCATTAGCATCATTTAGTAGTAGCCAAAACTAAACATTAAGTAAGGGGGCAGGGAAAGAGAGGAAGGTAAGAAATAGAGAGATGATGTATTAGGACAGGTCAGGGGGACCTTGGACAAATATTGCCTTAGCCGACCAAGGCAAAACTTGTCCTGGATTAGGGATAAACAATGAAAAATATATAAGAGAAAAAAAAAAGACAGTTGCCAGAAAAAGAGTTTAAAAATAGTTGCTAACTAAGCAATTAAAAACAAATACCTAGAAGAATTTCATAGTTCAAGAATTTCATAGACTTAAGTGTAATTACTCATTCATTCTGCAAAATACTAAGGAAATGATAAAGGCCAATTAATAATCAGGGTATCAGCAAAATTTACTTTTGACAGTATTGGTGCCACGTTCATGGTAACTCCAAATAACTGAATCGAAAAACGAACTGCTAAAACGTGAAGACACATTGTTGTAGTCAATAGCAAGTTCAATGTTCATCACAAGTTGAAATGGTATAAGTCATACAGAGGATATTTTGGGAGGGGAAAAAAAAAATTACGATAGCATTGCGACAAAACACCAGCAGTCTAAGAGACTTAATGTGGCGGTGTGAGAAAACCTTCAAATGCTAAACAAAAATTAATAAATACATTTTCTACTACATATAGCACTGAAAACCTTAACCTTTAGTGTTTTCCCTATAATACTACAGGCATGGCAGGACACCATGACGACACTGCCCACTTATACCTATGCCCCTACATGACTGGTCTTTTTTTTATCTAATACCATCCAATAAACTGTAGCAGTAAGAATTTTAAAAATGTGGCTACACTGTAATGCCACAAGATGGTACTTCCTTTTTGTTGTGGTAAACTAGAGCTGAATGTCTCCTTAGCAATGAGTGGTGCAGGGTACGATTGCTATATTTCACAGTTTACATATAAGTAATAAATGTAGTCAGGGCTGAAACAATTCCTCGAGTAACTCGAGTAATTCGATTACAAAAAATGGTTGAGGCAAAATCTTCTGCCTCGAAGCTTCTTTTAATTAATATCAAAAGATTGCGTTGTGATTTTTTTGCGCAATTATTTGTTTGGAGTGGCACAGTGCGCTTCTGGATGCAAGGCGCCAGTAAACACAGACGAAGCATCGCTTACGTCACCCACAAAGCGGAAGGAGACGCAAACAGTTAGCGGTGTATTGATTTAAGGGAGCGTTCTGTTGCGGCCTGCAAAATGGAAGGAAGCGATAAAATTATATTAAAATTTATTTTAATGTGGGCCTTAGTTTATTTTGATACTTAAAGTCATTTGAAATACCTTTTTTTTTGTTTTTGCATCTGAGAAAAGGCTTTAAAATAAGAATGTATGGCACTATAATGCACTTAATTCATCTCAGTCAACTTTAAGCTGTTCCTTGTATTGTGTATAATGACAATGTTTATTTTTTGATAAAATGCTGTATGCATTTAAAAAATAAAAGATGATTTTTCTAAAAAGAAAACCAATTAATCTTTGTTTCTCATATTTTACATTGCTGTTTAATTAAGCAAACGTACATTTCGATTAATCGATAAAATGTTTGGTAGAACACTCGATTATTAAAATATTCGATAGCTACAGCCCTAAATGTAGTGTTATGGAGTACTGGATTTTATGGTTGATGTTTAATACTGACGGAATAAAGTTACGGTGAGGAATTCCACATCCACATGTTTTTGTTCTGCTTTCTAACCTAACTACAGGCACCGGCTTACAGCGATAAAGTTGGATCAACATCCGATATTCATTTGATATTCAAAGGTTTTTTTTGCCTTGATCTGAACCTGGCATTCCTTATTCACGTTTTATATGCGTAATGTGAAAACATAGTATCACAATCTTATCGGAATATATGTAGCCTTTAACGATGTGTAGCCTGTCGGCACGTCAAAACGAAAGCTGGTCAGATGTCTTAAAAATAAGTTGCTCAATTTATTAAAAGCAGCAAGTTTGCTCGCTTTGTATTATACGCAAGTAATATAAAACTGTTATTTTATTTGTGTAAGGTAGAACATTAAATAAATCAGTAATTATCATATTATAAGTTCTGCTGAAAATACAACTACTTAATAAAGGGCTTGCCCTCTCCAAATCAGCACCACTCTGTAGTACACTCACAGAAGATTACATACGAACCCTTATTACAACTGTGAAACCCCCCCATGTAGTTGTAAAAATTAACACAACATGCAAATTGCCATATCAAACAATTTAGTGCCTGCTCCCAAATACCTCTATTCTCTTGATCCTTTGCCTAAGAATTTTTCTAGGGAAAACACAGACGTTTCTTTTGCACACATCTCAATAACGAGTGGTTAAAGTATAGTTACTTTCAGAAGTAAAATGGGAGAAAGGTGTAAAGTGTAAAGATTCCTTATCAGCTGTGACCCAGGATCATCATGGACCTTGGGACGATATCTTACTATAACCTAAACTGATTAGGCTCATGGCTGTTTTATGCGCAACATAAAAACGACAGCCACACACGATGAAGAAAATGACAAAGGGAAATAGTTATTTTCTCTGTGCCATATACAAAGACAATTCATTTTTGATGAACGAGCATAGTAAAATCAAAGAAGTAAATCAGGGAGAAAAAGAAAACCTTTTTGCACCGATTAGTGTATTAATATATGCATCTAAATAGTTACCTTTAGACGTCATATGAAGTTACATTTCTAGGTTAGCCAGACAGATCTTAGACATATCTTTAAGCAGACTTATGTCTCATCACTATGTTTAGTTCGCTGTCCCCCAAAAGTTGAGGCGTCACACTGAAATAATTCCCCACCAACATTTTCCAGAATTATGCCACAGCCACATCTGACAGGTTTTCCCAGACACCACATTTTCACGCACATACAAAATAAGCAGTTAAACATACATAAATTTGAATGTACTTATTAATATCAAATTATGATTAGTTTGTCTTTAAAAAATATATTAGATGCAGCAAATAATGTAAATAAAATGCCTCATCACGAATGGATCCAAATATTTCTAAAGCTTTTTTAACACGTTTTTGTTTTAATAACCCGCTGATACCCTGGATAACTTCATATTTTGCTTATTGTTGCAGTACTATTGACATGAATTGAGACACTGCAGGAAATGGGGTTGAAAGGCCAAAGAATAAAATGAAAATAAGAGAAGAGAAAAAGTATCAGTGGTTCTCTTTTTGTCTGGCAAAATAAACAAAAAAAAAACAAAAAGAGGCGGCAAGGGGGTCGTCCAATTTGGAAGAAAAACTAGAATGAAAAAAAAAAAAAGAAAAGGAAAAACAAAAAAATAAACAAAATACAGCAAAAAGCAGATCTGGGTGTGTAGTTGAAGCAATTTTTTTTTTTGGGTATCCATGGCATTCCTACCTTTCATTTCTAACACAGCATGATCGGGTACATCCTTCCCTTCCTCATCAGTTCGCTTTAATGTTCGATCTTTTAAATCCTCATCCGTGGGACAAATTACAATAGCCTTGCGTTGAAACCCTTCAAAAGGACGCATTTTTCGTCTCTGGGCTGATCCATATACATTTGTCTAGCAATGGTGACAAGAAAGAAGTAGAAGCTTGTTTGTTATTGTTCAGTTGTTTGCTTTTGTTAAGGCTTTGTGTTCCGAAGGAGGGGTTTGGGATTCCTGCAACAATGAAAGTGAGAGTTTTTTTTGTTTTTCATGCCTATAGTTACTGGCTAGTGGTTGCCTCTCACAACCCCGCATTTCACTTACCTTGGAGACTGGAGTGAAGTCCGGTTTACAGAGAATACTGTCTTTTTTTATAATAGAAAAGGGGACCAACTCTTGCTCTTCTAGATTCTAGTCCTATGTTTATCGTGTTAAAAAATATTTTACATTATACTGAGCAAATGCAAGTCGCCAAAAACGTATCACTTAACCGAATCATTTCATAAAGTCACTTCATTCGCTACTGAAGATCCAGGTTGTTGCCTACATGATGTTTTTTTTTTAATTATGATTTTGGCACACCTTACCAAGCCAGCATGATTTCAATCTGTCTATAACATAATTCATGCAATGCTGTGCTAAAAAAAGGAGTGCTAAATTAACTAAATAAAGTCACACGAGCAAATAGAATATTAATAAATCACTTGTATTTTTAGAGACTAGCAAGCATGCATGGGGCAGGGGGGGTCTACTCTTTCCTGTGTCCCCTTACTTACCTATACTTACCTAATTTCATTCAAACGTCCTGCTATGCCCAGCACAGACACACACTTATCACCTACCTTCCCATACTTACAAATTCCTTTAGGACCAAAGATTCGTCCATGCGACCCTGACCTACCTTAACATGACTTGTCAAAACCTGACCTGGAAACTTCAACTCTGTTAGTCCCACTTACCTTGGGGTTCATTTTAAAAACAACATTCAACACTTCCAAGTAAATCTATTTCATAAACATCGAAAAGATGTTGGATTCTTACGATTACGGTTACCATAGCAACAGAAGGTGTTTTCTTACTCACCAGGCTGTGATTACTTGTTTTTCAACATCTTACTAATGACATGGACTATCTGTACAGTATGGCATTTCTTTATAACAACACATACAGTATAAAAATAGAAATCAAAACATACTCAGCGTCAAAGTATAGTTGATCCATATATAACTATATAGTTATCTACTTTTTTCTTTCGTTCATTTCATGCAAGACCATAAAGGAAAACAAATTAAAATATGGCAACAACGCAATGAAGCTTTACATAATAAACTGGTTTGCATGGGTGCTGTTGTGCTAGAGAGAGAGCAGAGGAGCATTAATGAACATGTGCATCGGGAGCAGCAGTAGGGCGTAGGGTCAGGAACATTGCAAGAGGTGGAGGCGGAAGTGACAGTACCTGGTCCAGGATGTAGTTGCGTTTCTTGCGAGCGGCGATCTGGATGAGACGGTTGAGGCACTGCGTGGCCTGCGAGATGAGAACGTCCCAGCGCCCAGCGTAGTTCCTCTGGCGACGGAGTCCCATCACCTAAAAGACAAACAAATAATTAATCAAGGGGTTATGAATAAGGGGTTAGACAGACAGGATGTGTGCAAGACATCCTTACCTTCATTTTCTCCATTATGGCATTGGTACCCAGAATATTAAATTTCTTCTCAGGGTTCTCCAAGGAGTGCTTACTGGACCATGTGGTCTTTCCACTGCCAGGTAGTCCTACCATCATTAGGATCTGAGGGGTGAGTAATGTATTACAGTGAATAGCTTTGAAGGAATTAGGATGTAGATTCAAAATCTTAAACCCATCCATTTAGAAAAACATCATTACTCATTTACAATCAACATCATTACTGGTCTGTAGTTGAACATAAGTTAGATTTTGTAATAAGTGGATATACTTATTAAAATATTATTACATCGAGTCTCTTTAAACAGAACTGAAACAAGAAGAAGAGGATACCTCGCACTCTGCTTTAGTAGCTGGCCCGACTGTTCCCCTGCTTCTGTCTTCCAGGGCCAGATCCTGAATAAACGTGTACCCCTCAGGTGGTGGGAAATATGGTTCCTCCTTCTGTCCGAAGTTGAACTCTATGCCGCAGTTCTTCACCAGGATGTGCGGGAAGAGAGGACGACCAGCTAGCTCCTGACGGGATATACGGTAGCATGGCCCGAGCCACTTGCCGTTTTTGGAGAACGCCATCTCCACTTGCTCTTCGCTCTCAAAGTCCTGAATTAAGGAGCAAGATATGACCTTACTGTGCATCCAGATCTGCAGCTGATTTGCTTCATTATTATTCATGAATGTATTTATGGGTGAAGCATTTCCTTACTACCAGAGGAAATTAAAAACTACTCACAAGGAAGCAGCCAATGACATCATTTTCACCAAACCTCTCTCCATAGTCCTCAAATTTACAGTCAGAGGATTTCTTGCCAGTTCCACCATAGCCATAGGAGAAGGGTTCCTCACCTGAAAAAAAGAACAACCAATAAATGACCAATTTTTTTTCTTTTTAACTGAAAGCCTATTTACAGGGTTAAAATAATTACTCCAACATTTTTCTTATACTACCTTACCATCACGTTTGTAGTGTACGTGACCAAGGAAACATGTTACCTTTTCACTTTTAACTGATTAATCGTGCATTCAACTAAAGCTCAGGATTCACAGACGACCACATTAAAATGACCCTAAAAAAACAACACAATCCATATAAACCATGGCAGTTTACTACAGTCGAAACTGCTGTTATAAATCTGATCAATGCGAATCACCAGTCAACTCCCGGTGACTGATTTTACAATTCTGTAAGTATCATGATTTTATAAATGCCGCAATATTTATAATTGGTGATGTTTTCCACATCAGATCCCTCCAAGATCTTAAAACTCAACTCGACCATGAATGCGCAGGTTGAGTGGCCTTCTAACACAAGCATGTGGGCCTTCCAACACATGCGATTTTTCAAGATTAATCAGAGTTTTAAGACTGGTGTAAACATGTGCAATGAATGGATTTTGATACTAATTTCCCTCGCAGAGTTTGGATACAAAGGGCGATCAGAAGCTTTTAACATGGATTTTTGATAATGTAACCTAATAAAATGTGTTTCTGTTGTACCACTTGGAAGCTTGTGCACTCGGTACAGAAACAGTTATATCCGAAGTTGATTGACTGATCACTGAAAACACAGCCATTCCCGGTCACTGGACGATTTATGAATGTAAAAAGATAACTGTACAAGTAATCGATTTTGAAGTCAGTGTGGCATGAAGGATGAAAAATACCAGGTTCCTTTAACCTCTTTAAACTTCTACTATCAAACTAGGTTCTCAAGATGTCCAAGCTGCCCAATCAATACCTCGGATATAACAAAACAGGCAAATCAACAAAAGAACAAAATTTCCTTGTCAACTCACCAAGCTGGGTGCTACAGGAGTCCAAAGACCAGCCGATTCTCACCACATGGGGATCCGGCTCACTGGTGGGGAGGTGCTTTACAGCGATCTCCTCGTTGATCTAAACAGCAAGAATGTCTTTTTGTCTGGTGTATACAAAAATATACATGTACATAAGTGACTAAGATTATGCACCCCCTCTTTTCCTGTTGTTTACCTTCATTTCATAGCATATACGTCCTTTGGAAACACCGTAAGTAGCTCGGGCACCTGCCCACAAATACGCAAACCCCTCGATGGTAAGCGGGTATCCACTGTACCGGTCTCGAGAGACCTTAAAATGCAGGTCACAGTTATCTGTACAGAAAAAATAAATTATTAAAATGCATGCTGTGATATAATACACCACTAACAACATTTAAAGGAATGGGCATTATTACACAAAACACACAACTATGCTTTTCACTTTGTACTCACAGGTGTCAATAGCCACAAGGTTTTCATCAAAGTCTTCTTCATCTTCCTCGGCCGGGGGCTGTGGCGACCGCCCCCTGCGAAGCAAACGGACAAAGTGTGTGTCCAGAAAGGATAAAGAACAAGGGAAAGTAGTAAAATATAAAACATAGGCATTAGATTTACCTCCTGTCTTCACGATGCTCATAGTATCCGTATCCACGGCCGTCATCGTAGGGTCTTTTGCGGCTTTGTGAAGTCTGTTGCTCATCTTCTGCTTTAACCTGTGCTGCGTGGTCACCTGCCATGTGCGTCCCATCATTTGCTGCCTCGTCCTGTTGTGGCACATCGTTCTCCTTCTTTGACTCCGCTTTTAGTTCACAGAAATACGAGTGGAACACGTCAACACATAACGAATCATGATAGACAATAATTACCCAGAGTGTAGGTTTGCAGTATAGAGACCATACATCCTTAAAAACAAATACAATCAATTTATTTAAACATACTACATGTTAATTAATCCATGTAAATGATACATTTACAATACAATCCAAACCAATGCATTTTAAATTTTCTTGTAGTAGTTTGTCCTTAACTTTAATAGGCAACTAATTTTTTTTTTTGGTGAGTGGTGGGGGGGGGGGGGGGATTCTCACATTAGGGTTAGATCTGGATCTTAGG
>JAOVVA010000031.1:11700565-11713402 GCA_028565275.1 Leiocassis micropogon
TATATAGTTTTTGCACATTAATCTGGCAAACTTTTTCTGATGCACACCCAGAGTCAGTTTTCTGAAAGGCTAGATATGAAGGTATGCATTTACTTTACTTAAATTTGATGCAAATAAGAAACTCATATTTAATTTTAAGTCTAAATGTGTACTGTAATTTTAGTACTGTGATTTTACAAGTTTCACTTGTATTTCATAAGGTTTTGCGGTGGTGGTACAGTGCAACAGGGGTGCTACTGGGATGTAAAAATGCGATTTGTTAAAATGTTTTCGGTATTTATTAGGGAAAATCATGATGATCATAACAGCCTACTGCATTTAATTCTTAAATATTTGATCTTCAGGAAATTTTCAGGCTCTCTATGCATAACACCGGCCCACCGCAGCCTCACCTTGTAAAGAATTTCGGGAAAAATACCGCTGTGATGTCTCTGTAATGGTTAAAACAGCGGAGGTATTTTATTTTGGGTACAACTGGTATTCTTTGGTATAATATGCTTATAGTATAATATATCGCGGCTGTGTGACGCATCCTGTACTCTGCGTTCCAGACTCTTTGGTGGAGGCTGTTGCTGTTTTTGTCTATGATGTTAATAACACAAAGCAGTGTCTTCCCACCTGTGAGTTTCTCCAGCATACTGTATATCAGATTAATGCACATGAGTCCTCATCTGCGCAACGGTAAAACCATTATTCCAATTAAGTACCCACGGTACACCATGTAGTTGAAAAGCAAAATGCAAGTTCAAATTGTCAATGTACTTTTAAAAGGATTTTGTAATTTCTTTAGAATTCTTATGCTGTTTTTTTTTAACAGAAACCATGCACCTACTGTGTGTATCCCTGTCAACCTCTCTATTTTCTTATAAACTTTCTTATATATTTCTTTCTATTTCTTATTAAGTTGATGGTAATTACATAACTGCAACATAATACATAGCATGTAACTACATGATGTGATTCAAATGATCATGCCACAGATGAAATTTCCTTTAGAGGACATTTGGCTATGCCCTGTAAACTTTGGAGCACACTGGATGCTTATGGTATGTGTGATAATCTATGTAATATCAAATCTTTTTTTATTACATTTTTATTTAATCTGTACTTACAAAATGATTGCAATATTGAATTGTGACCCCTTTTTGAAAGATCATCTACATGACCAGCAAGAGCATTTTAATTGTAGACCCATGGGAAAGAAAAATTTGTATGAACGTAAAGTTCTGTGAAACTCAAGGAAACCCTACATATCATAAAACCACTTTTGAACAGAAGGTATAATGTTTTAATGTCAAAACTAAAAAAACTTAACATCTTAAGCAACTTTTTGAAGCGAGGTCATGATAAGCACAGTGCTGCATATCAAATGCAAATGCTCCCACATGAAAATCAACAAGACTGGAGTTGGAGTTCTTACTATGAAGGTGTTTTTGAAAACCTATACTGGGCTGTTTTTTTTTTTTTGTTGGGGGGGGGGGGGGGGGGGGGGGGATTCTCACATTAGGGTTAGATCTGGATCTTAGGTGTAGATCTTAACACGACTCACCTTTTACACTCGTCACCTCCTGTTGAGACTGTTCTGCTTTCAGCTGTTTGACTTCTGGCTGCTCCTGTGCTTCCTCAAACTGCTCCTGCTCTACAGCCGGCTCCTCGTACTCCTGCTTCACCTCAGGATCCTCAGAGCCCTGGCTATCGGCAGGCTCTTCAAAGCCCCACCCGGGTTCTTGCTCCTCGTCCAATCCTTGCTGCATCTCCTCACCGAAGCCTTGCTTTTGCGGGTCCACCTCGTCTGAGGCAAAGTCGGTTGATTCAAAACCAGCAGCACCGTTCTCGTTACTGTCATCTTCCTCGTTGTTTTCCTCCTTTTCCTGGTTCTGGCAGACATCGTTTCCATCGTCATACTGAGGTACGTCAGATCCTCCGTTGTCTGATGCATCACCAGCATATTCTAGAGAAATATAACGTATGCTTCAAGTAAAAAAGTATTACCATATTATACTGTGGTACATGAGCTTGCCAAAAACAGTGGCCACACTGATATAACACTGGATGCAAACCATGAGGTGGGACAGGACAGGGGAAAGTTTAATCTAGGTACACAAGAAAAAAAGCACACACGAACATGCTGAACACTCTTTAAAAGTGTCCCTAGTCATAACATGTTGGTTTAACTTGAAGACATCCTATAGCTCAAATGCACATTAGCACTAGATTTTTTTTTACTTAAGAATTTGTTACAATTCTAAACAAACTTAAACTATTTGCTCCTACCACACAGGCTGCTGTGCTGCCTGCCAATGTGAGTATAGTTTATAGCGCACCACCTGTAGGATTATAGAGGAACTGAGATATTTCATTACCTTACATACAAACATCTATAAATTAAATTTAAAAAAACCCAATTATTATGGAGTCACTGTGGCGATACCTGAATCGCCATACAAAAGAACCACTATATGTAACTGAATCTATTTCCCCCCGCATCTCTATTATACCATGCAAACTTTTTTTTTCACATTTGGGGTTCCGGGAAAAGAAAATATTTCCAGATACACGTGCAGATCTTTAAATACCTACTTTAAATAATTACGTTTGCTTATAGCTTTTAGTGATTTGTTGTAAAGAATTTCAGGATCACATAAAAAAAAATTTTTTTTAAAGGGATTGGCTCTTATTGAATTGTCTTGTGAATCTTACTTTATCAATCAATACTAGAACAAGCTCAGAGCTGTCAAATACATTCTGAAACACGTAATTCCTTTTAATGCAATCAAGAAAAATGACAGGCTCAATCTTAGCTAATTCTCCAGGTCATTGGTATTGTTTTTAATATGAACTTTTTGCGAAAACTGCTTTTTGTAAATGACTGCAATCACTCGAATAATTTTAGGAATAAAATGACCACAAATAATTTTCTACCCAAGGCTTTAGTTAACACGAAGAAGACTTTATGCTAACTAAAACTTTTCTTGTTATAGAATTGCCCTTTCTATCTTACAGCACACAGAAGGGGTTTATTTATGGTCGCACTATCCGGTATCACCCACACGAGGGTGGGTTCCCTTTTGCCACCTTGCCTTTGGCCACCTATCCTTTGGCTGGCTCATAACGGACAAACTGATAGACTTTTTTTTCTTTTTACTTTATATCCAGAATCTTTGATTTGTGTAAAGGTGCTTTGTGACAATGTGTGGTGCATACGTCCAATATACCCAGCCCACACCTCAAATTAGCATTGCATTAATACAATGTAATGAAACATGTTTCCTACCTTTATTTATTGAGGAGTATAAAATTTTTATTTCCTACCTTGAAATAAAAATTTTATACTCCTCAATAAACTGTTAGTTTCGTAGCCTACTAGTTTCCTTCAAAATAACTTTTACTTCAAAATCATTCTGTTATTACAGTGTCATGTATTGTCCTTTAAGGGCAGTTTGTTTAATCGATTTATTTAGGCATAAAAAGGTTGGGGACCGGGGCTCGGTGGAAAGTTTCCCTCTTGCCATGCAGAAGGCACGGGTTCGATTCCCACCTAATGCCCAAACCCCAACCACTGGATGTAGTGCCGGTCCCAAATCCGGATAAAATGGGAGGGTTGCATCAGGAAGGGCATCTGGCGTAAAGCCTGTGCCTAAGTTGTTGTGCAGATCAGATAATCCGCTGTGGTGACCCCTTGGTAGGAGCAGCCGAATCAGGCATAAAAATAATACTTTGCTTGTTAGGTTTGTTTAAGAATGAATGTCAGTTAATGGAGATTTTTCCCCCCCATCACCTGCAAACGTTTTAATGTTGAAAGTTGGAGCTATTTAGGTTCACAAGCAACAAATTGCAGGCAAACAGCACCATTCCTTTTGTATTTTCTGTACTGTGAACCTTTCTGACACTTGAATGCAAGTTTCGTTATAGTTAGAGTTGCTTTGGTTTGAACATATGATTGCACTCAGTCAAATTTTCTACTAGGTTAGAATGGATTTTGCCTTAAACATGAACGCTTGTAAGTTATAAGAAAGTTTAATAAAAGTAATTTGCTCATCACCAATCATTCAGGATATGTGACATTGAACAGAAAAAGATCCGGACCTGTGAATTTGAAGTTTGAAAACCTGTTTGACCTCATTTCGTAGACCTTCCACCCAAACACTAACTGGCATCAAATAGCTCACCTCCACCCGCGCACTCCTCTTTCCCCACGTCTTGGTCCTCTTCTTCTTCTGCTGCTCCAGCAGCCTCTGCGTCTAGCGCCGCCTGCAGTCTGTCCGCTAAGTCCGCCTTCAGACCCCGAGTGTCCAAGCCGCGTTGCTGTAGCTCCTCTTTCAGCTCATTCACTTTGAGCTTTTTCACGTTCAGCGTGCTCATGTTGTTGTACGCTTACTCACGAGTCCCGCTAAACGGAAACCAGTCACCCTGTGCAAGCAGTAAAAACAAGACAAACGTGACTTTCAGCTGCAAACGCTATGATTACACACACAGTGCAATATAAATGAAAAATAAAAAAAAAGTAAAATACAAATAAATAAATATAAAATAAACACACACACTGTATATATTTTTCAAATACAAATGAATAATAAAAAAAACCAATATAAATATATTAAATATATTATATAAAATAGATGTTAAAAACTAATAAAACTAGATTTTTACAAGTATATACACAAATACACAGTATATATAATATTTATAAATATATATCTAACTAAACTAAACATAAGTAAATATATAAAAAATATATAAATATAAACGAAAAATATATAACAATCTAAATATAAATAGAATAATAAAGTACAGCTGTATGAGTGATTTGTGTGATTCAGCCGTTAGTGCCGTTTAGTCGGCTGTTAGCTAAACAAATGAAGGGTAACGTTAGCTGCTAAATAAGTAACTTCATATTTTACTTCTAATCTTACAACCTGGAATTTATCCGTTTAATCAGCAAAATATCTATGCAGGTTATTCCTGTATGCATGCATCAAGTATAAGTTGCGCTCAATAAATCTTAAAACAGCCGGTAAAAATGCGTTAGCCGTTAGCTAGCCAAGCAAGTTAGCCAAAGCTAACCAAGCCAATATTTGTTTGAACCACTAAAGCTAATATCATGCACAAGTTAAATAATTACTAAAGCAAATATAAAACGTGCAAAAAACAACTATTTGTTGCATAAAAGCTGAAAACATACCTTGTATATGTATATATGTGTGGGTTTTTTTGAGTAGCTGCGGTATACACAAGATGGAGGCTGACCGAAGCCTACCGTACTGCGCTACTTCCGGAATAGTACCAAGCTAAGCCCGCGTAGATCTCAACCAAGCCTCTGATTGGCTAGATTTGCTGTCAATCTTCGAATTCTGCCTTATCATTGGCTGCTTAATGTTTTTTAAAGTCTTTGGACATCCTTTTCTGTTCTTGAGGGCAGAATTTCACTTTCAGATTGTTAAACTTCCTGCTCAAATAAGCACATGCAAGATTGATAGAAGTCGGAATAAAAATGTAATTCTGAATAAAAATGATGCCGCTATAAAAAATATTATAGAGAAAACTGAGGTTTGTAGAATTGTTTAAATGCAAGGAAATTTTGTTCGTATCATCTTTAAAACAATCCCACAAATAATCTTCTGGCACTAGAATAAAAGTCATGATCCGCCCCTTGTTTGTTGATTGGTTTCTCTTGGCTTAGCAAGTAACGCGATCGTTTAGAATCTGCCTGGACTTGTGCCTGGATCAGGAAGCAACTCAAAACATCCTGTGGAAATCCCCAATGTATAAAATATAAAATTCAGCCGGTTGTTTGGAATGGAGAGAGAATTTGGGACAGTAGCGGCACTTGAAGCCCTCGGGTAAACGAACACACATTTACTTCCTGTTGTGTTGGACTTAAACAGCTACTAACAATGTCATGAAACTATATGAATACTTTACAGATATGGCAGTGATCTCTGTGTGTCTCGGTGTGAATGTGATGAACTGCCGTGTCCACTGCTCTCCTGGCTGGTGCTGGAGCTGAGAAAACACTGTCCTGAACTTGAAGGTATAAAATGATCTCATATATATATACAAGGTGATATCAAAAAGTTTCGACAAGCTCTGTTTTTTCGCCTTACATCCTCCCTCACACCCCTTAAAACCTGGCAGCAGAACGTTATTGATGGTACAAATCCTCGTTACACAATGCCACGGATGTCGAAACAGACAATCAGCATGCACTTAGTTGAGCTGCAGACCTGCCTCGCCTTTTTCGGTCGTGGAGTCGATGGGCTCTTCCACTGTAAGGACTGTTGCTTCGTCTCAGGGTCGTACCCATACACCCAAGTTTTGCCGTATAATCCTTGTCATGAAGGACAGGTCATCCACGGCAGGAGTTATTGGCAGCCTGGATCAACAGCCTGGGGATGAACTTGGCAGCAACACAGTGTGTGCAAATCAGACTTGAGGATTGCCTGGACTGTTCTGTATGGCAGCAATATTGTGGATTGTTCTCCGCCGATCATCTTGAACAAGTTGGGGAATGATTTCAACATTTTCAGGGGTCAAGCTTTTGGAAGGTCCCCTTAATCTCTTATCGTCTTCCAGTGATGATCTTCCACTCTTGAACCTTGAACGCCTCACCACAGCATCGTCATAAACTTGGTGAATCATGTCAAACATCTCTGTGGCAGATTTGCCCAGTTTCACACAGAACTTCACATTGACTCTTTATTATAACTTGCTGTCCATGATGAAATAGCATAAGGTAATGCATGTTGCATAGCTCCCAATGTATACAGGATGATGTCTTTTGGCGCACTGACTTATGAAGGTCAGCGCTCCCTGTGACTGTGTGTGCGCAGCCTTGTGCTGCCATCTGCTGGTGTGTTACAAAGCTAGTCTTTTTGAATATATATTGGGAATATATATGAAAAGTATTGAAGTAAAATCCATCTACCAGTATGATCTTGGAGTTTGGAGGAAACCTGAGAACCCGGAGACAACCCACACGGGCACAGAGAAAGTTTGATGATTATACAATTGTGATGCTCTTATGACTGAATGAGCACAAATCCCCACAGCCACACTCCAAAATATAATGGAAAGCCTACTCAGATTACAATTTGGAAGATATTATAACACAAACAGGGCATTAAATATAAAATGGGATGTTCAACAAGCACATATGAATCTGATGGTCAATTGTCCACATTCGTTTGGTTGTAGTGTATGATGAGTGTGTTCATGGTGCCTTGAGATGAACTGGCATCCCATATACTCTAGGGATGTATTCTTGTCCCACATCTATTTTTTTCTTGATAGACTTTAATTCAATCATGAATTTGATCAGGAAAATAAATGGATAAGGAAGAGGAACAAATAAATAATCGACTGTATTGATGTACACTACCAGTCAAAAATTTGGACACACCTTCTAATTCCATGATCTTTCCTAATTTTTATTTCCTTCTACATTGTAAAGCAATGCTGATTTTGCCATCCAAAATATGCAATAATCTCTTTTAAACAGTCGAAATGATAATGTTATACTCCGTAAAGCATTAATAACAGCTCTAATCTGAGACACTATTTGTTAATTGGTGATTTCTGAGGCTGGTAACTCTAAGTGAATTTCTTCGCAGCAGAGGTAAGTTTTGGTCTTGCTTTCCTGGGAAGGTCTTCATGAGACGGTTTCATCATGGTGCTTGATGGGTTTTGCAAATGCACTTGACTATACTGTTCTTGCAAGAACTATTCTTGAACTGCTGACCTTCGTGTCTTAAAATAACAACTGACTGCTGTTACCATAATTATCTAATGCCATACTGTATGTTATTTTATAGTTTAAATAAAAACCCAGTATTGTTCTAGACTGTGAAAAAAAATAAATCCAAACTTGTGTCCAAACTTTTGACTGGTACTGTATCTACTGTAGTGTTGCATGGTGTTTTGCATGAACATGCTGGTACTTCTACACAAACTTTTTATTTTTATTTTTATTTTTTTACAGGAAACAGTGGCACCATCCTGGCCAGGGAACTGAAAGAGGTCCTGAGAGTCATGCTATATCCTTGTGACACGCTCACCACAGAGACGCTGACTCCCGTTCATCTCAAAAGAATAACAGGTAAAGCATGGTGCCTTACATAATATATGAAGTAATATATGTCAGGTCTGAAAGTATTTGGACAATGACTTAATGGTTGTGAAATAAAACAATAGATATGTGATTGAAGTGTCGATTTCCAGATTTAATTAAGGGGGTTTAACAACAATATAGCATTAAACGTTTATGGTGTACAAACATTTTGGGGGTGCTGTCTGTTTTGGAAGTCCCTTCGTTTTTTTCAGGTTTAAAAGGAATTTTTGGGGGAAAAAACAACTTTTTAATACTAGGAATCCATGTACGTCAAGAAATTCCAAGTTTCTTCCATTAAGATGCTTTGCCAGGTATCTAATTCATTCACTTTGTTTGTGGCACATCAGTTTTATCTTAAGTAAGTGAACAGCAACTCAACTGGGTTTTTTCATTTAGTCTGAAAATCTACACTTTAGAAACACCTTCATCAAATTCATCATGGTTTGTGTGCAAAAGCAAAAAAGTGTTCTTTTCCACTATACTTATGGACCAGACTGTAGCTTATCTTTAAAATTCTTTAGCAACCAATTGAACATATGTTTAAGCTTCATTTAAAAGTGTAGATTGTACTGTACACCGTACTGTAGTTATCTTTAGATGTCAAAATTTAAAGTAGATGATTGTTGTTTTCAGAGTTCCTGGTGTCAGAGTTACAAGCAGTTTGTATGGTAAAATACAAAGAGTGCAATCCTGGGGATACTGAGCCTTTGAGCGAGTCAGGAAAAGAGCAGAGACCGAGAGAATCGAACCCAGATACTCAGGATAAGACTGAATTAGATGACAAAGAGGTAATGAAGGAATTGACCAAGTTGTTTCAGGCCCTAGATATGGATCCAGCTTCACAGCTCAGTGACGTCTGCTCGCAGGTAGGAAGAGAAGACACAAGCATACAGGCTGTAAATACGCTGCGAGGTAAATGTGTAATAAATAAATCTTCATTTGTGCAGGTAGAGTCAAGAATATCCTCTCTCCCAGAGGGTAAAGTGCAAGAGCCGTTGCTAAAGACTAATCTCAATTCTACACAATGGGTAGGTATTGTTTGAGCAACATGACCCCACCGCTTAACAACTCTTCCGCTTGTGTTTTTACAACTTGATTGTTTTTCAGAGCGAGCTGAATCAGATTAACCGATCCCTCTGCAAGGACTATGATTGCCGTCGGCAGATGATGATCAAACGATTCCATGTCACTCTCCAGTCATTTGCATGGGGAGAGAGAGGAAAGGTAGACAAATAGCCACCTATTTGCCAAAAATCCCAAAAATGTTTTGTTTCGTTTACTTGACTTTATATAAAATGTCACATCATGTACAAAAAACAAACTGAAGAAAGTTTACTACCCTTTTTTTTTTTTTAAATAAGATTTTTATAAAAGTTGTCGAAAAACCCTGTTTTGTAGTGTTCTCTATATCATTTAAAGGGTTTCAAGTAGAAGCCTTTTAAGAATCAAATAAGCTTTGACTAACTAAATAATCCTTAATGAATCATTCGAGGTGTATAAAATTACTTGTTAAAGTACTAACATCATCATATCATTATATTGTATTTGATATACTATATCCTTCTTACACTAAAGGTTCTTTAATTATCCATCGGAAACAACCCTTGGGTTAAATATAGAACCTAAAAAACAATGTTCCTCATTTTAAGGAACTAATGAAGAAACTAATTGACCCCTTAAGCAAACCAAGTACCAAGTCAGTTTTAAAATCTTAGAGATTTTGATCATGTTCTAGGTATTAAGAAGAAAGTTTTTTTTTTTTTTACTGTCTAGTTTCTTTATGGATTATTTGAATAAATAAGCAAAAACGTAATAAAAGCTTCTTATCTGCCAAATTAAGGGTTCAATATTTGTTATGCTACATACAAAACCTGAGATTGCAACTGAAGAACCTTTTAATGGTTTTAATTTTGAAAGAGTGCATTACTAAGAAATATGATGTTCTTTTATCCCCACAGCCCTAAAAAGGGGTTCCTCAATGGTTCTTTAGATAAGGTCTACTTGTAAAAATGTGTTTAAGAAGTAGTGTCATAGAAGGCACAATTATGGGTTTTCCAGGAAACCTTTTTATTTTTGAAGATATAGAACTTTAACTGGTTTTGTTGGTCCTAGACACCCGAGGATAATGTAAAAGATTCATTGTGGTGGAAAATTATTTTTGTATTTTTGTAAGGAAAATTTGATTAAGGAATCATAGAACAAAGAAGCCAAGGGAACCAAAATATTATCTTATATTTTGACTTATATTATAGATTTAGCTTGAACTTTTTTTTTTAAAAACACATAATGTGTGTACACCGATCAGCCTTAACATGTATATAAAATTACAACGCAATAAAATTACAACACAAAACATTATGCCCAGTGTTGTATAGGTTTCCTTTGTGCTGCCAGAGTGGTTTGGGCATCTCAGGGCAACACTTTATAAGACCTATGGGGGTATGTGAGTGGTGTGCTGTGAGTGGTGGAAATTGGCCTCCATGGATCAGATTTGTTTGTCCAGCATTTGAGATCTTGGGATTTTGAAGGCCGTGTCTGCAGGCTTAGGCTCTTTGCCTGTCACACTGTGGTGCACAGCATTGACCTTTTTTTCTGTGATTTGTGCTGCATTGGCTTATTGTCAGATTGGACCAGACACGCTGGCCTTTGGTCACATTTAACTGTATTTATTTGTTCTTTTTAGGAGCGCAGTACTCTGATGTCCACTGTACCCCAGTTTGCATCACCACTTCTTGAATCGTCAGTTTCCGTTGCGCTGTTACTAGCAGCAAGAGAAGATCAGTCTTGTATTCTGCCCGTGACTGCAGGACCGTCAACATCTATTCACAAGGTGCTGCTTTTACAGAACCCAAATATACACATGGTCCATTTAATGATTCATGCTTAGTAGTCCAGCAAACCTAACCTAGCTTATTTTTCATTGTGAAGGTGCTGATGGGTAGTGTGCCGGATAGAGGAGGTCGACCTGGAGAGATCGAGCCTCCCATGCCAATGTTCACTCGACGTAGTGAAGGAGGCGACAGGCAGCGTGAAAAGAATAAATTCAAGAGACGGGAGTATTCTGGGAAAAAGAAAAAAAACAAGAATAGATAGTACTGATATTGACATGAACCTGAAAGCTGAACTAGACAGAATAATTGCGGGCTGTTGAGTTGCATACAGTATATGATATTATGTATGAATTAATCTTATATCCGTTTGATTCTGATTAGCTTTAATTTACCGTTAAATTCAAGGTGAAGTGTAAATTAGATATTTAATTTAATGTACACTACAGAGATTATAACTTTACTGTATATTTTGATGTTTGACCTGTAATATTTGTATACAGACTTAAAGAATACATATTATGCATGATTCCAGTATAATTTTTGCCCTATTGCTTTATTTCTTTTGTACAACTGTTCTGACAGCTCAGTTATTTAATGCTTTAATTTGAGTATGAGTGCTGACAGCTTGTCTATTGCAAAACAGTCCTAATTTATTCTTATACTTAATTCTGCTATGTGGATTTTCATTCCATAGGCCACTGACAAGAGTAAAAGCTAATTCCGTTTTTTAATTTAATTTCAGTAAAGATTAGAAAGTGGAACCAGGCTACAGCAGGAAGTCTACTTTTTTTATTTCATTTTTATTATAAAGTTTCATCCAGCTCTAGACCTGTTTAATTCGCACTAGGATTTTCTGTTTGTTTGTTTGCATTTCTGTTATGAAGCACGTGTGAAGAGGATTTTGTGTGGTGCTGAAATGGTTAAGGGGAATGTTTGGTCTGGTCACCAAGGGCAACATGGCAAGCTCCAAAATAAAACCAGCAGAAACTTTCCAATCTCACAGACTACCAGGAGTGTTTGTTTAGAAACTTTTTGATTTATATTTAATAAGATACTCAGGGATCAATCACAACCATGAATGAGATTTAATGCCTTTTTAGACGTGGGTTTAATCAGGCGCACGATTTAACCATGTCGGGAATTGCGCACGCGTCAACGCAGAGCATCCGACCTTACAAGTCGTGTGAGGAATACCTCTACGCGATGAAGGAAGACCTGGCCGAGTGGCTGAAGGACTTGTACGGCGTGGACGTGACGGTGGATAACATGGTGCAGGCGCTCCAGACGGGCGCGCTCCTGTGCGCTCACGCCAACAACGTGACGCGCGCGGCCGCCGAGTTCCAGCGCGAGCACCGCGGCACGCGAGCGCACCTGCCTGCCTCAGGGGTGACTTTCACGAGCTCGGCTCAACCCGCAACGTTTCTGGCTCGCGACAACGTGTCCAACTTCATCAGCTGGTGTCGAAATGAGATGCACATTAAAGGTAGGGGTGGGGAAAGAAAACAAGATTAGGAAAGGTGAAAAAGAAGTGTAGAAAACATTATTGACGGAAGGAAATTTTTGTCCAATTTGCATCAATTATTCTATTAGGTCTGTTTGCTTAGAAATAAATCAGTTAGGCTACTTACAGGTATCTTGCTTTATTTGCACATCAAAATGTAAAACAGTGAAATAGAGATTTAAAAAAAAATCAGACTTTAAAAAAAAAAATAATGTCTCTTCATTCAATGCAACAACTTGGTTAAAATGTATGCCATATGTTAAAGGTTAAAGTTATCAATAGCCTTTTATTTAACAAGACACTACAGGTCAATTTTAATTAGTTTTTTTTAACTAATTAAATTTTTTTTTTTTTTAAATAATAGAATAAAATTTCATCAGGTGTTTTGTACTTGAAAT
>JAOVVA010000031.1:11714206-11727363 GCA_028565275.1 Leiocassis micropogon
TGTAAAGCTGCTTTGGGACAATGCCAATTGTTAAAAGCGCTATACAAATAAAATTGAATTGAATTGAATTGAATATGATAGGGCAGCATGGTGGTTAGCACTGTGGCCTTGCACTTTCAGGGTCCAGGTTTGAATCCCACGTCAGGTCTGTGTGCATGGAATTTCCATGTTCTCCCTGTGCTTGGTGGATTGGCACACCATCCAGGGTGTACCCTGCCTTGTGCCCAGTATATAGGCCACAGTTTATACAAACATTTTATTAATTCAGTTATTGAGTTAAAGATGCAAAAAAAAAAAGATGGTTTAATCAAAGATTTGATTAAAGTTACCAAAATTACATTTGCACCTTTATTATCTTACTTTAATAAGAGCTTGTTTTTTCCTCCTTACCTGTGATACTGTATGTTTGTAAGAAAATTGTGTTGTAAAAACGGATTCATGTTTCAGTAATAGACCAAAATATTACAAAAGACAACGGCCATAGTAGCTTTGTCTGTTACCTATCTTTTCTTTCATTTCTTTATATCAATGACTTCAGTTTTCTGACATCAACAAAGGAGACCACAGTTAGCTACAGTAGATTCATCTTTCTCAGGTCTAAGACATCTTTGGATATTTGGCCAAATATTCCACCTACAAAAATGTTCATATAAAAGCAATTATTTAAGCCTTGTTTTCCGTGAAAGTTCATTGATACTTCTCTAAGGGGTTTTAAAAACTATAAAACATTCTGTTTAATGTTGTGTCCGTTGGAAACGATATTGAGGGTTATTACTCAGTCTTACCACAAGAGGGCGCTCGAATAATGGCGCATAATCTTGTGAGGGGAAAATAACTGATTTAATTTTTGTTGCTGAAAATTATATTAATTTAGACCAAAGTTTTGTATGTGTAACAAAACAAGCTGATAGGATACACACACACACACACACACACACACTAGATGGAAGCTTGTAGCAGGTTACCTGTAATAACCTCTTTACATAAATTAGCTTCATGCTATGTTGATATAAATGTTGTCCTTCTGACATAATCTTTAGTCATGAGCTGTTACTTTAGCTGTTATTTTTATAAATATGCCCCTCCTGGACCTTGACATTGCTACAAAAAAAATCTCACTCTGTCCCTATTGTTGGACTGGGCCCCAAAAATCACACGTGTGTTTCTTTAGGCTTGTTTGAGTTTTGGTTGGTACTTTAGGAAGGTGAAATGTTCTTATATTAGTCCTCATTTAGTACATATTAAAGCCAATAATTATAATGATATTATTATCTTGTCCACAATCAACTCCATTCTATTATTATGCAGTGCAAGAATGTCTTGTCTTTTGTGGTGCACTGTAATCAACGTACAATAAATGTACCAAATATGGTCCATCTGAAATCGCTGATTAGATAGATTGATAAAACTGCTTTAGACTGTAAAACTCTCAGCATCTTCACAATGTTACTGTCCTCCATCCTTCTGCAGACGTTCTGATGTTCGAGACAGACGACCTTGTGCTGCGAAAGAATGAGAAGAATGTGGTGCTCTGCCTACTCGAGGTGGCTCGACGAGCCTCACGCTTCGGCATGGCCGCACCTGTGCTTATACAGCTGGAGGAGGAGATCGAGGAGGAGATTCGTGAGGAGACCAGGGAGCCTGTGGTCCAGAGATGCTCGATAAACACTGAGAACGTGGATGAGATGGTGACCGGCTTGTGATTTGCTCTATAAATTCAAATAAATCCTGTCCGTACACAACACCATTCACTTGTAGGGTGAGATGTTGTAAGCTCGCCCCTCAGACAAATCGAACATGACAGTCAGTGTTTATTAATTTTGTTCGATTTCTCCCAATTTTCTCCTCAATTTGGTCACCTTTCTGTATAAGGTAATGCTGAAGCAACCAATCAGCTTATAAGTATCAGCTTATAAGTATCCATAATACTCTAGGAACGGGTAGGTGGTATTCTCACCATTCTCCAAGATACATTCTAGATTTACATATCGTTTAAACAATAAAGTAAATTAATAACTGAAATACAGACAAAGAAATTACATTCAGTCCTTTGCGCAGACACAGACACTATTAAACATGGTTGGCTGGCTTGTAAAATATGTACACTGGCAGGGATGACGCATAACCTTGTCCTAACCTCAATCAGAAACATAAATTTCTCTCGAGGCAGGTTTACATTCTGTCAGTGGAGATTAATAATCAAGCAAAGTAGGACGGACCTCCTGTAAAGAGGACCGTGATTTGTAGGATCACTTCTCATTGACATGCAGGATCCTGTTCGTACTTTTTTGATTTCTTGAATGAGGAAAAAAAAGCATGAGGCAAGTTGTAGTGACCTGAGTAAGTGGGATATTGCAAGAGAGACTGTTTGAACCTCTGTTTGTTTTTCACCTCCTATGTGTACAGGTTCAATATCTCATAAGTCGCTGCACTTGTCCCAGTCAGTTTCCCATGGTGAAGATCTCAGAGGGCAAATACAGAGTCGGAGACTCCAGCACCATCATATTTGTGCGAGTAAATACTCCTCAATGTCTTCTTTTCCTTCCCCACCGTCATCTTATAGTGTCTTCTCCTATTAATACCCATGTCTGTTTCTGCTCTGACATAAAACTTTTACACACTGTTAGTCCTTCTATAGCATATGCTTTCTATTACACAATGTGTTTATACAGATCTTAAGGAATCATGTGATGGTAAGAGTGGGTGGAGGATGGGACACCCTGGAGCACTATCTGGACAAACATGACCCCTGCCGCTGCACATCTCTCTGTGAGTGTGAGCACTCATCTAGCAGCGTTCCAAAATATATTACACCATTTATGTTTTTGTAAACAGCATGCTTCTGCCATGTTTGATATTTCAGCTTGGTAACTATTAAATATATGTGGCTATTGCATTTATGAATGAAGAAGACATTTCTATTATTATAATAATAATATTAATTATTATTATTATTATTGTTATTATTTTATGCCCCTAAGTAAAGGCCAGTCAGCCACTGAACACAGATGCGTTTAATTTGTACGAGCAAATGTAATTGCCTTCCTGAAAGCGCTTAAAGCGTAAACAAGCATTTTTTTTCCCATAAAGCGTGGGCATGGGAAAAAATGAGTCTCTGTGTTTGAATACGGTTTCTCCCTGCTTTTTCATCTGTCATCAATCTGCTGTTAACATATCTAATATTTCTTATGTAATAATGGAACATTGTGAGCTTGCCCGTTTTTCACGAATAGCAACTAAGAGAGAAAATAGCACAGACGTTTTGTACCTGCCCCACAAAACTTTCTGTAATAGATATATGTTCTGACGCTGGCACTTAAGGTCGGTATTGGTATCAGGAACGGAACATGCTGTACTGATATGGTAACTGAAGCTAGCAACCTATGTAGTGTAAGGACTTCATTATTTAAATGTATTTACGCATTTAAAAATAAAACTATTATACTAAAGCGTATAGCCTCTCTCTGGACAGAACAACAGAATGCTGACAAACAACAAAGAGACATTTAAATAAGCCATTTACTAAACATACAACTACAAAATGTGACTTTTTAGTTCAAAATTTATCAACCAATAGAAATTAATGTTATTTATTTATAATACAGAAGACTGCCTTTGCATATGGTAACTTTTTTGGTTTATCAGGTTTTGGCACCTTTAATGTCAGAAAAAGTTATGATAAGTATAGGTACTTTTTGTCAGGAAATACCGTGCCTTCCTATTATGAATTATCTGAAACATCCTTCAGTATAGATACAGATAGGCAGAAATATTAACCTGGCAGTATTACAGTAGTAAATAGCAGTGTTTTTTGTGCCATCAGAATTTCAGAGAAGAAATAAAATTTTTATCCAAGTTTTATGTCTTGTACAGTCTTCCATTTAGTACAGCCACGCTACTAAACTCAGCTAAGATATTCAACAACCACATTTCTGTTTGAAAATTACATGCAGAGAACTATAGAGGGAGAATAATAGGGGCCTGAGAATAGAACCCGGTGGGACACCATATTGTTTTTTTTTTTTTAACTCTCTGCATAATCTCTATTATGTGAGTGGAGTCTGCTGGGATAATAACAGGATATATCTGATTGCATTCATGCCTGATGAAATCTAAGCATGCTGCGGGAGCTTGCTGTCATGATCCGAGAATATTAAAAGCACAAGTGTCTTTTAGTTATCAAAGAGGCTCTAAACCATAGAAACAAAGCCCTTGTTAAACCAGCGCTGTAAGGATTACATAACCCGAGCTTCTGGTGAGTACAGATAAGCATCCCTTTCACTCATTTGACTTCTGTCGCTCTTGTTCCCTTGCTAGCCCATAAACTGGCTCAGCGCCCTGGCACTCCAGTCCATGAGATCAAAGCCAGGCACTGTGGGCCTGATGGTCAGGCTACGTCTCAAATCTCTTTGGTGCTGAGCCGAGCCCAATCCCCCCTCGACCCTGTAGTCTGGACTCCTTCTGCTGCCACTAGAATCCAGAGGTCAGAGCCAGGGCTCAGGAATAGCCCCTCTCCTAACAAGTAAGCAAATAAAAAATACATATTTTCACAGAATTAAATTATGGTATCATAAATTAAATGTACATCAAGAAAATCAAGAAAATTAATGAGTACGGAATTGTTGCCTGAAATGTGGAAGAAAATTTATTTAAATGATATATAATTTACAAATTATTTTATTTGGCATACATTGTTAAATACTAGGGATGGGAATCACCAGGGACCCGTGATACAATATTACCACGATACCCAGGTTCTAATTCAATTGGTATTGCGATTTTGTATGTATGATTTATGAGTTTATAAATATTCAGATTATTTTTTTCAGATTCTAAACATACTTAGCATATTATTTGGATGCTGTGCGTCATAAACTGTATAAATAGCTTAGATCATGCTACATGTGGAATTCTAGAGAAACTGCAACATTTTACCACCCCAAATGCAAACAAAAATTAATAAATTATTATTTTTTTTAAATCATTCTTTGGAGTGAATGTGGCAGTACATGAATTGCCTGACAAAAGAATGACAATACATCACCGAATCAATTTCCTCCCCCTATTTCTATTAAAAACGTTTTAATTTAATTGAAACGAAATCTATACTGTGTTGGATAATACGCCACCACCATGATGCCTCCACCATCAACAATCCTACTGCTTCTTGTAAGAAAAAAATGAGGAAGATTCCCAGTAGAAAAGAGAAGTTAAATGCAGCGTAACAGAAATACATAAAGCGCTTCGGATACCTCTGAGTCAAACGAATAACTCCAAATATCTGGACTATACTAGCAAACCCTCCAACTTAATTCTTAATGTAAATAGAACTCATTGTAAATACAATATACTGAAACCATTTGTAATTAACATATTTTGATCAATGGTGGTGATCGCATCTTCTTTTGATAGCTCTTGATGGTCCACTGTCTTACCCAGCTGTAGGTAATAGACTATCACTCTTCACAAGTAAGATTCACATCTTACTGCGATCTGAATGGATTGTCTCTATGAGAGTTGAACCATTTGGAGGATAAGCATCAAACATACTCTGGAGTGGAATTTCATACATTCTTGTGTCCAAATCTTAAAAAGACAAGACACATGAAATGGCAATGGTGAAAAAAAAAATCACAGCTAACCAAAAGCAGACCTTTAATTCCTAATCTTAAAGTACCAAACTTATGTCATACAAGAAAGAAGCTATTATAAAAATGTTTTATTCATTTGACTTGTTCCTGTTTGGATTAATCCCAAAATTGAATATCAGTTTATCTGCTCTTTAAAATAATTATTCCATATTTATCAACTCATTCAGTTGATAAGATATCATATTTAAGGTTATCACAGATAAAGGATCAAAAGACAAAAACCACCCAAATACCTCCCCCATAAAAGGTTTTTTTCCCCCAGTGAACTCAAGTGCAATAACAGGAGTAAATGGAGTTTGTTATTTTCCACCCATGCATTTCAGTTTCTTTTGAGGACCCAAAGAAAACAGCAAAAAGAAATCGATCCCTGAATGTCCCTGAATGCCACAGATGTTAAACACAGCACGGCTGCACTGAATCAGCAGGTTAATTAGAATCAGCAAGGACTCATGGAAGGTTAAAGAGAATCTTCAGGAAGATGTAGTTTATATATGGTGAACCTTAAGGGTATTTCTGAATCCTGGTTAAATTTACACAATCCAGCTGGTCAGGATCTTAAAGCTTAATAGAACAAAGTCTATATTTTCATTCATTTAAATACACTGTTGTTTCTATAAGACCTACACGTTGACATGTATATACTCGGCATAAGTGGATTAAAATTATTGTGTGTACTGTAATTGTTGCTAGGATGACATCAACATGGCAACACATCATATTCTAATAAATAAAAAAACGTGCTAATGTTGTCAAATTACTGTAGTGTAAGATACTTGGCGATTTTGAAAAATATTTATTTTGCAAGCTTCGTCGTGTTTTATGCCTTACTTATGCAATAGGCATAATTTGAAAGCCATTTGGTTATCATTTTTTATCAATTTCAGCTCTGGCTGTAAGTGTGACAGAAATCCATTTAGGCCTGTAGACTTGGCCCTTAATTAATCAGATGTCAAATAATCTTTACTGCTCAGAAATCTGTGTGTGTGTGTGTGTCAGAAAATAATGTGGACGTTTCTAAGCAGCTGTGAGAAACAGTATTTATCACTACTCTGAATTGTAGTTCATCTATCCTTTGTCAAGTGTAGTCAGCCGTCACTTCATCATTCATTCTGAATCAAATTCCCATCGCACCGCAATTATCTCTCAGCAACACTGCTGCGAAAACAGTACAAACAATAGAGGCAAAAATTGCATGGGTAATGGTTTTAAATCATTGGTATTGCACCAGTCCTATCATCTCATACAAATTTAATGAGAATGTCCAATGTTAAGCTACTTAATTACTGCAATACACTAAAACAAGCTTCTGCCTTAGCACTTTAACGTTCAGGTTCCCAACATTCAGCCTCAAAGTGCACTGAATTGCTCTAAATTAAAATTCTTTTACTAGTTCATAGCAGGACCATATCGGTTTTTGGAAGTCCTTGTTACATATTTTGATCCATATGATCAATATGATCCATTCCGAAGAAGCACAAACCATGTAAAAAGTCCTGAAGAACCACTATGAACATTTATATATTTATAAACACATGCGTGATTTCTGTGTGCTAAAACAAAATGTTCAAAGTATTCAGAGTCCATTTTAATAACCAGCATACAGTACATTACATGATCTGGATGAAGAATTTGTCCCCAAAGCATTTGCAGTTATCACATTGCAATTATCCATGACCTATAGTAATGTTAGTATGCTGTAATGGCAACAGCCCTGAATGCCCCTTTAAAATATACACCATGGTCTTAAAAATATTAATAATGGTTTTATGCAGCTTTCCTCATTCTGACGTTTAAGCCGTAATTACCCTGATATTTAAAGTCTGATTTACTCTGATATAATCAAATATGCTCCATCCGAAGTGCTGCTATTTCCTGACAGAGGGCTGAGTGACATGTTAATGTACACAGCTTTAAATAACTACAAATATACTGTAAGGAAATAATATTACCATTTAATTAAGACATCCAAAGCTCATCTGGCTTCATGGGTCTTTTTTCAGACTACGGGTCCCTTGCCGACAGACCCACTCTGACACTAAGGAAGTGCTGAAGTCCACTACCCGAACAGGCAGAGAACCCAGTAGGGTATCTCCATCTCCACGTCTATCCAGCAGTCTTCCACGGCCAGCTCACTCGTCCACCCCAGTGCGACCAGAGACTCAGCGTCCGAGTACACCCTTGGTCTTGCAGAAGGTCTACAACCAGACCTTTCCTCCATCCCAACAAGGATCAGACAACAGACTTGGGAACAACTGGACTAAGTCGCAGATTGTATCAAAGCTGAGACAAAATGCCACACCTGGGCCAAAGAACTACCAGGAAATTCAAAACATTCCAGAAAAGCCACTTTCAGCTCGGCATTTCCAGTGTGTTACAGCAGTTCAAGGTCTCGCAACCAACAAAAACACTTTACTAAACCACCAAGACTCTCAAGCCGGTAGGAATGCCAGAAAGAACCCAGGGTTCATTCGGACATTTTCCCCTACAAAAGGGCTAATAGGTGTCATACCACCAGGTGATGGGCATAAAAGCCCCCTTGCGTCATCAGAAGATTCACCTCGACCTACAATACATCAAGAAAACGAGAATAGCCACCAAAAATCTTCACATCACGACAGAAAGCAACATCCAGAGGCCACTGTACTGAATTCTGTCATCAACGTAAGCAAGTCAGACTTCAACAGCACCATGGTGGCGCCATCACAAGCTGGTTCTGTTGTAAATGCAGAAAACAAATTTAGAAATACAGACAGAAGCTTTCTCTATACTCCTCCTCCAATCAGTCCTGCTCAGGAGGCCATTCTATACCAGAGCCTTGAGGAGGAGATCCTGTTTAATCTAAAACAGCTTGGCATGGACTCCGATTCAGAGAATGAGGAAGACAATAGTGAGCCTGACATTCCAATGATTTCTCCAGAGAATTCGCATGAGATCAGGAAACCTTTTACCCACAACACATGCTCTGGTGCATCATATTCATCCTCTGGAGAAACTAATGCCAGAGATGCTATTTTTAAAGCTGTTATTGCTGAGCTTTCCAAAGAGAGGAAGCCACTTGAGAAAGTATCTATCGATGGTTGGGTTCATTTCTCCAGAGATCTCAGAGACGAGAAGCAAGAAAGACAGACTAACACAGATTTAAGACAGTTGAGTGTTTCCAAACCCTCTATGGCCAGTTCCTGGTCTTCCCTAGGCTCGAGCATGGATTCAAAAGATTCTGCTGAACAGTCCAAGACCTCTGAAGCGAACAACTGTGGGACTGGGAATAAGGAGAAGCCCCAGGCCCCATCCACATGTCACAGGAGGTCCTTGAAAAAGCCAGAAAGAGTGCCTTCCATTTATAAATTGAAACTGAGACCTTGTGTCCGCCCCAGACGAGACCATAGACCGGACAAGACACCTACAAAGATCCCCAAACCACTTTGTTATAGAAGAAGTCCAGGAGACACTCAGGACAATTTGTCACTACAAAATACTGTTAATGCTGTTTACTCCAGGAGATCTTCTCAAACTATATCCAAATTCAGTGCCACAAAGTGCAAAGCAGGGGATCAGGGGATTATTGTTAATCAGGAACTCGAATTCTGGTTATAATTATTGTCTTTTTATATAAAGGTATATTTTTGCTTTCATGTTTTGTATCTTAGACTCTAGCAGGGGTGAACTTATTTAGGTATGGGATTAGTAACCCAATTTAGTAACCATGTCATCCTTGTCAGGGTCACAGAAGATCTTGATCCAAACCCTATCCTCCCTTCTGGATGAGAAACCAGATGGGTATGGGTTCACTTGCACCAGGATGCCAAACCATTATGTTTCAACATGTATGGCTGAACCAGAACTCTAGACTTAAGAGTCTTGAGGCAACAGTACTACTTCAAGCACCTGCTGTGCTGCTTTGATACTTTTATATTTTTACATTTGCTTTATTAAATAATGCTCTTATTTGAAATACCTGATGAACAAATTTAGCCGTTGCAGTTTGGCTGTGCAGGGATTTAAGTTTCACTCAGTAGCCCAAAGACTAACCAAGCACATACCAATTTCCCAGAAGGAAAAGCAGCATGACAAAAATCACTACAAACATGTTTAGAATTGTTTGGACCATGCTTAGAATTTCCAACATACACATGCTGACATGCTTTGGCTTTATCAAATAAGCACTTTTTTTCCTCAGGCAGATGGAAACTGGGAGGCTTGCAGAAATAGAAAAGCACACACTGTATTATTGTTCACAGTCAGATGCTTCACAGCTGAGCCTTGATGCGAAATTACTCACAGACAATAGACAAAGGTTTCCCTATTAAAATCTATATTAGTCCCAACTAATCGGCCATAAGTGGTGAGTGCATGTACAGTACGGGCTTTTTTGTTTATCCATAAAACAATATTAAAAATAGCGAGAGACAGCCTTAATTTCACACTAGTGCGTTCCAACTGAGGTTATTCTTAGCCGTTTTCTCCCTATATCGGTTTTGCCAGTCACCTTGTGGCCTTGTTTTTGCCAGTGCAGCCTTTATAAATAAACCCTAGTGTAAGTCTGGGGCTATTTATAGTCTCCTTGAAACTGCAGTCTATAACACCAGAGCAGAATCTCTCTCTCTCTCGCTTTCCTTTCTCCAAATTTCTCACAGAGGGGAGGACAATTTCAGACCTCTCATGATTATCTGTAGGCATGAAAATTGGTCTGATGTGGACAAAGCAGGTCAAAAACCATTCGTTTTTTTTCTCCTGCAATTAACGCTCAACATTTAGTGCTAAATGGATAAATGCTCCATTTCTGCTCCATGTTGTCTTTTTTTTTTTTTTTTTTTTAAATAGATGCCATTTTCTAAAATGCACGATGTTTAATTTGGATCAGAAATAACTTTTTCTGTGGTAACATAATAAAAAAGAACATGATCCGATTACCAGCAAGACGATTTATTATCATTTGTAGTGCAACAATTACATCCTGAATTTCAGTTGTTTATGATGCCATGATGATTGATTTATACATGATATCAGATACCTTGATTTCTTATTAAGACTTGATAAGACTTGATATTAGGGCAGATTTTTCACAGATATTAATATTAAGCTTAATGCACAGTCAATTATTAGGGATCCTAGATTTAAAATATGTTTAAATATAAGACCAGGCTTACCGTAACACTCGGAAAAAAGGGTAGTAACCTCTACTATTTCTCTACACCTTTTGGATCTCTCTCTCTTTTAAACCTAAATAGGTGCATATACAGTACGTATATGGTGTAGTATATCTTAAAAGCTTTACTCTATGGTCCAATTATATACCTAAGAATCTTTTGGAAAGATTCCACAATATAATCACATATTAAGTCATTAAAAAAATAAGCATCAGGAAAAGATAAAGTTTCGTACCCTTTTGTATTTGAGTAAGGCCCATAAATATCTTTTGTATTATATTTTACCGTATATGAGACAATTATTTTTTTCTGTCAGTAGTGGAAAGTGAGTCAAGGTTGTGAAAATAAAAATTCCAACCTTTCTCACTTAAAAAAAGATTGAATTTAAGAAATTATTTACGTTTCAGTTATGAGGGGCAATATCTGAACTAGATATGAAATTAAAATACAGAATGTTGTATAAAATATATTCTTTAGGCATCATGAGGACTGTCAAAGCTGTCAGAGGGATGTAATAGCAAATTTTATAGTAGAACATATTTCTTGGCAATATTGTGCTGTCCTTCTGGATGAAAAATGAGGTCAAGCTTTATATTATAGAAGAATAAAATGTGAACCCTCCTGTTTGCTCGCTTCTGGAGAACTACAGTTCTGTTCAAAAGTCTTGAGCCAGCCCTCATTTCTTCATATTTTGCTTCCCAAGAGCCAGACTTTATTGTATTATTTTTGCTGCAGTCTTGAGGAAAAGTTTTCCAGGCTTCCTGAAGGCCTTTCATTTTCAGTCCAGTCCCTGTACCAGACCAGTTTCAGAGAAATGTTTTTTGTTTCTTAAGCCACACAGTGACCTATGAATCATCCAAGCATAGAAATCATCTATGATGCAGATGATGACGGATGATCAGGTCGGTGCTTAGTATACTGGTGATGCTGAATGCTGAGTGGTAGGAAGAGACAAGAGGGGAAATGAGGTTGCTGTTGAGGTTGTTACATAAACAATTCTTGATTTTGCATCTTTAGGCACTTTGTACCCTGTTAATTAAATTACTTATGAAGAAATGGCGGCAGGCTCAAGACTTTTGCACAGTACTGTATAATAAATCATATAATTCACTGACCCATGTCCTGTTGTAATACTTCATTTAAAAATAAAATTTTGCCATATTTCATGCCATTTCATACAACACAATATTTCTGAATTGCACCTGAACAGGCTAAACAGGTAAGTCCTAACATGGAAGTATCCACTGGGTGTACACATAGGTTTATTTGTGCTCTTGTGCTTTTCACCCATGTGTGGTACAGCGAGTCATAATGAGAGATGCACTTTTGCTCAATAAAACTGGAAGATTCATCACTGTATGCCCAAAATAAAAAGCAGAAATGGGCTTTTTTTCTTTTTTTAAAGCAGTCCTGACATAAGCACGTTATTTGCATTTCAGCAACATGATATTAAAGCTGATTTTTCTTTTGAGGCTTCAGTCATCATTGAGCATTTCGGGCGGCCCGTTTTCTGGACAAGCAGCATCTGAGGGTTCCTCTTGGCATCCGAGAGCAGTTTGTGTCAACAGAGGACGCATTCCTCCTCAGTGAAACATCCACGGCAGGATTCCTTGGCTAGATGGCAACCGGAGCTTATTATCACAGCTATAACTGGGTTTCTTTTCAAACCAAACAAGGCGCTGTGACAAGCTCGCACCTCACATAAGAGCGCAACGCTCTCTCCTCAGCGCTCTCTGAAAGCGTACCGTGGCGTGCACATGTTTGCAGCGGGCACAGCCAAAACTCCGCAGGGCCTCACCAAACAGCAGTAAAATGTGCCAGTTGAACTTGGCCGAGCACTCCACATAGCCGCATTTCCAGCTCTTGCGCACCAAGTCTGAGACGTTGTGACGCGGGATGACCCGGCCTCGCTGAAGATCGCGCTTGTTACCTACAATCAGGATCGGCGTCTCTGTTGCGCCCATCACCCTGTAGAAACCAAAAACAAACACTCATTAACAGCAAAGACTAAAAACATTGAAATGAAAAAGATGTAGAGTAAAGCTAAATGCCATGCTACCACCACCACGTTTCACAAATTTTTCTTTGTAAGTCTGCAAGTCTTCTAAAAGTGCTTAGGTAGGATGGTTTGGTTTTTTTCGTAACATGACCAGTTTAATGTTTAAATTCATCCTCAGTGGGCGGTCTTTGTTCTGAGGTGAGGAAGATATATTTGTGTTTCTGATTTAGTAATCTGCAGACCCATAATAACTCCAGTTCTGTCAAAAAACATTACACCCGGTGCCTCCGAGTGGCGCAGTGGTAAAGTGCTCGCCCTATCATCCGGGGAGCGCTGGTTCGAACCCCGGGTGATGCTGTT
>JAOVVA010000031.1:11735902-11753027 GCA_028565275.1 Leiocassis micropogon
GTCAATCTGTACCTTTAGCAGAGAAACAGCCCTAAAGCATAATGTTTCCACCTCCGTGCTTGACTGTAGGGACTGTGCTCAGTTATACAGTATGGTGAATCAAATGTATTGTGCAGATATGACTGTATTATGCAGAGTAAACTCTTGAAGACTATTAATACCATTTTTCTTTCAAATAGGAATATGTCAAATACCATTAGGAAGTAAAACAACCCCCATTTATTTACAGTAAAACTGACCTCTCTATCTCTTTAAAGAAAAAAGAATATATTTGTATGTATCTGTGGTAATACTTGGTCTATATATAAAAAGTGTCAGAAAGATGTGCAAATATACTCATGCACCAAAATTAATATTCATGTTTCACACTCTTTCCTTCCCTTCCGTTTTACGTACTCGGCTAATATTCATTGAGGAAGGCATGCGAGGGTGGTAACAGGAGACAGACGCGCCAAGACCAGCTGAGACACATCACTCCTATCATGCTGGGGTGAGAATGAATTTCAACTAGCTCATTATTGACTACCATGATTCCTTTCCATAATAATAATAATAATAATAATAATAATATGTATTACAAAACGCAGGTAATTACAATTTGGTCACATGATCACCGCCTCTTGGAGAAAAATAACATCACTGTAAACACCCGTTTTTAAGACGAGGTTTGTGAACAAGTGCCTGATATGGTCATTACCGCGTCGGAGAAGAGCGCACTCTCATTAAGCCTGAGGATCACCTCTTTAATCAATCCGACTATGTGCCAGCTTTTGTATGAGTCAGTCAAAACAAAGACAATTATTAAATATTAAGGATAGAGGATGGGGGATGGGTGAATTTCCCTCAGAGTTAACTCAGAAGACTGCTGATGTAATATAGGGGCTCTCACTGCCATGCCTGAGTGTACTATCTGTAAGGGTTTGCTGTCTGCAGTAAAAAGGCTAAATGAGGGCAGTACGATAACACTAATAGGCTTACAGCACACCTTGAAATGAATTCCCGGACACTGCTGTGCTGATCTCTCTTTTTTTTTTCTTTTTCTTTTTTTTTTGAGAACCCATAGTCATCTGTCTTTGTCACTAGTTAAGACGAACCTACAAGATACTTCAAAATGATTGAAATAAACACATTTGCCTCTTGAGAAACAGTACATTAAAGTGCGAATTGAAATAGCCCTATTTAAGCAGATCTTCCTTCAGATTAGCATATCTTATGATAACCTACTTTGCTTGTTCAAAGCGTTGGCTTTGGGCTATAGCTATAAAACTGAATCATGATAATTACACAATGATATGACCTCTTACTTCCTACCGTCCCACAGCATTGTTCCATTACAAGTGTGAAAAAGAAAAATTCCTTTGAATCGGTCAATTTTTCATTTCCTGCAGTAGAGTCCTGATCTGCAAAGTTGTCACTGATCACAATGGAAAGTAGAATTTTTCTTATATTTAACGCCATACCTTCGAATTTTTCATCTTAATCTGTATATACTGCTGTATAATGCTTGTATACTTTATATAGGGGTGATGATTCGAAGACATTTCTCTGTACTGGTGCATATCCACCGATTCTAATATTTCATTGGACTGCATTTTGCTTTGATTACAGTGCTGGCATTGTTTCGAGAAGCTTATGCAATGTCACAACATTTATTTCCATCTATTCTTTTCAAGGTCTTGTATTGATGATGGCAGAGTCGGACTCCTGTGTAAATTCTTCTCCAGCACATTTCAAAGACTCTCAGTTTCGTTAAGGTCTGGACTCTGTGGTGGCCAATCCATGTGTGAAAATGATGTCTCATGCTCCCTGGACCACTATTTTACAATTTGAGCCAGATGAATCCTGGCATCATGGTCTTGGAATATGCTCGTGCCATCAGGGAAGGGAAAAAAAAAAATCCATTCATGGAAAAACCTGGTCATTCAGTTTATTCAGGTAGTCAGCTACTTCCTTTTTTTGGGCACATAACGTTGCTGAACCTAGACCTGACCAATTGAAACAACCCCAGATAATAACAGCTTGTACGGTAGGCATTAGGCATCACTTCATCCGCTTCTTTTCTCACCCTGAGGTGCTCATCGCTCTGAAACAGGGTACGTCTAGACTCATCAGACCACATGACCTTTTTCCAATGCTCCACAGTCCATTAAGGCTACACAGCTGTTTAGTTCCAAACCCTTGAGTTCTACTGTTTTTTTTGTTTTGTTTTGTTTTTTTAAGACCTTTGATTTCACTGAACATTTATGCTAATTCAGGGTGTTCTTCTGACAACAATTCTTCCTCTAAAATGATGGTTCATTACTACCCTTCCACGGTTTGCAAGTTCTTAACCAAATTTTAGTTTTTTTAGCAATCTCCTTAGTTGTTTTGTTTTCTTGATGCAGGCCAATAATTAGAGTAACATCTTTGACACAACCACAGGATATGTCTTCTGATATGGTTGGTTAAGAAATGAGAAACCACTCACTGCATTAGTTAGTGTTAAATAACTTGTCTCGAAGCCTGAACCATATTAATCACTGCAGTAATCATCCAATGGAAGACTCTTAACTATTTGACTAGTTAAATCCCGGTAAAGACTTTTTTTTCCGGGAAATGCACATTTTCCATGATCTTTTTGTCATGATCTAAATTTGTATTCTGACATTGGACTGCATGAATTTGGTGTTACTGTACAAAAACTAATTTTTTTTTTTCAAGAATTTTAACAGAAACAATACAATTTTAAAAGTAAAAGTTTAATGGTTTTCATACTGAATTTGCTTCATATAGTCAAAAACTTTGTAACGTTTAATGATGAATCTCAACAACCGCCCTTAGACATCCATTATTACATCCACATAAGTGAATTTTGATTAAAATCAAATGTTCGAGACGGGGTTAAGTTAAAATTGTTGTAGAATTCCTTTAATAGAGTGTTACAAAATTTTTTTAAATACTCCCAAAACTTGGAGGCCCACACAGCCATGTCCATACCTGGAGGGAGCTGCCGGGAAAGCTGCTGATGGCTGGATAGTCGGTGATCTGCAGGTCGTGCACGTGGCCATTGAGCACAGCGGCGGACAGATGCACCCGGCGTGTGTGGCTTGACGGGGCCACGTCACTGTAGTCATCGTGGAGGAAGCGCTGCACAATAGCTGTCTTGCCCACACCTTGCGCACCCAGCACCGCTATCCGGAATGGAGGGGGCATAGCACCGCGTCCACCTCGGCCTCGATGGGCCCCTCCACCCTCCCTGTTCTCGCAAACCACTGGCCAGTGCATTCAGATAGGAACCAAGGCCCTGCATAGTCCTGACCAGGGCACGGGGAGCTGAGCTGGGCACAGCACAGCCCCATTCATAGGATGACTAAACCTGGGAGCCTAGACATGAAGGGAAATGGGATGAAATCCATGTGAAGATACCAACCAGAAGCAAAGTGTATTTAATGACTAAATGAGAATCTTATCAGACAGACCTTTATAATGGAGATACGTCACTCACTCATCATCTATATTGATTTATCCTGGAGCCTATCCCCAGAGAATTAGGCAGGGTACACCCTGGATGGTATACAGGCAATTTCACAATGCCAATTAGCTTAATCTGTATATCATTGAACTGTGGGAGGAAACCCACACAGCATGGAGAGAACATCCAAATTCAATTCACACAGACCCAAGGCAGGAATTGAACCCTGAACTCTGCAGCTGCAAGGTGACAGTGCTAATCACTAAGCCATGGTGCCACATTGTGTGTGCGCGCGCGCGTGTGTATATGCTGTATATATATATTGGAAATGTTTTCAAAGCAGGAATAGAACAATTGAAATTATACTTAGTGCTGGTGACATAATGTCTGAGACATCAAAAGGAACCTTGGGCCCCCTGACAGGTTAATGTACACAGTTCCCTTGGACAAATGTTGTTTCTTATGTCTCCTTTGAAGCTCAAACATCACACCACCTAATAAAATGCAGAGCTAACCAAAGCAATTTTATATCCATAAGCCTGTTAGCAGTTTGGGGGAAAAAAAAAGCGAAAGATGACAGATGCGCCGAGGGAGCATGGAATAAGTGCATCTGGAACCTACAGTGTTTCGGGATTTGGGCTGCTGATCTGATGCTTGTGAGTTAAAATCCTTAATTTGCTCAGTTATTACACTACCATATCCATACGCTGTATCGATGCTGCATAAAACATTCCCCAAGGACTGAGTTATGAGAAAAGGCTGCAATCACTTTCATACGTTGATATACTACTGTATATAGAAACATGATATATAAAATCAGAAGGGGCTGTAGACACCACAGGCAGTACTGTAGTTGTCAGCCGACATATATTAATTTATATAGAGATATGAGCAGATGGGAATAGAAAGTGCCATATTGCCAAATATTGATACATACTGTACAACTGCATACCAGTGCACAGATTACTGCTAGGTGTGATATGTAAGTCATAATATAATACACCCAGTGCATAAGTACAGTCTAACCAAATATGATTTTAATGTTATATGCCCCACCCGTATTGTTGCTATGTAAGATGTAAGGTGCGGATTTGATCATTATAAAGTATTTTGAAAAATAATAATAATGCATACCTCGTGATACTTTCCCTCGACGGCAGGTAGGAAGCTCGATTCTGCGCCACGAGGAACAAACCGACCATCCGACTTTTTCACGACTTTTGGATGCCGACTCGTTCAATGCGTAGGCATTCCAGGTGCCTCAAACAGCAGCAGCAGCAGAAGCGGCAGTAACGTTCCGAAAGGGGCATCCTCCCGTTTGTGCTTGTGCAACCCCCGTACAAATAAACAACTCAACAAATAAATAAATATATTCAATAATAAAGACAACAGGTTCAGATGCTCGCGCACAGATAGATGGAAAAAAACACAAAAAAACAACAACTACAAACCAAAGTGCGCACGCGATCATCAGCTTGCAGCTCGCCTCGCGCTGAGTGATGTGCGCTCGCGCTTTTACAGGCTACGCAGATTGATTTGCAAAAGAAAAAAAAAAGAGGCATGTTGGTCAGTCAGCACGCGCTCTCCGTGTCTCCCTCCCTTCCGCGTGTAGAAGAAGCTCTCCGCCTCCGAAATACTAAGATATATGTTGCAGTTGAGACCTGTCCCAGACACAAATACTGTATGCACGTGCATCGATCGTATTGCATTACATTGCATTGCATTGCATTGCACGCGCATCCTTTCTAGATCTCATGACATATTATATTTACTGGATTATAACAGAGTATGCTACATGCACTAATTTGACTCAAATTAGTGCATGCTTTTTCCCCCCCTCAGAACATAATGCATGTCAACTAAAAGGGAAACTACAGTATTATATACCGTGCATTGCCACACATGCCTCTCATCTGTCGCAGTTGTACACCGGACGTTGTTCTTGTTTGCTTTACTACCGAACATGTGCGCATCCTGCGTCTCTCGACGTGCCGTAGTAAGGCGGCTGTTTCTTAGCAACCCAGACTTTCCCCCCTTGTTGCTAAGTAACCACGTGGTCCATACCTGTCCACGCGTTACTTACATGCTCGGTGGGCAGATGTGTCCAGGTGTGTGTGTGTTAGGTCTTAGTGATTTGTGCACTTAAAAAGGTTACCATCTGCTGGACTCTGCTTTTATGGAGGCCTTGCATCTGAAATGGAAATTGTGCGTGAAATCGACAGGCATGCGGTATTAGCTCGGATATTCATCCATAGATCTTCAGTAAGCAGGCTTTTTTTTTTTTTTTTTTTTTACTCCTAAGTTTATTTTCAAAAAGTTTCTAAAGTATTCCACACATTTGATCTTACTCATGCAAGAAGGTGGCCTTGCATGTTGACTTTTTTCCTTTCTTTTTTTTTGCCTGAACTGAATAGGTGACAAAGAATTGCATTCTGTTCAGATTTGTGTAGAAACAAGCCATAGAAGTGGCCTTGCTTAGATCTGTTACGGACTAACAATATCAGGGTCATTACCGGCTTCAAATGCTGGATTGGTTACCAGTTGGATTCAATCGATTAGATTGATCAGATAATGGTGATGATATGCTGAACAGCACAACTCCAACATTAGTTATGCAAGGCAAAACACAGGCTCATACAGGGACGGTCTAAAACTCTGGAACCAGAGGCAAAAATTGAGCTAAAAGTAGAAATGACTTTGGAGCAGATGTGTACACACTAAATACCTGAGTTTTGAACATTCTGGGCCAGATACAGTAGGTGACTGATGTCAGACACACACACACCCAAAAAGTCAATTGATATTAAATTTTCTACAGTTCCATCTTGGGTCAGAAATAAAAAGGAAAATTATGAAATTCGGCAGTGCGGTGGTGTAGAAGTGAGCATTGTGGCCTTGCAGCTCCAGGGTCAGAGTTTGAGTCCCGGCTCGGGGTCTGTGTTTGTGGAGCATGTTCTCCCCGTGCTTGATGGGTTTCCTCCCACAATCCAAAATATGCAGATTAGGTCAACTGGTGTTCCCAAACTTTGCCCATAGTGTGTGTCCTGTGTCATCCCCAAGCTTCCTGGAATATGTTTGGATGCTGTCTTTCCCACACTCCTTAATATTGACGGTGAAGTTACTGGTTAATTCACATCCCAGGGAGCCCTCATGTTTGTGTTTCCTTCTGGCTCTCCCTTTTAATTATGCTACCATAGATAGTCCTGCCGGAGTCCCTGCTTGCACTCTGCACTAAATACACATTCACCTTATACAGTACATTATGTGACTGTGACCATACCTAACTGTGATCTCTCTCCCCCTCTCTGTCGAGCTACACATGCCGCTCCTGAGACCCCCTCTGCCCTCTGGACCTGTCTGACTCATCCTAGTGCCCCACTTCTGGTTGGAGATCTCATTGCATGGAGACCGAGTGTCTGGATGACTGGAGACGGTTTCAATTCACCATAAAGACGGTACAGGCCTCGACTAATGCAGACAACTGTTCTTTGAGGACTTCTGACTGCAGTCGCTCAATAGTTCAGGCCTGGAATAACGAACGGGACTCCATATTTAATTAAAACACATCATCTGTTATATTGAACGTCCAGCAGCCTAACACACAGTATGACTGCAAAACAATTCCTGCTCTCCGTTATCACCCAATGAGGATGGGTTTCCTGTAGAGTCTGGTTCCTCTCAAGGTTTTTTTCTACTGCCATCTCAGGGAGTTTTTTCTTGCAATCGTCATCCTTGGCTTGCTCATCAGGGATGACCCGATCATTTAGATTGATACATATTCTCTCGCATTTCATACACATTTCCATAATTTTCTCTTGATTCCGTAAAGCTGCTTAGTGACAATGACCACTTTTAAAAGCATTATAGAAATAAATTGAATTGCATAGGCTCCAGGCCCCTGCAACCCTGTCCACAAGATAAGCAGTATAGAAGATGAAAGAAAAAGATGAAGTATGGAATTGGACATAAAGAAAAATGCCTATGGATCCAGACTTTTGGGTCAACCTGGATAAATAAGCTAGGGATAGTTTATTGATTAAGGCATTGGACTACTGATCGGAAGGTCTTGCCAACACCAAGCTGCCACTGTCTTGAGCAAAGCCTTTACCCCTCTACTACTCAGATATATAATGAGATCAAATGTAAGCCCCTCAGGTCAACTGCCAACTGCCACAAATGTGAGTGCACCTACTATAGAAACAAAATCATATCAGACAATACAACAATACAAAGATGGTGGAAGGAGTCTCCAGTGTCAGCACTTTGTAACAATCAGGGCTGAGCCTGTTATGACAGAGCTGTAGCAGCTCCTCAGCAACATGACAAGCTTTATTTTTAACTTTATGTGAAAGCGGGGGGGGGTTGGGGGGGGAAGCGAGAGACTGGTGGTATAAGACAAAAAAGACTGGTGGTGGTAACAGTAACGCCACTTTCTGTGTTGGGCTCCATCACACTCATGTAGTTGATCATTTTCTTACAACAGCACATTGTCATATTTTATACCATAGTCAGTAATATGATGGATAGATGGCTTGTTTAGCACTGAAACATATTTTACCATCATCGTGCTGAAAAGCTTGTTTGGGCTGTCAAGCTCTGTTCAGCATTCAGCCGAAAGCTTTAATAAAGTGGAGAGATTACAGGCTGGCACATGCGTCACCAGGATCACTGGCATTATCTCCAAAGCCAAAAGAAGCACAGAAACAAGTAGGCACTACGGTCAAGGTCTTTATTTGATTTATTCAAAAATGAAAATGCATGAAACAAAAACATTGGTAACAAGTTTCAAGACAAGGAATGGCTGAAGAGGATGGAATGACTGAGGAAGTGTTAGTTGTGATGGCCTCTAATTATGGCGGACAGGAAGACTGCCTTCTGCTTCAACATTTAGACATTTTTTTTTTGGAAATAATTTTCTCCACAACAGGTGCAGATTAGCTGTTCTTCCTATGATGGCTACTCATACGCATTATAATAACTACTGTAAATGAATGTCACATGACTTTATCTTAAATATGGCATTAATGTTTATACTAGCCAGAACATAATGTGTGGCTTATTTTTTTTATATTAATGCTTCCACGGAAAACACGTCGACATTTACCCTCATTACAAGAACATATAAATGACAGCGTTTACTCTTTAATGGTTACTGTAAAGCACTACAAAAATGGCATGACGTTCAGGCTTTAGTATGTACACCAGATACACACAAGTGAGATACTTCACAGTACACCATCACTGCACAGAACCATACAGCTGGATATATGCAGGAATAATTAGACTAACTGAGATTGCTTACAATCCAGGAATGAAGAATATAAGTAAGTGCTTGAAGCAAACAAATAATATTTGCATTGAACAACGGCTACTAGTTGCTTTATGGCAGTGGTTGTAATATGGAGTGTAATAGAGACTGAGCAATATACATACAATTATTTTTGGAATTTATGCATGAGCGTATAAGAGGGCACACGTTAATTCATGCGAAGCAGATTTCACATCCATACGACATCCAAAGTACTAATTAAGGTATGTGTTTTCACTAAAGGCAAAATTATTTAATACCCAACGAGCACAATTAAATACCCCGGTAAGCTCCTGAATAGTGGTTCTGAACTGGTGTCGATATTAATAATAAGACGTGCATTTAAACCCTCATCTCATCTGCCATGTGCTGAAGATATCATGGCCACCCTGGCACAAAAACCTCCGCTTATGTGGCACTGCTTCTGCCTGAGTATATAAACTGGAATTGCACTGGAGGAAGAAAAAAACAAAAAACAACACGCCTGAATAATTTTTATCGAGCGAGATAATCAAGCACGGCAAATACAGAGTATGTGTGAGTGTATGCAAGGAAAGACACAATCACACTCCATTCATGGACATTTTTATAATAGTAGGCGTAGAATAAATGTGACTGAGAGGCACAGTGCATCAGCTAATCAACAACACGGACATTTTGGCAAAAGCACACGGTTGCCACCGGGAAACTACAGAATAGAGAGCAGGGGGAACTAAACGGAGGTAAAAACGAGAAATGTGAAGAGGTGTAGTTTTATCCTTGTACCACAGAGGAAACTATAGGAGGATAGGATGTGCTTGTGGAGAGGTTTAGATCTTCAGTTCTTCAGCACGGCATCGTACATCTGGTACACGTACTGAGACACCTCTGGAGCTCTGCACTTCAGGGACAGCTGGGAGAAAATAAAAAGAGATAAAAAATAAAACTCAGTCAGCTACAGAATGGTTCATTTTAATGATCTAAACTCGAAGCGAACGGAGTGGTGAAACCTTCAAGCAAAGGTCGAGTGAGATCTGCTCATTTAAAGGATTTTCTTCTTTTTGAATGAAGGGATTAACTAATTAGCGGTATTATAATACACAGAATTATATTATATGTTTAGTTTAGTCATGGAAAGCTGTTGTGTGGTGATATGACCTGCTTGCTCTACTTGTACTATCGCTTCAATGGCAGCTCAATTATACTGTGTGAGCTCAGCTGAACAACCTTGTGCCTAACCAGTGAATAGCCCTGCCATTCACTTCAGGGTGTCCCGAACAAAAGCCCACTCCTACACAGCGGCAAAGTCACTTGCTTGAAACCTTCAAAGTAACTCTAATGTGTATTACAAGTTTTACGTAATAACAGACAGACCAGAGGTATTCAAGTAAAATTCATCAAGATTTCTTTACGTAAGCATTCCTTGCTCAGAAATTTCTGAACAAGCTTGATGATTGATTCAAATAGTTTAATGGTTATAAATGTTTAGTCCATAGAGACGGACTCTGAACAAATGAGACAGATCGATTTTTTTAATTTGATGGCAGAAGACAAAACACATGCTTGTGTTTTTCTGTCTTTAAACATCATTGATTTTTTTTTTTAACAACCCATGCTGTCAGTTTGCTAATCAGACCAGAAATGAGCCATGACAAGCTAGCCTCTGGTGCTTATTTAAGCTAAAAATAACTAGACGCTCAAATGCAGACTTGTTTTCTTTGTATGGTTTATCTACTCAATCCAAACATCTCAGTATCCTGTCTGATAGTATGAGGCCCGTAAGTTGATAGAGCAAATGTCTTACATACTGTATATAAGTTTGATGATTTTTAGATCACCTGGGTTCTGTCTGACTTTGCTGAGAATTACTGGAATGAGTCATTTATCCATAAACAGATCTTTATTATTTCACTTACTGTACAAAATAAAGACAATATAAATGTTATGGAAGTACTAATGAGACCTGCATATTGTGAAGTAAATTATCACAATATGATCCATATGAATGCAATGGCATTGTGTTTGTGCTGATATTTCTCACAACAGCACTCCTGTTGTGATATTGCTGATATGATATTGCTTAAATATCGCAGAAAAGGTGATGTCACTAAAGCCATTATTTCTGGAGTATCAGAATCGACTAATTAAAAAATTTTTTTTTACGTGATATATTTACTGTTCTATTACATAATGGCCGTGTGTCCTACTCCTTGCTTTCTGACTGGTATGATGGATTTGTGCGTGCATGTGTGTGTGCAGGTTCTGCGGCAGTCGGTCTAAAGCCGGCGGGATTGGCTTTATTATTAATCCAAAGTCTAGCTATGCCAACGTGGTGAAGCCGAATTCCTATTAAAACCAATTACGCCGAGGTTGGATCGGTCTCAAGCTGTCTCGGGGGATTATAGGTAATCAACCCTTTCGGCAGTGACTAAATAGATGCCTGCTAAAAAAATTTTTTTAAATGGCTTAAAGGGTCAGTGAGCTAATCAACAGATTATGACTGCGTGCTAGTGAAGCGGGACATGTGTACACAGAAGGAGATTTTCAGTATAAGAGCAGATGTTATACGGATCTTGTTAACGTGCCAAACCCTGACGGCTAAGAGATGTTTAATGTAATGGAATTTTTACCAGGGCCTGATTGGATGTGCTCTGGAAACACCAGAGAACATTATGTTGAGTTAATTCTAAAGTTCTATCCTTGATGAGTGTCCTTCAGCCAAGCTGCTGCAGTAGGTTTTGTGTGTGTGACTGCAGAGGGAAGGTCACTTTCTCTTCTCGTGCTGCGAGGTACACAAGAGAAAAAGCGATTTTAGTGCAACGTCGCATGTACCTGGACTGCCGATGTCACTCATTATTTATAAATATTCAGCAGCCGTGTTGCATGTCAAAAGCTTCGCCAGTTAAAGAACGAGGAATTAATGATGAACTCGGGCATTCAGTGAGAAGTTGAAAAACCCTGGAAAAATATCGTGCTGTGAGGAGGTGGAAAAATCTTTAAACCTACAATGACCCGTCAGAGGGCACCTTTGTAGGTCAGTCGATCCAGCTTCGAGCTTTAAATAAAGGCTGCTAGTAAATTCAGATATTCAGACCTTTCGACCTTCCGCGCACACACAGCAGAAAATTAGTATTGCCAAATCGTCTACAGGAAGGCATTTGGTGCAATATTGTGGCACCTCGTAATAAAAGTCTAGCTGTGCGATGTCTGAGGCACTTCTCGCTTATCACTTGTGTTATCACTTTCGATTCCTGCATTCACATCGAGTTAGAGAAGGCGCTTACCGTGTAGTTGGGGTTGCCAGGTTGGATGCGGAGCTCGGCGAGGATCCAGATGCCGTTGGTAAGTTTCAGGGACTGGTAGAGCATGTCCTGGCCTTCTACGTTCCTCTTGGCGATGGTGTAGATGTTGTTATTCTGCAGCTTGCCTGACACGGTGTCTGTCGCACACATACACACACTCAGTGTCAGTTACATTGTCACACTTCGCGCGGTCACATGAACTCATGTCAGGGATGTAAAAAAAAAAAAAAAACAAGAACAAACTGGAAAAGGGGAATACACGAACGGCGCACATGATGTACAAGGGTCTAAGTTTTAGTGCAACGACAGAATGTGATGCTACGCTGCTACGTGGCGTTTAAGGAACGCAAATGTAAGCTACACTCCTATCTGTAAACTACCCCACACACTACAGTTTTTTTTTTTTGCCTGACATTTAGGACTCCGGTGCAGTTTGTTCTTTTTACACTCAGTTATGAGTCATCTGTAAGGTGCAGACCTTTCTCTCGTCACTGGAGCTTTCCCGCACAGTTTAGTGAAAGGCTGTGAAATCAGAAAAGCACGGCATTAAAGCAAAATGATAACGGCACTGAGAATGGAAGACATCCATTTGATTACTGATTAGTTATCTGTGATTTATCACACCGTGTTTGAGTTTTAAGATGAAACAAAGGCAGGACAGATTTATTAGATATTTACTGATGGAGCATGGATTGACTGAAGGCTCTAGAGCAATTTGGTATTTCAATGTGATATAAAGGTCTCGTAGAGCAAACTATTTTCTTATAATCATGAGAGATTTGAAATTTTTGACCTTGGAACAAAGCACTAGACTTCCTGCACAGCTCATTATCCTTACATGGTGGTGGTAGCATCATGTGTTTTAACCTTGGTTTCTATTTAGTGAATTCCTCCTGACTTGGTCTGACTTTTACTTGACTACAGCAATAATAATCTCTTGCTTTGGCAGTGTGTGTATATCACATCACACTATTGTAGAGGTGAATAATTTTCTGAATGTGTGGTGAAAAATTCATAAAGTCTGGCATTGTGGTCTTGGTTTCCCTGCATCCAGACAACATCTGGAAATGTGAAAAGGCTCCACAGGCTAATATCTCGATCAGTCTAAGGGCCTGACCCGTGACAGATTAGTGCAGGGAGGCCGAGGCAGCAGCTGATGGTTGACAGACGGGAGGCCTGGCAGGGCATCAGAATGCATGGGAGGAAAAGAGAGAGAACGAGCGACAAGAAAAGGATGATGACACCGGGGGGCAACTGAGCTTTAAAAAAAAAAAAAAAAAAAGGCAATGAATAAGTGTGTAACTGAAATAGACTCAGGATCGGAAAATAACTGATAAACCGACAAGTGAAACATGAGAGTGGCAGAAAAAAAAGAAGAAGAGGAAAATCAACCCCGGTGCTGTTGAATACAGTCACTGTGTCCAAAAGCATTAATTCTTTTTACACCACAGCAATTAGGCATTTGAATCAATTAAGGAACGATCCATGTTAGAAGCTAAGAAGACTTGAAAAACAAGCAGGGTTGCGGTTTATGGAGCTGCAGATTGCCTTTATTTGGGCTGCTTTTATAAAGTAACGTGGCCACTCAAAAAAACGTTTGTTTGTTACGAATAATAAAGATAAATGTCCAATTTCCTAAAGTGGATTAATCCCTGGCAACCCACGAACCACAGAACCAGGAGAAGGAAGAAACCTGATTGGCAGGAAGAAACCTGATTCGAAGGGCGCGCTTGGCGTTTACTGTTCACAAGTTAAACCGGGAATGTTGAGTTGAAAAATATGGTTAAAAAATATTGCAAAGAATGGGAGACGGAAAAAGGTTTAAATGTAATGGATTCGTAGTGTTCCAAATGATGATAAAAAAGCCTTCTGCAAATATTGCAAAAGTAAAATCAGATCTCACCACAGTGATCTGACAGCACATGGTGCTACTGAAAAGCACAGAAAAAAAAATGTGGCGCCTTTTTCTAATGCCAGAACATTATTTGACACAGGCGGTTTCTTTCTAAGAACAAATGTTGCAGTGAAGGAAGCAGAATGGCAGCTGGCTGTTCATGTCGCTTCCCACTCAAGCACCTTAACTATTGATCATTTAGGATACATTGTGAAAAAAATTTCCAAGAAATTAAATGAATATAAAGTGCATTAAAGCAATAGTAAAAATATTTTGACTGAAATCCTGCAGTTATCAAGTGTGACTGGACGAAAGAAAAAAATGGGCTAGTTTGTATTCCCTGTGGGCTGGTTTTAGGTTTACATTGGGGTTGAATTTTCTATTGGACCTGGCAACCCTGGGAAGACATTTTACATTAAGGCATTTGGCAGACGCTCTTATCCAGAGCGACTTACATTTTTTATCTCATTATACATCTGAGCAGTTGAGGGTTAAGTGGCAGCTTGGTGGTTGTGGGGTTTGAACCTGGGATCTTCTGAACCGTAGTCCAATGCCTTAACCACTGAGCTACCCCTGACAAGATAGACAGATAGACCGACCAATCACATGGCCGTACAGCCATCTTCCTATGACTGGTTTTGTGGAATGTTTCAATAAAGCCATGTTCGTCGAGGAAATGAGTGAGACAGAGCTGCAGTCCTGACTGCTAAGCTGAGCTCCAGTCAAATGTGAATAAAGATAACAGAAAGAAAAATATTAACATGGATCTATTCTTTTTCTGAATCGAGTCGGAGTGTATATCTTTACAAAGACCAACACGGCTGTAGCAGTGAGCGAACCATACCCTGTCTCAAAAGATAATGACTTGATAATGAGAAGGCAAGAAGTGCCTTTTGCAGGCAGAGTGCTCATTTCAAGCGAGTCACAAATGGAAATCTGTGGTGTGAAAGGGGAACATTGACTTCGTCCCCCCACTGTGCAATCATTCAGGCCTTGTAGCTGAAGAGCTATTTAAATACACACCTGTAAGATTATTGATTATTAGTTATTTGTAGCACCCCCCCCCCATCAGATGACTATGATGAAAACAAAACATGTTTTCAGGACACGTCTGTCTTGTGAAAAAGCAAGAAGCGATCAGCAGTCGAGCACAGAGTGGCGCTGAGGAAAAACACTCTGCTGCTGTATGCACTGAGATTTTTCTTCTCATTGTCTGAAGCTTCACCATTATATTCACATTTCAACACTGATGGAGGTGGAAGCGATGCTTTGAAGGTCAGCATTAGTCAACGCTGATTGATTTTTTAAATTATTTTTTTTCCGGAAATGATTTGCAGAAAAGTTTCCAAACTACACTTTTCATTGTTGCTCAAAATTAGTAACAAATGTCCATCTTTTTGTACCATTACTGTACTTTTAATAGGTTTAAAAATATAATTGGACGTGGGTTTTGTCAGCCACTAAGTACCTTTGTGCAGAGGTCATAGTGTAGACTTCTATATTTTAAATATTTTCCAAGATATTTGAACAAGTAAAGATTATAATTGCAATTAATTCTTTCACAAGTTAGAAATTGCGCGCCTTTAAGGACCACTGATGTACCTTTAAAAATTACAAGAAGTACAACATTTGCACCTCTGAGGGTATATACAGACTAAAAAGGTACTCAAGACGTACTCTTGATCGTACCATCCCAGGTCCAGTTAGGAACGCTTATTTCTGACAATGCATAGGTGTGCAATGTTCATCTAAATAGTTCTTTATCTTCAATACTGGCCTGAAAGGCTAATGGAGGCAGGTCAGATGGATAGATAAATTGATAGATAGATCAATAGATAGAATCACTTACCGGCATTTAAGTGGCACTCCTTGATTTGGTACTGCAGTTCATTCTCATTGGGAATGTCTTTCCATGTGGCTAAGAATACCTGGCGCTCTGCAAAGACACAAGGGAAAAAGAAAAACAGAATAAATACATCTGAAAACCATTATACTCGTTTCCAGCAACAAAGTAAGGTGTACAATGTTTTACCCATTTTGCCATCTTCTACGAAGAAGACGTTGAGCGGAATGAGCACGCTGAAGTAGAAAACATCTATGCTGTTTTTCACAGCCACCTGCAAGACAGAAGAGTAAAGTCAAACTCTTTATACTGTGTCTGTGTGAACTGTACTCACCAAGTGACAATTCGGCAAAAAGAACTAAAACTCAACAAAGCTGAGATTCTTACAGTATTGCTGCATCATCTGATTTAGAAAGAAAATTCTTCTCATAGATGAAACAGTGCTTTCGAGACGTACAGTAGAGCATACTCGGGCTGCAGCCTAAGTATATTGATGGTGTATTTGCCCACCCTTTTTAAAAACTGGTCTGGGAGAACAATGCCACCAGCAATCAATTAACAGTAGAAGACCGTACCCTCTTGCACTACCGCTCCTGTACCCGTTTATTCTGCTAGAGCGGTGTAATGAGGGGCAGTAAATGCAACGGATGCTGACATAAAAAGAATAAGAAAGATGTACAGACTCTACAGATGCTCTGCAGAGAAGCACTGTTTCGCATGGTAAACAGGATCTTCTTTTAAAAACCCAGGTAGATTAATCCTTAAAACCGAAGTGACATGGATTTGAGCCGGTAACACAATGGGTCAATGACCGATTTAAAAATATTTTTAAAAAGTGTAAATTTTACAGGTACTGGAATGTGGGAATGAAGTCACAAAAATGTGAAACACACAAAAAGCGCATATAATTTTTTTTTTGGTCTAAGAAACAACCTAAAACAAGCATAAAGCACATGAATCTGCACCATAAAACATCTTATGAATCTGCACTATTTCTTTGCCTATGTAATTAAGCAAAAAATATAATAATTAATAAATGAACAATTAATAAATTGCCAGTCATGTTTGTATATTTGGTTAAATGAAATATAATTGAGTTCATCATATGTCAGTGTATATTAATGTGACTCTATACTGCACAACCCTAAGACCTATATATGTTTAATAAAACATAGTAATGCCGAAAATGGCTAAAATGCTCTGGTTTTTAAGGGTTACGTGCTCTTTCAAAAAGTGCCATCTTAGGGCCTCCGAGTGGCGCAGTGGTAAAGCTGCCCTATCATCCGGGGAGCGCTGGTTCGAACCCCGGGTGATGCTGTTTTCCTCTCACAGCCGGAGGCACAGAGAG
>JAOVVA010000031.1:11778466-11790562 GCA_028565275.1 Leiocassis micropogon
AGACTCTGGAACATTCTCCTGCATTCTTGGTCTCCTGAGGTGGCATGCTTCTGAAAAGAACCCAGTTAAAGTAAAATGTAAGTAATTACCAAGATAACCTTTCCACAAACATATTGGTCTTAATTTATAAAATATAATTAACCGATGTCTCTAAAGTCACATGTTCTGGTTCACTCATGTTCACTCTAGAATAAGACTACTGGTTTTCAAAAACTGATCATGCAGAAACATTTACTTACTATTTAAAAAAAAAAAAAAGTGTTAGTTACCTAGATATGCTAATCCACATGCTAAACCACCCACAGGTTAACCAAAGACTCTGGTTTTAACTTACATTTTGACTCCTTGTCAACAATAACTTTAAATTTGGCACAAAAAAGTAAAACCCACACAAGACAAATGTAAACTGAGATTTAAAGGTAATGAGCCACATTTGAGAAGATACAGAAAACGCCTAAATCCCATTCAAGTCTCAAAGACGGCTCATTTCTGTCTATGAGACAAAGACGAGGTTAACATGAGATCTCATCTTGGAGTTTTTGCTATGGGGATGCCCATCATAGGAGTAACCTGTTCATCTAGTTAAAGATGATTGAATCTCATTATACAAGCTCATGTTTCTCAATTAAAAAAAAATAAAAGCATTTTACTGACACCATATTTTAGACAAAGTTGTCAATATTGCAGTAAAACTTTAGACTAATTGCATACACAAACAATTGGAATATTAAATCTTGATCTACTTTAAGCACAGCCCAGTGAAATTTCCACCACAAGCATTCTAGATCCCAAAACAAGTTTAATGTCTTGCATTCACATGACTAGACTAAAAGGATCATTTTGCAATTCAGATCTCTACAGAAATCTCTGGAAGTTCTTACTTTTCATTTCCACCTTTAATCATGCACAAAATATTAAATCATTTTTTAATCAACAGGCAGCTGATAAATAAGTGTGGCAGAAGAACTGCCTATTAGGCTTTTCAAAACCTCCCTACAATCAGTTTCTTTTTGGTTTTCTGACATTTCAGCGAAAACTTTGTTGAAAATGGTGCAAGGATATTGCGAGAGCAGGTAGTTATGCCATTAACCAGCAGGAGTTCATAAGACAAGTAAACACACCTGGGACAGAAGATGAAAGCATTCAAAGTCGCTTAGAATTTTTGGCTGTTAATCCGGTTTAAGAGTTAGCATCATTCCTGTACCGAGCAGCCGTACAAAACATGACTGACATTTGGGAAGTTTTTGCATTTGTTTGAAAGTGGAATGGCTCTAGCTTGTAGAAAATTGTACAGACAACAAAGCAACAGTAACTTGTTTGATGACCTGCAACTAATAGTTCGCAGGTACTCCATATCCTCAGACAAAAAAAAAAAATTTTTTTTTAACTCATTTTGAAGAAAATCATTAAATTCTCACAGGTCTAGACAGAGTAAACAAAGAAGTGCTTTACTTAAATGATCAACTTTGGATCAGGCCACATGACCACTTTTTTTTAACCCCCTTACATGCGTAATGCTCAGTTCGCACAGGGCCACTAAACTCCTGAACTGCAGTACAGGGGATCAAAAATACATTTGGGATGTAAGCAAAAACGATCACAAGCAGAAAGTACGCCAAGTTGAAGGTTCACTCAACAAGCCTAAATATAGTCGTCTTGAGATCCAGGATCTGCTGCATCCATTGCTTCCTAGTAAAAGCCCCCACCCAAGATGGAGGTCTACCCACACAGTCTGGAATGCACAAGAAGGAAGGAAAAGAAAAAAAAAAGGGGGGGGGGGGGAGACAAGGGGAAAAAAAAAAAAACCCACACAAGTTCGACTCTGCAGCTCAGAGAGAAGATTAAACACAATCAAACCCTGGTCAGAGACACCCAAAGGTATCAATACCAAGTCAGCCATGCTCCTTTACTCATCACAGCTGCCACACCACACTTTTGGTGGACAAAAATAAACACTGGTTTTGCACAGCATGCAAAGCAAGTCAGCAACCAGATTTGTTTAATGTGCAAATGCAGCCCATGGTGAGGACATCCAGTGTCCTTGCTGAAATAGTTGTGAAGAAAATGACTTTAAATATTCATCATCAAGGTTACCTGTTAGAGAGACAGCGGGTTGTGTTTCACAGTAACACACCAATACCTGACAATCAGGAGCATGAAAAGACGGCACGTGCATGAGTTCCTTTTATACAAGAAGTGCATGGCTTCGCTCGTTCCCTGCTGAACGTTCATTAGGCTTCACCTGACATTAATTAGCTTCTAGTTTGTACAAATGGTGGCATTTAGGGGAATTTGACTCATTTTTAACCTGAAACAATGACAAATGTGGACGTTATCCAAACCTACAAGTATTATTCAATTGCTTGTCAAGTTTAACTCAAGTTGTTTCCTGTCAACATCTTCCCACATTGCAGGTTGTTACACGACACTGAGGGCCTTAGACGTCACAGCACTTGTGTATACGTCGAGCACAAGAATTACTCATCATTTTATACTTGGCCGATTATAATTTCAAATAAAACCCATTCTACTCAATCCTTATTTGTTTGTTTTCAATGTATATACACACAGTACTGTGCAAAGTCTTAGGCACTATATTATATGCTGTGCCGATTTTGTTATATGTTTATCATGTCTGCATAATTATGTACAAAATCATTCAGTATTTCCATATATAACTTAAAAATTAATAAATAAATAACATTACAGGAGAATATATGCATGGCTGTGAAGAACATGATAAACATTTTACGACATTTTGTACAGCATATAATGTGGTGCTTAAGACTTTTGCACAGTACTATATATATATATATACACACACACACACACACACACACACACACGTGTTTAAACGCTTATAGATCCAGCTGGACCCCTTTGTATTCTTCCAGTCAAGTGTGCACTCGAGTTAGTCCTACTTGTTCAGGCTTGCAGTAAATAAGACATTTTCTCTGACATGAACACGCTTGATGGCACAAAACTATGGTGGTGCCAAGTCAAAAGTAAACAGATTTGGCTTTTTATACTACTGTATTTGTTCAAACTTGATTTGACCTTATGTTTACGTGAGGCATTCAAGTCAACCTGGTCTGTACATGTTTTTACAGAATAATAGTACTCAGTTATGACGGTATAAAAACTCACTTTATTTCTATATATAATCCCATGCTACACTAATGCACTTATCCCAGTGTTTCACTAGTGCGTGTATATTATGAAGGTAGGATTGGATTGCTTCATGTCTGAAACCCTAGCCTCCCAGGAACTCCTTTAATAGCCCAAACATGTGGAAATGGCCTGGACTGAGGTCAGGACCGTGTACAGTGTACAGTTCCTACAGACAGATGCATGTCTTCCACAAGTCATCCCAAAGTTATGTCAATTTTCAATGATCAGGCATTTCACCCTGATGCTCACGGGAACAACTGCAGTGGGCTCTGACCCACCTCGGCCTGCATCGTCATTCACGGATGTACGGCCTTCTTTTAAATGTGTCGCACCATTCAAATGTTTTACTCTCATCACTGCACTATCCTTAGAGTCTTCTGTAAATGTCAAGTTTTTACGCCTTCATTTATGAGAAATGTCATTACAAGTCCCGGTTTGACTTGAACATCCCTCGTAGCTTTATGGGTTTAGTTTTTGCGGCAGTTGGTTTCTTCCCTACGTCAATTATTTGACCATGTGGTCTTTTCTGCTCATGACTTAAAATAGTCTTCCTATCAGCTCAAACCAATCTGGTTATTCTCCTCTGACCTCAATCATCAACAGGCATTTCCACCCACAGAACTGCTGCTCCCTGCATGTTTTTGCACATTTCTGTGTAAACGCTACTGTACATGTAATTACTGTGTGTGAAAATCAAAGGAGATCTGCAGTTTCTGAAACAAAGCTATGTCAAACAACAAGTCTTTTAGGTTAGAAAACCAGGCATACACTTTGTTTGTACTGCAAATGCACCTACTTGGAGCTGAAAATTATTCCGTCTCCTTGGAGACAGTTTTCCATGCATACTGAGTGACGGTGTTTTCACTGCATCAGCTGTCTTAGTGCCAGATTCAGCTTCGCTTACACTGATGACCGATTAAAAAAAATAAAAATAATAATCTCTCTAACTGGCTCATCATTTTTAGACTTAATCTCTATAATTAAAAAATGAATTTTATATATAGTATATAAAATTAGATATAAATATTAACCCAATAAGAGTAAATATGGTAACCTACAGAATATTAACACTTAGCAAATAAACATCAATGGTTTGAGAGATATAAAATAACCAAAATAAGGTGTTTATTTGACATAAATTAACATACAGGTTTGTTGACAGACATGCAACGTGACATAACATTTCTCTTGGTTATAGACTGTGCGTCCACTATGCCGGGATGTCCATCCTCACAAAACCGCACAGATTGCAGCACTTCATAAAGTCTACAAGATGTGCATTTCGTGATGTCAAAGGTGTTCCTCTTCGGGGGAGGGGCACAGAATGATTTCTACAGCTTTAATATCAATGGATATGGAACATAAATATTAGTTTGTGCATCGATATACACAAGCGCAAAGTAACGATCCGACGACTCGTTTGCATTTGACCTAAAAGGTGTAACACATGTTTCATGTATCGTGATCACGTTTAATGGAATACGACTCATTATCTACACTACAAGTGCACTTCATGTCTTGTGTTTAAGATAAGGCAGGCAAACTGTTGGCCAAACCACTTTGGAATGTTGTCCTCACAATGTCCTCCAGTGACGTAAACAGCATCCAAAAGTTCAGACGAGACGTCTTGAGCTTGTCGGACGAAGCCTCGCGCATCTCCGAAGTGGGTTTAATATTGATATGAGACTGTGGGGCTAATATCTGACGCTGGGTAAGTTTCCTAATGTAAACCACCTGTAGTGTAAACTGACACAAACAGACTCCAAAAGCCCCAGTACACAACGATTCTGGTTTGTGCTTCAAAACTGACTGCTTATAAATACTGAAATGTGCAACTTTTCTTTTTTTTCTTTTCTTTTTTTTTTTAAAAAGAGGTGTAAATATTAAGAGGTTAAGACTGTTAGAGTATCAGTCATTATTAAATGGTCCATTAAAGTTATTTAAAAGACGAACATCTGCTGTAACATCTACAGGCTGTAAGCATGAACTCCTCCAGATAAGAATCATGTAACACTACATCCTTTGAGATGGGGGAAAAGAAAAAAAAACAACAAACATTAAAAGCTCATAAAACGCACAAAGATGTGGTTTAGCATTGTTACATATATGACACACTTTGGCAGTGAGCCTACATCAACTTACTTACAGCAACTTCTTGCGTTCTTTGCATCCATATGTATTGGATTGATTTTGTCACAGCTATGACATGCAGGCACGGTCAAATCAGTAGTCAAGGACAAGCAGATTGCATGTTCATAGGTTATGGGGATTATGGGTTTAAACACACAAACTTTAGGTCTGTGTTAATGCTCCTAATTAGTCAGTTTACCATTACCTACCAATAAGCTACCACCTTTGAATCTGGACAATTATATTTTTTGTCATCCACCGGAGGCTAGGTAAAGACATGATTTGGTCTCCCTTGCATAAACACCACACAGATTGCAAACGTGAAACCTAGGAGTACAATATAGAGGAACTACTTTAAAAGCATACCATCAGAAGCTTAAAGAAATCATTAAACCATTAGAAAAATCCAAACAAGCAGGGAACAAAATAGCCCTTGCTGCACCTCTATAAACTCTGCATCCGAAATCATTGCATTAGCTTTAAAAAGATGCAGGGAAAAGAACTTAAAAGTTAAAGTGTTTGCTGCATAAAGACTGCAAAAAAAAAAAGAAAAAAGAAAGAAGCAAAAACAAACAAATCCCTGAAGATCACACAGCTTGTAGGCCGCGCTCTTGGCCGTCCAGCTGCACCTTGATCTTATGCAACTCCTCGATCTCCTGGTCGTGCCGCTTGGTTTTGTGGCGCACCAGCGAGCGATAAAAGTGCACAGTGAATATGACGAAGAGGAGCCCCACGGGCACCATGATGATAGTGGAGGCGAGTGCCGCCTGCCAGCCGCTGTGCCCCGGCTCAGAAACAGGCACTGTCGATACCGGCGACCCCTCTCCCGCCGGTTTAGTCATCGTCCCAGAGTCCACGGGTAGGAACTTGATCCAGCAGAGCAGAACGACCTCGGCGAGGAATAGCAAGATGCCGAGCGCCGTCGAAAACCCCCAGGCCAGCTCGATGTAGTGGTGCATTCGCTCGTGGGGTGACTCGCACACCGAGTTCAGGTTATGGATGTTGCTCACCGCTTCCACGTTAGGCAGAATGCATGTGCTAATGAGCAGTGCGAACAGATGGACAGCCACCAGCACGGTTGTGCACACGCTGAAGCCCACCAGTAGAGCACGCGGGTAGTTGTACTGCACCTCCAGCTGCACCTCAACCATGGCTACCTGCCGGAAGCGAACAGACAATTTCAGTTAAAGTTCCCACAGTACGAACATGCACTCGATAACAGTCATGTGAGAGACACAACCAGACTCTCTAAATTGCGACAGGCATACTGACCATGGCGAAACCGGAGAGCAAGGCTGATGTGCGGCTGGACGCTTTGAGCTTGGCCCTGCTCAGGTAAAGCTTCCTCCAGGAGAGCGCCTGCACAGAGTGATGGTTAGAGGTCACCAGCTCTAGATAGCTGCGCCGGACCCAGTCCCGATAATCCATCCCCCCTCCATCCTGGAGCCGATCGGACATCCCGGCAGTGGACGAGGCCACAGGAACGTTCAGTTCACTGTTCATGGCCACTGTGTGGAAAAACACAAACAAGGAACGTAACATTTCAATTATGATATAGAAAAACTTGAGCAAATTATTGTGAGTAAACCTGAGAGTTGTGAACATACATTTCTACTGATTACAGTCGAGATTTGAAATGATCATTTGCTCAACTGTGTGTAAGATGCACACAAAAGAAGTAATAAAATTAGCCAGTCATGGGCCAGACCATGGTCCACACGCATTTCAGAGATTTAGACATTATCTATTAAATTCAGTTCAATTCAATTTTATTCGTATAGCGCTTTTAACAATTGTCATTGTTGCAAAGCAGCTTTACCCAATCAAAATAATGATCCAAGTTTGTATGAAATGTGAATGTGTACGAATCAAAATGGTCAGATAGTCCTTGATGAGCAAGCCGAGGGCGACAGTGACAAGGAAAAACTCCCCGAGATGGCAATAGGAAGAAACCTTGAGAGGAACCAGACAGAGGAACCCATCCTCATTTGGGTATCTATTATACAGTGGAAACTTGGAGTGGTAACTTGGTCTGCAAGCGTTTTGAAAGACGAGCAAAATTTAAAAATAAATTTTAACTTGTTAAAACGAACGAGGTCTTGACATACGAGTACTCTAGTATGCATACGCTTTGTCTGCCGAACGTTATGTGATCACAACTAAGCCAATGGTTCCTCCCTTTCTTGCACTGTGGGATTATGGGTAATTGTCTCCCATGCTCAGTCTCAGTGTGCATACATCACTTGTGTAGTCAAGTGATGACATTCGTGTGCCCGTGTACATAACATCGTGACCATGTGCGTGCGTGCGCATACTGACTGTTTTTTAGTAACTGTACTGCAACAATGGCCTCCGTGAAGAAGAAAAAAATCTGTTTAGAGGAGTAATTCCGTTTTTGAATAAGAGAGAGAAAGTTGTCCTACACAGTAGCCCCCCTGCTCCTGCTCTCGTCCAACACCAGTCAAAATTCTTTTCATGTGTATGTGACGAATAAAGTTTTAATTTCAATATTGCAGGTTCATTTGTTTTATTTTTACTTTATATTTTGTATTAATTAATTTTATATGGATACTTTGGGCTGTGAAACGAATCATCTGAGTTCCCATTATTTCATATGGGGAAATTCCACTTTGATATACAATATACAAGCATGTTTCCGGAATAAATTATGCCCGCAATCCAAGGTTCCACTTTGCAAATCCATATAGCTATGTACATAATAGGTGCATTGTGTGCACTTACACATCATCTTTTTGCCCTTAATTTTTTGTTTAATTTTAGTCCACTGCCACTTTAAGTAGAGAAGCAGGAGCATGGGGCAGTGAAACTGCCTCCCCAATGGGCCTCAATTAGCATTTGCTGCAGTTCCCTTTTTTGACTGCTAGGTGTAAAAATAATAAGAAGAAGTAGAATGATAGGTCTTCCTGATTGTACAACATCTAGAAAGCACCATACAGATTTAAAAATGCCTGGAACAGTCAACAAGGACTTTATGAAGACAAAACTCTGATGTTGAATGACATAAATAAACTAGTAGTGTTAAAGTGCAGACAGCATCAGTGTTCAAGGAGAAACACGAATGGAATGATTCGCAGCACTCAGATCTACCGATTAATTAATTAATTAGAATTTGAGTTTAATTATTTCACAAGTCATTCAAAAAGAGTCTGAAGGCTGCCTGATACAGTACTTACAGGGTTGGGCTTCCCCGGCTTTATGAGCGGCTTGCATTGCACATCTCTGGTTAAAAAAAAAAAACACACACACACAAAAAGAACAAACATCAGCTCATTATAAAGTAAGAGATAAAAAAAGTGATATGTTCAATTATTGCATGCTGTTTAACAGAAAAGTACAGAGAACTAGAGAGGCACATTTCCTGAAGAAAATGTGATTGGTGCTTGCCGTGGCATCATAGACATAGCTACTGTATGACGTCATAACTATGATGTCATGGCTGATGTTGGTCTCAATGTTAAGTGTATGGGATTGTTAATGTTAAGTCTACACCCCTTAGAAAAGTCATAGCACCCCATTCCCGAATAGGACGATTTGACACCTCATTCATGGGTCTACGACAAACGGTGCGGGACTTAGTTACGCGCCAAACTTTTGTACGGAAGAAGAAGAATAAGAAGAAGAAAAAAAAAAAAGAATAATAAGCCTGCAAGATAACAATAGTAGTGCTTCGCTTCGCAAGCACCACTAATTATTAATGCACTATATTTAATCAGAGACTGTCGCCACGTCAGACATGAATACAACTTGACACACACAAATACATATATGACAAGTTTTTATGACCAATGTCTGTTTGCATTTTTTTTTTTTTTTGCTGTCCAAAAGAAACCCCTAACAGACAAGACAAGCCCTCTTCCCTAACTAGATGTAATCTAATAATTTCCTGACTCAAGTTCCGGAGTAATTATAGCACCGCTAGACATCTTCACCTAACACACAGTTTAGTACATTTAGTATTGGACATCAGCTGTGTCCTAAATGCAATTTCATTGAAAACACGCGCTCCATAGATGATGATGATATTGCATATTATTTTACACCCAGCCCGACATCCCAGTCGAGACGCGCTTTACTTCTCTCGATGAGTCGCTCACCTTCGGAGTAATGTCTATCAGAAAAATCCTCGCCTTCACGAATAAGATGCAGAAAATAAAAAAAGCTTCCGTTTGCTTGTTTGTTTATTGTTTCCAGCTGAGCTGCAGAGACACGCAGTGCGCGTGTGTCGAAACCACATCGACTCGCGATATTTTTGTTTCCGTCTTCGGCTCCTCCTCTTTTTTGGGGTTTCTGCGGATCACGTGACAAACCGTATGGCCATTTCCTTTAAGAGGAAATCCCCTCTCTATCAAACGCGCATGCGCGTTTAAATTGGCCCGCTTTGTCTGTTGTTTTTGGTGAGGTTTCCTTTTATTACAGTTTGTTACCTGTTCATACAACCAAAATGCTCATACACACTGCTTAACTGAACACTCTCACTCACGCAAAATGTTTTTTTCATTCTTCAATTAAATTGTAATTGTATAGCGCTCTTAACATTAAACATTGTCTCAAAGCAGCTTTACAGAACATAAGAAGCAAAAAAACATGTGGGAAAAGTCCTAGATGTTTAACAAGATAATTCCTAGTCTATACTGCTTCATCCTGTAAACAGTGTCACAGAGCCTGGAGCCTATCCAAGGAGAGACACACACACACATTCACACACTAGGGGAATTTGGGAACACCAGTTACCCTACTCTCTTTGGACTGAGGAAGGAAACCGGAGTACCCGGAGGAAACCCACATGCACACAGACACGGTGCCGGAATCAAACCCGGACCCTGCAGTTGTAAATCGACAGTGCTAACCAATAAGTCACTGTGCCGCTCCTTAACCAAACATTTAAAAGAAAATACTACCATAAGGCATGTCTACACATACACTCTAAAAACTGCTGGGTTAAAAAAACAACCCAACCATAACCCAGCCACTCAGACACTCTAGCTGGGTTAAATGTTTAAGTGCTGGCTTATTTTATTTGACCCAACCAGTGGGTAAAATTAACACTCTTGCTGGGTTGACACGTTCCATTAGATTTATTTTATTTTTTTCAAAAAAGACGCAAAATGTACACAACTTCACATAATGTAAATAGATTGTCACAGAATAAGAAAATGTGAATAACTAAATTTTGACAAAAATGTCAGACAAAATCTTATAATTCCAAGGTGACCATTTGTTAAATATAAAATAAATGTAACATAAACACTCTAACACAACAAAAACAAGAGGCCCCTGTCAATCTTATTTAAATTGCTTTTTTTTTTTTTGCATCTAATACAATGTTTAAACACTTTTTATATGGAAATTTTCAATACAAATCTTATAATGCCCACATGACATCAAACATTCCCCATCTAATATTTTAACTATTAGTTATTTAACTATTACTATTTAATTTCCCTCAAAATGACATAAAAAAAACTAAAACGATAAAACCTTTAAAAATATTATTAATTAAATGTGGGATGAAAAACTGTTTTCCTCAAAAATGTAACAGATGAGTACTCGTGTCCATCAATCTGATCTACAGTATGCTGGAGAAACTCGCAGGTGAGAAGACTTTGTAGTAGTTTTTTTTGTTCTTTGAAGACTTAACTTTGTGTAGTTAACTTCGAAGATTAAAAAATTTTTTTTAAACAAATATCAACTGCCTCCACCAAAGAGTCTGTATCAATAGTATTGCCTCCAACAATGGGAAAGGTCTGTCAGGTTCCTCTTGTCTCATTCCCAAGGTACAAAATATGGAAAAACGCTCCAGCCATCTCCATATTTTGCAGATATCATTCCCACCATGTTGGATTACACAACATCACTTAGTGTTGCAACATAACTAACATTTATGTCAAGCATTTTTGTTAAGGACGTACAGATCTGTATGTATTTAATGCAAAAAGTTTTTTCTCGTCTGACACAATAACAGTAATATTTCAAACATTTTGCAGGCTGCCGTTTGGAGAAACCAGAGAATAAAGAATAAACCAGTTGTTGGGTCAAAATAACCCCACCAGATGTTCATTTGTAAATGACCCACTCCAACATTTGTTCATTTGTAGAGCAACCCAACAATGTGTTTAAAGTACCCGAAATAACCCAGAATTGTGACCCAGCATAAACAACCAAGCATTTTTTAGAGTGTAAGAGGGCAGTAAGTGTAACGTGTTAAATACACACTTAGTGATAAACTTCACATCGCATACACATTGTGAACACCTAGGTGTATTTTATAGTTATTGGTTGGTACTATAGACAAATTGCCCCATTATTGCATGTGCTACTTAAAATGGATTACCACAGACCATGAGTCTGTCTTAACTTTGTGTTTGGGGTTAGATATACATTTAAAATAACCTGTAAATAACTACTTCCATTTATCATCATTCCAACAGTTGTATTTTATTTATTTTATTTTTGTATTTGCACAGATCTTTTTTATTGAATTGAATTGGACCCATTTAAAAAAAAGAAACAAGCATTTTTTCCTCCAGGAAAAGAAACAGGACTTCGATTCAGGTTCGATTCCCACCTTGGAGTCTGTGTGCTTGGTGGTTTCCTCTTACAGTCCAAAGACATGCAGATTAGGCTAATTGGCATTCCCAAATTGCCCATAGTGTGTGAATGCGCATGTGAATGTTGACCAGAGGTAAAAAACAGGAATAAATACAATGGTCAACATTGCCCTCCACGGTCCCTAGTTTGACTACAGAAGGTCCTAGATGGATGGATGGATGGATG
>JAOVVA010000031.1:11799012-11814063 GCA_028565275.1 Leiocassis micropogon
CCCGCCCCCCTGAGAGAGCTCGGCCAATCAGCTCTCTCTGTGCCTCCGGCTGTGAGAGGAAAACAGCATCACCCGGGTCAGCGGAAGGTTTTAACAAACTCAGGTGCTCGATGTTGTTGAGAATTCATGTCTATTTGAGAAGCGCGAAATTGTGCCATACTGTTCATCTGGCAACATTAGGAAAACTGATCATGGGGTTACCTCATGGCGTTCTTCAGTAGCTCTGGCAGGATGTAGTCCAGGGGGAGAGGAATGAACGGGAAGCGGGCAGCCACGTGACCGTTGATGCGGACGCGTGGGGAATTCCCGTACTGGTGCTCGCACAGTCGCCTGAGAGGGTCACAGAAGAGCATTAGGATAAGCAAAAATAAATAAATAAACAAAACATGTGCCAATTCTGACTAAGGACGAGCTGAATAAATACACAAAAAAAAAAAAAAAAAAAAACACAAACGCAATGAATGACAAAGGAATTTATCTTCATCTTAAACCAGACAAACAGATTTCATATTAAGAAAGCTGGATAACTGGTTGCTTTTCATAAATCAAATATTCAGAGCAGATGCAATAACAGTATTATTCAGAACTATTACTATATTAATCATCAGTTTGAACAGTAAATTAGGGGCCAAAGGTCCGTGTCAATTATACAGAACTACAGCTCATAGAATTAAATATATGGTTGATGTTTATAAAATTTGATTTATGTACAAAAAGAAAAAAAAAAAAAGAAAAAAGAATGGGCAAATTATTGGACTGCATCAAGCAAAGAAAACAACCACGGAGATTTGAAATTACTGGAAGTGGGTTAAAAACCCTTTAATACACTATCAAACATGGAAGGAGCAATGATGCATCAGGCATTTTATTATGGATGAGAAAGCGCTTTGTTTCATTTAATTTGCTTATGCAGGATTAAAAAGTCTGCCTTTGATCCTGGCAATGAACAGATCGATTAAAGTAAGTACTCCAGGACACCATCACATCCAAATTATAAAAGCGATGAAAGACAGAGACTCAAAACAAAAATTTTAAAAAGATCAAAAGGACCAGAACATGCTTATGATGATAAATCCTACTGGATGTTTGCATGTCACGAGCTTGGCTGCTTTATAGCCGAATGTGCTGAAACATCCCAGGTCAGAACACAGAGGACAGAGTGTTGAGACGGTCGCATTTCCGAATAGCTAAATTTAATTATTCATACAAGTAATTAAGAGTAAACACAATAACGTGTACTCAGAGACATACTGAGTGACGCAGCAGAAGTAAAACATAAATGATACCACAAACACTGAAAACACTAGTTTCTGACCGGCTGATTCGTAAACCAATGCAATCTACTGTACATCCGCATGCTGGAAAGTAACCATGACAACGAGTACAGATCATCATGAAACTTGATAGCTAGAAGAAAAACGAACAATAAGCATTTTAAAAGTAACAGCTCTGCTTCCTCCAAATGCTACAGAACACAAACAACCATGAACTACATCCTGCCAGGAACAGGAGCAGATAAGGACCATCCAAGCCCTGTTCCTCTTATGGGCATGTTCTCGACTTGTTTGTGTTTTGTTCTGGTCAAGCTTGTGCCATCCTCTAATTGGAAATGTTTAATGATCTGTTACGTAACTGCTTTGTTTACCTAAAAGGGATTCGGGGAGAAACGCGACACTGAAGAGCCTGTGTAAAAGCAGTCACCGAAAACTCTCATGCAATGTTGTCTTTACCAGCAGATACATGCTCTTTGACGTGCTATAATTTTAGGTCATTGATTACCTGAAATAAACTGGGCGGTTTGTCCTTTCACTTTAAACTCTAGGCCATGTAAATACAGTCGTGTGTGAGGTAACAAACCAGACGGGCTGATAACGGTAAACAGACAAGCTTACCTTGCAAAGTCCACCCACTTCTCTGTGATCTTTTTAGGAGATAGACGTCTGCACACAATGCCCACGTAGTCAGACTGAACATGGCAAAGGAAGAGTCCAAATAAGAGCTTTGTTAAAAACGGCGCAAGAATTTTCTAAGCGGTTGAATGATGACCATGGCAGAGTACATAAACACACACTCAATACACTGTATATCCACTCAGAAGTGCGTGTTCACAAACTCAGCACTCATTACAGAGGGAAGTCCATGCCTCTGTAAATAATTCTTTAATGCCCAGTTAATTTGATGTTGCAGGACCACGATCACAATCTCATTACAGGTCTGACATCGTTTAAAGAGTCAACCTATTTGTTTCCTTCCAAGTCAAGCTTGCTTTCTCTATGACTGTGTAACTAAACGATTACAGAATAAGCGACAAAGAAGAAGGCGAATGCTTCAGTCCTGTAACGATAAAGACATGAGTAAAATCTAACCAGTAACTACAGCAAATATGATAAAATACAAGCCCCAATTTCTTGAATTAGTTTATATGAGAGGCTGTTCAAGTCAATTCGGGACTTAAGAATACATATTCTTGTGAATGAAGACACAAAACCGAACAATAAAATGTTTGAATGGCGCAAATGTAAAAAAAAAAAATTTATAATAAAAAAATAATTTAAAAAAGTCTAATAAATTTTTTTTTTATGTGCCAAGGTCGCACGGAGCCCACTGTAGTCGTTCTCACGAATGTTCAGCGAGTGGAACTCCTGATGCTTAAAAAAAAAAGAAAACATTCCCTGTACAGTTCTGACATCGCTCCATGCCATTTCTACATGTTTGGTCTATTGCAGGAGCTCCTGGAAGGCCAGTGTTTCAGACGCAAACAAAGCACTCCTGTTATGGCTCTGGGGAAGTGCATTAGTATGGAAGGGATTATATTAATAAAATAAAAAAAAGAAAAAAAATTGACACTGGTTGTGTTATTCTACACAATCAAATTTCCTGGTTTGGCTTGAACGCCTCTCTAACAAATGAGACGATGGCAAGTTCTTTGAATCAACAAAAGTGCAGCCATTTATATTTAGACATTACATTTAAGTCATGGAGTTATCACTAAGTGACTGTCTCAGGGGTCATGTTCGGCTCATGCTGGATTTTAAACAAAGTAAAAATGGTGAACTAGACTACAAGTCTAAGAAAGAGGCAAAGAAACATACATTTTCTTCATGCAGGGCAAGATGGTGCGTGGCCAGCATGCGAATGCCCAGACGAGACGTCAGCGTTGTGTCCAGGAAGTTACGAACTAGCATCTCATCCTACGACAAAAATAAACACATGTATATATAAATTAATAATTAACGTGACAACGGTCAAAGAAAGACGTGCAAATAAGGCCATGATATGGATGCTTGCTCACTTGAATGTGTTTGCGACACTCCCGGAATCCTTCCGCCAGCAGGGTGACCACGTCTTTGTGATCGTCGAGGAGCTGTTGAATGAGCTTGCTGTACCGAGCTTCTGTGTCTTGGTCTTTAATCTGGAGAACAAATAAAAAAATATAACAAACTCGCAACAACAAAAAAAAAGTAATCCTTAATTAAACTCTATAAAATAAAACAGAAGGCCGTCACCTATTGCAACTCCTAATTTTACACCTCAAATGCCTACCAAGCCAAAAAACACCCTTATCAATGAACACAGTGGTCCTGGTGTGTAATCTAGAACGGTTTGTTTCTACCACAAAAGAGCCAGCCGATAAGATGATGAATACCATGGCGAAGTTGATGAGATTGACTGTTAATCTTTGAGAATGTACTGTCTTGAGAAAATATCATCACAGGTAATCTGCAATCTGCTCTGATGAGGCATTAACAGTTTAGAAGATTTCAAGTGTAAGCTTTTAGTTTTTTACTTTGTAGCTGCCGGTTTCAACAACTAGTAAAAAAATAAATTAATAAATAAACCTTGCTCCTGGTTGACTTTCGCAAAAAAAAATTATGTTTCAACATTATCAAAATGTGCATGCATGGATGGCACACTTAACTAGCTTGTTATTTTATTTGTTATTACGTCATACTGGCTACTACAACCTTTCAGTCTAGTCAGTTACAAGCAACCAAAACATGATACTGAGCTGCTCCTTAGTGGTCTAGATAGTCGACCTTTATTAGTTGCTTGGGTCATGTTTATGGCGATGAAATTATATTTCCCTAAAAATAAACGTTCTCAAGTGCCATGACCCAGTCATTCCCTGGACTATTTTGTTTAAAGAATATATAAGAAAACATCCACAAACAATAAGACTTCCTTATTGTACATGAATTCTAAGGTGGTTCTGAAAAAGCTGCTTCAACAAGCTCGGGCACTGGACCTTCTGTCATGTTTAGACAGATGGAAGACCAAACAAGGCGTTGTAGAAAAATATTTACAAAGCTAAGAACTTTATAAACAACTTGGTTCCCAACAGCCCTGCCACATTCTGCCCTCATGACATGCATTGTGCAACACTGAAAATCCTCCATGACCAAGCACTTAGGACTCACAGTATCAGGTTCTGCTTTGCCCTTACAGTTAACCCCATGCGCCTGTCTCTGGCCCACAGTGACGGTAGAAATTGTAATCATATAGCAGCTAAAAGCAGACTGGTAAACTTTACCCATTATTTTAAACTGTGTGCAAGATAACATCGAGCAGGTACTTACTGCTGGAAAATCGCTCAGCACATGATAGGCCCGGATATAAAGCTCGTGCTGTGGGAAGAAGAGACAGGATGAGAGAGAGGGGGGAAAAAAAGGGAAGAAAAAAAAAAGGGGGGGGGGGGGGTTAGATCCAGATGGCAGGGTTCCAGCAGCGTGCACACATGTTCAGCGTTCTCTAGGACTTCCAAGAACTCGAATAAAAGGAAGGACGATGCATTTGGCAAGCAGAAAACTGCAAGTGTACAACCTTCACATGTCACACGTTTGCGTGTTTATATAAATGGACTATACTCAAATCTTGCTATATATAATTACACAAATGCAGATAAAAACACTCCGTCTCTGAGCTCTGTCTCTCTCACACGTTCCTAGAGTGTCACACTCATGTGAGAAGAATGTAATGTAGGTTAGGGTTCACTGTGAGGAGAGACTTTCATTGTAAACACGCTGAGCTTGCACACAAAAGCCTGACAGCACAGATTAAATATTCGCCATTCTCATCATACAGAAATAAAATGGGACTATGGACTAGAAAGGCTAAAATCACATCTTAAGAATATTTACGTCTCAAAATAATGTAATGATATTAAACCGAAGTGCACGAGCTTCCCACTGCATTCATACACCATATGTAATTTAACGTTTTAATGTTGTGATGAGTAATATAAAGCTTTCTGAGGCACCCTCACAGAAGTGAAAGAAACATTTACAAGAACCAAGGAAGTGCATATTTAAAGCACTTACAGTACTTCTGAGTGATCGGGTGACGAGGCGGGGGGGAGACGGGGGTAGATTGTCTTAAATCATCAGCATGCCTCATGACATAACGAGAAAGCAGGACTTGTAATTGTAATGATAAAAGGGTGCACATTTCAGTCATGTCAGTTCGAAGGCTGGGGCTGATTTCTTTCTTGCACAAACTGTACAGCCGAATAGCCGAAAGACTGAAACACCTATATTTGATGTCCACTGTGGTTAAATATTTACACCTGTTTGACTGATGCACCCAAAACTTCTGCACTGACTGTAAAGGTGCACGTCAACTATAATACACAAACATACAAACTACAGTATCACTAATAGCACTTCAACTGGAGTTAAACTCACCACTTGCAGGATGGTGGGGTTGCAACCGATAATAAAGGGCAGGCTGCGGAAACCTTTAATGCGATGGGCGATGCGCACAGGCAGCTCTTTATGCAGGTATCTTGCACTGCTCTGCAAAACAGGGTGACAAACTGCCATCAGAAATTATGGAGTTTTCGGACAACACATGATCAACAAGAGCAACAAGGACTTAAGTTCAAAATAGATTATAATTACAGGCTGTAATTACCAAGATATGGTTTTCATCCTGAGGCTTGCCTGAGTAGAGTAAGGTGCCAGGTGTGAGTCTGACAGAAGGCTGCGGAAAGAAAAACGGCAGTTGAAAAAAAAACAAAACAAAGCAGTCATAATTGTAATTAAAAAAAAGAAAAAAAAAAAAAAAAACTAGAACAACACTGTTAAATGCTCAATACTGATTCTGCAGAAGCTCGGAGACATGAGTGCTGACTTGTATGACAAGTGCATGCAAACATAAAAAAATAAAATAAATCTAACTGTTGAAAAAATTCTTGAAAGGAGTCTCCAGGGTCAGTACTTTGTAACCGTGAAAGCTGTTGTAAATGTAATAATAAACGAATAAAAAACAGGTTGTTGTTTAAGTTGGAAATCTAAATATTAGGCAAGTTCCTACAGTGTAGAAGGAATAAATCAAATCTGGGGGGAAGAAGAAGAAGAAAAAAAAAAAAAAAGATCACACCACCATGGAATTTTCCCAGTCAACCTGACGAGGCAGAACCATAATATTTGAGATATTTAAATTTTTCATACAATGTTAAGTGAGGCTAGTGAGGGTACGCCTATTTAAGGCAGCTACAGTCCAAGTGAAAACAGCTTCACGACAGTAACTCTACCTGTAAACTGTTTAAATAAGCAGCGTGTTGTTCTATATTCAATCAAACATTGTAAAACAAACAAGTTCAACACACTCCAGATTCCGCTGTATTCACACTGCAGGCACTTTGTGGCGTAATCATGCGTGTTATTTCAGAACAATTAGGCATTTGTCATTCCTTATTCCTATAATACGAGGGTGAGTCAAAATATCCACTCTGGCTGTAGAATTATTTTCAAATAACTTTTAAAAATGACAAATACATCATTTTGACAAAAACATACACTTTGTCCATGTGTCAACAAGCTTTCGTATTCACTTATTAAAAAAAAATAATAATTTTTTAGGTTAAGCTGCAAAGCTGCAAGTCACGAATGCACGCTGTCTTCACTTCATCAGAAGTGAATCTTCATCATCGTGGGGCTGCTTTCAGGGGACCAAACAGGTGAAAGTCTGATAAAGCAAGAACAGAACACTTGAACACCTCAAAAGTAAATTCTTGCAAAATGTTGACAGTGTGGGCACAAGTGTGCGGCTATTTGTTATCAGGCATCTGGCTCCTTCTTGATGGCTAACATTTGTGCGACCTTCCTTAAACTTTTCTATCCGTTCATAAGCAATTTTTCAAATTGAGGTTTTTCATAAATAACTTTACCAGGTACAACCTTGGACCACAAAAAAAAAAAAAAACTCATTACTGCATGCTATTCTTTCATGCAAATCACAAGTGAAGCATCCATTTTAGCCCACACGGCAGTTACAAATGAACTGATGTTTTACATTCACACCTGTACAGTGACTGGAAGATGGTCTCGCATTGTGCTGTTAGGACAGTGCGGCCAAAAAAGGCTTTTAATATAACTGTGCAAATAATTTGACTCATCAGGTATTTGTCTGGTTTCAAATGTGATAAACATGTTAAAGACATAGCCGATTTTAAACCCGCTTCACCTTCATCGTCTATAGCACTTATCCTGATACAGGGTCACGGCAGGCCTGGGGCCTATCCCAGGAGTCTTAGGACACGAGGCCGGGTACACCCTAACCTAACGTGGCAATCCATCGCAGGGCGCACACACACACACACACTATGACCAATTTGGAGACACAAATAAACATAATTGGCATGTCTTTGGGCTGTGGGAGGAAACCGGAGTACCAGGAGGAAACCCACCAAGCACGGAGAGAACATGCAAACTCCATATACACACACCCAAGGCGGGAATCAAACCAGGAGTCTGGGGGTACGAAGAGACAGCGCCAACCACTAAGCCATAGATAAGATCATAGCCTTACACACATAATATATAAAAATAAAAAAGTCAGATGTGGACATATCTACAGTAGTTAGCAAAATGCAAACATTTAAGCACTGGTTCTCTTATGCATAATAAATCCTAAAAATCCTCACACTATTAAAAAAACAACTGCAATGACAATGTCTCTAAAGTGGCATCAGCTTCTGCATGCCCTGTGTACTTCACTGCTGGTATTTGGGACCAAGCCCAGGTCTGCTGTCCTTGCCTGACCTCATATTTGTTGACATTAGACCTGTCTGAACTGGTAGACAACTGAAAGCCATGCTGTTTATATTCTAGGTTGAATCTCCGCCGCGCTAGTGCCAGAATCTAGTTGAGGGGCAGAAACCTTTCAGCAAGCCACTAGTTAAGACAAAAAGTTAGCGCTGCTAAGGTGACGCAGCAATTATACGTCACGGCGCACGCGAGCTGTTTAATCTCCTTAGTTAACGGTCACCTTTTCGGCAGACGCATCAATGGCAGACTGGTTGTAGAAAGACGTGACGGTTTTCGATCTCTCTCTAGCCAGCTCGGAGTAAGTCGTCATCGAGGACGTCGACCGGAATCTTTGGTGAACGCCGCTCTCCACAGCGGGGGTTTTTGTGCTCGATGGGAGCAGCCGAAGCCCGGTCATCCTCACAGCGCCGCCGCGGCCTAACAGCAGCGCCGCCGCACCGCACGCCACTCTCCGCCGCATTTTCTACCGTTTCTCCACTCCCCGGTTTTTCTTCTGATCACACGCAGCCTAGCAGGCCATCTAACCGCGCTGTGTATGTGCACAAAGGCACGTCCCAACCGACACGCTCACGAGCACGCTCGCGGAGTTTTATATCTCGGCTGCTCGTTTCGACTAAAGGAGTGACAAGTTAGCCAATCAGAAGCTAGAATGGTCGGGAAAGCCACACCCCCTCACAGACTCGCACTATTGTTGTTCAGAGCCCCAGCAGAAAACACGTCATTAATGCTTAAAGGGTTCATCCATATTTATGTCGACATAAAAACAGGTTCTGCTAGGCTTTTAGTTCGTTTCTACCACGGCCTGAAGTCAGAAGTATCCGGTGCACCCCAGTAACACCATTAAAATTCAATAAATTCAATACTCATCCACCAATAAAGGGTTAGGCAGTTTGCCTCACACCTGGTTAAATTCAGTCTACAGAGGGCCAAAAGTTTAGAGAATGACACAAATATTCATTTTCACAATGTCTGACACAAGACTGATGGTAGGGCTCACATTTTCTTCTTCAGATAAGCTTTTTTTCCCCTGATGCTCAAAACAATCAGAAAAGGGATTTGTCAGAGAAAATGACTTTACCCCAGTCCTTAGCAGTCTTATGCAGAATATCAGAAATATACCCTGATGTTTTTTCCTGGAGAGGAAAAACGTTGTTTTGTGAATGTTACAAAAACTTCTCAACCATCCAAGAACGGTTTTATCACAAACAATGCCTTTTCCAGCATGTTAGACCACCTTGCCATAAGTCAAACGTGATAACTAAGTGGTTCTGGGAACAAAACATCACAATTTTGGGTCCATTTTGGATCAACCCACAGGAGGCTTGTCCACCCACATCCACAAATTCTCCCATTCTGCTTGGAGAAAACTCCAAGCATTGATTATGCATGAATGGGCTGCCATTAGTCAGGATGTGGCCCAGCATGCCAGGGTAAATTGCGGAGGACTCGAAAAAAGAAGGGTCAAAACACTGTAAATATTGACTCTGTGCATAAACTTAATGGAATCTTCAATAAAAGCCTTTGACACTTAGGAAATGCTTGTAATTATATTTCAGTATACCGTCTGACAAAAAGATCTAAATACACTAAATCAGAAGACCTTAATTAAATGAATATTCGTGTCATTCTCAAAACCTTTGGCCACTGCTGTACTTCTTCCCATTATAATTGAAAATACTAGCACACAAACCACACAAAAAAGTCTGTTGATATACAAACTCATATGCCAAATCAGTATTCCAAATAGAATGGCTGTACCAAAAGTAATAACCTAACCTCATGCCCTGGAGCCTATCCAGACATTAATGAAACAAGTTCTTCTAGTTGGCTCCCCTACCAAGTTTGTCACTCCACTCACATTCTCTGGCATTAGCATTCCCTTATCTTCCTCAGCGATTAACCCGGTCATTTAGTTTCATGTTTATTTTACATCTGATAACCAAATCAAACACCTCTGCAAAACTTATTAAATTTATTCACCTCAAGAACCTAACTAGGTTTTGTCCCACTTTCAGTTCTACAGACTGAGAGGACTAGAAAAACTTATCCATGCCTTTGTCTTCTGAAACTCAAATATGTTCATAATTTCATCACATCTATCACTTGTTCAGCAATCTTTTCACTCTTTCCTACAGGATAAACTTTAAAACTCTGCTCCTGACCCACCAACGCAACCACGGGACTGCCCCTCTATCTAAAAGAACTACATTCTTCACTAAATTCCAACCGCAAGTGGCGAGCCCACAACAATTGGCTCCTTCGTCCCCCAAGGACCAAACTCTGGTCAAGGGGAGATAAAGCCTTCTGTTCTGCTAGATCATTTACGCTTCCCATAGTCCCTGTCTGCTTTTAAATCAGGCTTGAAAAACTACCTAGTTATTTTTTTGTTTAAATTTCATGTTTATCTTTTTATGTAAGCACTTTGGGATGTCATGAACAGTGCTGTAGAAATAAAATGTATTATTATTATTAGTATTAATGCAAACTGCATGGTGGCATTCTGGTTAGCACCGTCACCTTGCACCTTCGTAGGTGAGGTTCGTTTCCCTCTTCAGGTCTGTGTGCATTCATGTTCTCCCCATGATTGATGGATTTCCCTCTACAGTCCAAAGACATGCAGAGTAGGCTAATTACCATTCCCAAGTTGTGTGTGCCCTGTGATGGATTGGCACCGTGTCCAGGGTGTTATCCGGTTTATGCCCCAAGACTCCTGGGATTGGCTCCAGGACCTTATACAGGATAAGCGATATAGAAGAATTGACAAGCATATGGAGACTATCAACTGTGACCATTTTTAAAAGAGTATTCAAGAGTTGGGTTCAACAATGGCACAAGTTTTAGTACATCCCTCATATTTCAAATAAGCGTTGTCTTCTTTTAATCAGAAGTTTTTCCAAAACTGTTGTTCAGAGACAACTAGACTTGCTTGAAGTTCTCGAAGATGTTTCCCACCCATCCGAAAGGCTTTTCGCTTTCAATTAATGTTCTGAGAACTGATTAAATGTATTGGATGAGAGGTCGAATGTCTTCAAGATCCCCTTCAAGCTGGTAATAAACAACACATTTGGGAAAACCATAAACTGGATGACTAGGAAAACCCACAGATATTCAAAAGTTCACTTGCCAACATGTGCTTCTAGAAATTTCACCACGTCTACAACAAATCTGACTTTTGGCACGCTCTTGGTAGCCTACAGTATACATGTGGTCTGCACATGGTCTGCATCGGGGTAGTAAAATGAATATTGAAAAAATATCCTAAAACAATTCAAGTAGTATCTAATAATAAGTTGGGAGCTTGATCTAAAGTGTTGGCAGTTAGGAAATTGTTCGGTTCTAAACAAAAGATTCTTAGGACTGCGACTATAAAACTATTATATAATATGGAGTAAAGATGATCATATTGCATATCAGGTTTTCAACACTGGTAAAATGACACAGTAACAGTATGTATAGATTTGTAAGTGTCTGAGCGATAACTGTATACTGTTTTATCTATATATGTTATACATACGCTCATATCAACACACCATCACATGTAACATATTTCTTTTAGTTCACAGAGGTAAAAAACAATTTACCATCATTACATATGTATATGTACAGTGGTACAAAAAAAAAAAACAGTATTTAAAATAAAAACATAAAAAGCACAATTAAAAATAAAAGTAAAAAACAATTAAACTAATTAAATTCTCCTAGAATAAACCATTATTGTCTCTGTTGAGATGGCACCATGCCAGTCTGTTGTTAAGTCTCATCAATTCTCAATATTTGGGCGAAAGACTAAACTTAATCCACATTGTGTGTGCAAGTACTGCAGTGTTTCTCGCGCACATGCTTCTGTCGCTCTCAAAGTCTGAAACACTTCCTTAATAAACGGAAGGAAGATGAAATCACATCACTTCATGGCACGGGTGCTCGTTTCCAAACCACCACCATGTTCTTGTCACTAAGGGCGACCAAATAACGAAGCTCGGGGTCCATGGCAACGCTGTTTATGGACGGCCCCTCGACTGGGCCTGTTCCTCTTCGCACCGGAGACGGCCACTCTAGAACCTGAAATGACATCATGACATGGGGTTTAGACCTCAAGGTGCTTGATGTTCATGAATGCAACAACATGCGCTCTTGGTCAGCACTTAATCAGACAAAGTGGTGTGTATAAGAATGTTAATTACAGATGGGGAGAAAAAGGGTAATCGATTCAGTTATGTAATGCAATTCTTATGTATGGCAACGCATACATCATTAAAAATCCATTGCATCTAGTATTGATGAGAGAGTCAGACTGCTGCATAATGTCTTCTCCAGCACATCCCAAATATTCTCAGTTAGGTTAAGGTCTGAACTCTGTGGTGGTGACGCCTCATGCTCCCTGAATCACTCCTTCACAATGTGAGCCCGATGAATCCTGGCATAGTCATTTTGGAATATGTCCGTGCCAGCAAGAAAGAAAAAAAATGCATTGATGGAAAAACCTGCTCATTAAGTATATCCAGGTCACAGCTGACCTCATTTATATGGACACATAAACTGTACGGTCGACACTAGGCATGGTGGGTGCACCCATCACTCGGGAACAGGGTAAACCTAGACTCATCAGACCACATGACCTTTTTTTCCCCCAAAAGCTCCATAGTCTTATATTCTTTATGCTCCCTGTCTATCATAACCATGCGTTCTACTGTTGTTTTTTTACGATTTGATTTCACCAAGTGTTTAAGTGATCTCACACCAAGCTCATTCAGGATGTTCTTCCCACCACACTTCTTCCTTGAAGATGATGGTTCACTGCTCTCCTTCCATTTTCTAATAATGCATTTTACCAGTTCTTAATAGCCTATTCTGGGAACACTGTGCATGAGGCAGGACACTCAATCACACCTAGGCGTACACTGCATAACGCTTATTTTTATGAAGTAGTAAAAAAAAACAAAAAAACAACACAAATAAAATGAAAGGGAAACCCACAGGAACACAGGAGAACTTTTGAAACCTCTCACAGAAGGAAACCAATGCCAAACCAGGAACTATAAAGCTGTGAGTCAGCAATGCAACGCAACATCAGACCCACTCTATTTGTGCAGGTCAAGGATGATTTTGTCAATGAAGCAAATCGAATGTTGCCAACTGGCACGTTAGCTTGTTATTCCTTAATGGGTTATTAGGCGGGGGTTACAGACACAACCATTGATCTCATTACATAAGTAGCAACATTTGCGCCATACAGTTGTGTAATCTGTGCCCGGAATTATGAATAAGTGATTCATATCACATCACGTGACACAGTGTACCAAGATAAACACCCACGCTGGATCATTAAATTTCGTGTAGGATTGTGACTCTTCATTAAATAATAGTTTGAGGAACTAATTAATTACTCGTACCTCTGTCGCAGGAACTGCTTTTCCACTCTTGAAGTTGGCCTTCGCAAGGTCTGTGATGTGATACGTCCACAGCCGGCCTTTCTCATCTCCGCACACGACATACCCGAAGCCTGTAGACAAGTGAACGAAGCTCTTCAGACATAAGCAGATGTTTGACAAGTGCCCAGTGGGCTATTAAACCGGTGTAAAAATCAGATTTGTATTTAAACAGCAATGTGCCTGTAATGATATACTGAGACAAACTGGAACGGGAAATATTTGTGCTTAATACTATATCGGGTGTGCACATAATATAATAATATAATGTATACATAAATTATGATGAAAACGCTAAATAGTATAGAATCTGAGGGATGCTGACCGGGGCAGGTGTTCAAAGAGAGGTATGGGATGTCAGTGTTGGTCCACTGCAGTTCAGCCAGGATGACAGCAGGCACCTCCTTTTTCCTCCCCTGGCGCAACGCCATGGTTCTACCCCAGCTCCACAAGTAGATAGAGCCCTGCATGTGGCTCTTAGATGCTGAGATGGAGACAGAACAGGACATTAGTGTGGATGGTACGACATCTATATATACCCTGCACTTTATTTCCTGCATTTACATGGTGTATCAGTCGTGCAGGTCAGACTTGTTACCATGGAAACTATAAATATAGATCTAACATCATGACCCCCCCAGGGACTCACCTATTACATCTTCTGTAAGGAAGCTGAGTCCATCAATAGTGCGGTAGTTACTGTCCTTATTACTCTTCTTGTATACCGGAAACACAATCTCCATCTCCTCCGCCCTGACAGAAGAACACACAATTGATGAGACACGTCACGCAAAATTTGATGCATTAACAAAGAAGCTGATCTGATCTCTACTCTGACTTTTATATTATTCACATAAAGTTATGTGTTACTTGTGCTAATCTGTCTAATAATTCGCTCAGGTTTGTAATGTGCCAAGATTTATAAATGTACTGTGTAAATGCGTGCGTCTATAAACGAGCACCTCTTCTGCGTGTTCTTGCTGAGCTGGATGTCGAAGCTGTAAAGGCCGTCGTCGCAGCCCGAGATAAGGTGCGTTTCAGGGGAACGTGGTGGCAGGCAGAGGTGCAGTGGAGTGGAGCACGTCTCCATTACTAGCAGCTGACTGGTAGAACAAGAAATGCCAACGTTGACATTCGCGCACGCACAGGCACATTTGTTTTTTCAAAAACAAAAGACTGAATACACTCACTATTTGTGACATAAAAAACACGAAAGTCATAATAACAAACCTGGTTTTGAAGTTGTAGTCTCGGTCCAGCCCGCCGATGTCCCACATGATGATCTTGTTATCATATGCGCCCGCTAGAAGCAACAATCCATCGATCAAATCGTTTCTTAGCTAATCTCCCCATTCTAAGGTGCTTGTAATAACATGTTATATGGCATAGCAATGTATCCACAGCACAAGTACTTGGATAAAACAACTTTTAAAAGATACACAATTTTTTTTTTTTTTCCAATTTTCTCCCCATTATTAGTCGTAGCCAATTCCTCCCCGTCTCGGAGGCACAAAATGTTTTTTTAACAACATGCATTGTCACAAATGCATGATGAGATCCAAAAGTGAGATATGGGC
>JAOVVA010000031.1:11814163-11827803 GCA_028565275.1 Leiocassis micropogon
ATCAGCTCTCTCTGTGCCTCCGGCTGTGAGAGGAAAACAGCATCACCCGGGGTTCAAACCAGCGCTTCCCGGATGATAGGGCGAGCGCTTTACCACTGCGCCACTCGGAGGCACAAAATGTTTTTTTAACAACATGCATTGTCACAAATGCATGATGAGATCCAAAAGTGAGATATGGGCTTAAACTGATGATCTGATGAACGAGATATTTTTTAATCTAGCACAAGATATCTTCTTGTTATGGTCTATCAGGAACTCTGAGGAATTCTGAATATCTAGATCTTGATCTCTTGATGTGTACTTACAGAACAGGAAGCTGGTCTGGCTTGGACTGAAGCGTAGCACGGATATGGCTCGCCGGCTAGCACGGAACTCGCCGTATGCCAGGTTGGCTCTGGGGTGGATGAGCTTCACCATGCCCCTCTTCCCTCCAGCGGCGAGGATGCTGCAGGATCGAGAACTGCCACCCTCACGCACCATCGACACCGTGGTCCAGGCCAGTGTAAAGAACTCCTAATGGAGTAATAACATTTTCATGGTGATGTAAATAAATGTGCCACTAGTTAGACAGACATTTATTCTAAACACATATGGCAAGGGATTATGAAATAAGGACTATTTTGTAAAAGTGATACAGCGAGACCCTAGGAATAAAGACAAATGGGGACAGGAAGTGTGCCCTCTATTTTTGCATTTCAGTTTAGCTTGTGTTTAGTGATTTTTTTTCCCCCTATATAGGAGATACTTTTTGAGAAAGCAGTTTTTGAGAGACACCTAGTGGTAAGAAATGGTACTACAAGAATAACTGTTTACACACCTCACTAGGGACTTTGTATTTCTTTAGCACATGGCCAGACTCACAGTCTATCACACACACTGTCTCCCCTCCACAAGTGGCCACTGATTGTGCCCAAGCACCTGCATCTAAAAAAAAAAAAAACATTATGGTGGAACAAATAAAAGTCAAAAAAAGGTCAAAAGGTCAATAAAGGTCATTCCAAACATTTCCATACTTTTTAATATTTTGCAGGTTTTTTTTATGTCAGAACACAAAAATGAATGAAAATATAAAAAGTAAAGGCCAGTAGAATGGTTAGTTGTTGCTGCAGTAACTACAATAGTGGTCCTTGGTTTCTCTCTGCACTTAAAGATACTCACTGCTTTTGTCATGGCAGGGCTCGAAGGCGCAGGCCCACAGCTGGGTGCTGAAATCCTCCTCACTGTCGTTTTTACTGTGGCACTGCAGGACGTGAAGAGGCTGCAGACTGGCCGGCTCCTGCATGAAGACACTCAACGATCAAGTAATGGCTTTCCGATGAGCCGTTAACAACAATACACACAACTTGTGAGAGCAGGAGACGGTGGCCATCCACCAAGCGAAAGGGAGGGCTTGTAGTAATACATATTCATAGTAACATCTAAGGTAGTGCATGTAACCAGGTATATCATATGTGAAGAATAAAACCAACGCATACCTTTGGCACTTGGTATTTAGTTGCCGTTCCATTTTCTTTCTTGGTGGAACTGCATGCTCGTGGAGTCATAAGCTGATTCTTGAGATTTTTCTTCGCTCCCTTCGCAGTGGGCGTCAGGGCGACCTGTGCTGTCGCCGCTTTCTTCGGGGTGTTTTGCAGACGACTCGATTTCCTCGGACTGGCCTCAGGCGTATTCATTTTCACACACCTTGGGCTTGATGCACTCGTATCAGATTTCTGAGGAGTCCCCCGGAGCCGGGAGGATTTTTTTGGACTCGGCTCGACCAAAGCGGCGCAGGATAACCGGCTTGATTTGCGTGGGCTGGGTTCTGGCATGGCTGCTTGGTTCACCGTCTTTCTCTTTCGGGGGGTTTCATCCTCGCTGTTTGCGTTAGAATCATTCATTTTTCTCTTGGAAGGAGTCTGAAAACAGGTATCGTTTCATAAAAGGCATTAATTACACCCTAAAACATGACATGTTTTTTTAGTATTCCTGTATTTCAGTACTGTTGTTTAACTGAATTGAAACAGGCCTACCCCACACTCTTCGACAGGAGTCTCTGATGTAATGTCTCCAGTCTCCTCCTGGTCTGGATCAGTCAGTGATTTGAGATATTCTTTCGCGATCATTTCAACCTGAGCCGCAGAATTCAAATTTAATTGCAGGAACACAATTTATGTATAACAAGTCAAAGAAATGTCATATTTGGAACACACACCCTCCATTTAGTGTAGTCGTTTAAAGAGCTGGGGCCATATTTGACTTGAAAGCACGCCGCGTTAACAAATTTCTTCTCAAGCTCATTCAAGTTTTGTGAAGTTGGTGGAACAGGGAGAGTGAAGCTCTTCTCCCATATACCAATTACCTGTAATAAAAAACAAGCAATTTTTGTAAAAAAAAAAAAAAAAAAGTAAATTTCCTAATTACACACACACGCACACACAAAAAAACCCTCCAGACTCACCCGCTTCCTAAGAATCTCGCTGTTAACGTAGCGGATGTGGTTCGCCGTCGCACTGACGTCCTTCCCGTTCAGGATCTTTAGTTTGTGCAAGAGGAACATCACTTTGTGCTCATCGCTGACCTACAGAAGTCAAAATAAAAAATAAAAACCCACAACTACAATGCCATGTCCTTAAACCGCAAGTCAACAGTTTGTGTCTTACAGTGAGATATAAATTGTCATCCAGCCGCAACTCCTCCAGGCCAGACAGGGCCTCCAGTGAGGTCACCTCCTCCATGTCGTTGTTGGAAAAGTTCAAAAGCCTAAGACGAGGAAGGGAAAGTCCTGCTGGGAGCTTCTGCAGCATGTTTCCAGAAAGATCCAACTCTTCCAGTGAAGAGAGCTCATTCAACAAGGCCACCGGGAGATCCGGAGTCTTTAACCCCATACGAGAGAGACTTTAATAAAAAAAATAAGGGACATTACACATAGTAAGCCAAGATATTGATTCTATACTTTTGATTGACTTAAACAATATATAAAAGGATTGTGAAAACAATGTAGGGTATTTCTGTATATAATCACATGTTAATGTGTGAAATCAAATTAACATGCCTCGTATGAATATAAACCAAACACCTATAAAGCGAGTCTTCTAAAAACACGAAACTCAGTACACATCAATCAACACAAATGTATATTTCACTACATACACCCAGAAGTACACAGCGTATACTCTGACATACACGGATCATAACTCTTAAATTACTTACTTCACGCTTTTGATTTTCTCCAGCTTGTTTTCTTTAGGGGATCCTTTCTCCAGCAGGATTCTCTCTGTAATCTTCGCCATGGTGCTGTGTGAAAGAGGGACAAAACAGTAATGTGGAGTGGTGGTAGTTTTGTCCAGCTTAAATAGCACTAAGGTTTCGGGTTAATGCTCCAGCCGTTGTCTGAGTGGCCAGGTTTCAGAGTTTTCTGCATGAAAATAGACAGAATGTGACTTAAGTGGCCACTTTACACCTAGTGAGTCAGGTGATTCAGGTCACTGTGATTCAGTGAGTCATGTGATTCAGTGAGCCAAGTGATTCAGTAAGATGTGATTCAGTAAGTCAGGTCACTGTGATTCAGTGAGTCATGTGATTCAGTGAGTCATGTGATTCAGTGAGTCAGGTGATTCAGTGAGTCAGGTGATTCAGTGATTCACCGGAACTGCAGGGAAGCTCTACGCGCATTACTATTATCATAATACAAAAGAAACAACTGCATCAAAGTCACTACAGCCTACCCCCAAATTATGGAAGTAAAAGATTAGGATTTGTGTATTTTATAACTTGTGTGTTCACATAAAATAAATCCGAAGCACGAGCAACGCACGTGAGTCGAGCGATACGATACATTAACCTAACATTTAATAACTGTCAAAGAAAACAGAAAATCTTGTCCGTTGTTAAAAGACTGTGGTGCTGCATCAACACAAATATATATCGCTTAACGCAAAATAAGCCATACAGTACTTACACGTGTACACCCGGGTTCAACTGCGTTTACTTTGTGTTTTCCCGGGAAAATGCACCATGAACTTTGACTGGAGTGACGTCACTGCGCGCACGCGGAGCCTCGTGTCCGCCATGTTGAGTGTGGCAAACCTCACGTCCTCCCATATTCTACATTTAATTCTGCTCTTTAACTGAATGAATAATGAATGAAGTAACTGTGCAGTAAATACAAGTGAAAAATAATGAACCCTAAACAAATACAAAGTAAACATCAGTAAAGAAAATGTTGTCATAAGTTTATATGATGTAAATAAGTACAAATTAAGTAAACATCAGGAAGGTCAACGGTAAAACAAAGTAGTAAACTGAAGTAATTAACTGCAAATGACAGTAAATATAATATAAATATGAACAAGATACAGCGGAACCTCGGCATACAAGATTTTTCGCCGTAAGAATAGAATTTTTGCAACAAATTAGCATCTGCATATGAAGCATTTTTGAAATACACCAAAAAACTGAAACGCCGGCTAAGTTGTGCGTACGCCTTGGATCGTACTTACTTGTGTCGGTGGAAAGCCAAGTGAAGCGAATTTATGAATTTTACAAATTACTCTTTAAAGATTTTCTGGATTGTCAAATTGGTAAGGGTGCTGTTTCCATAGGCCAAGGGGAAGAGAGGTTTAAAATCTATTAATTTCATTTTTTTTTTTTTATACAAAAAAATTAATTTAAATACTGGCAATTGGTAATATTTTTGGGTACCTGGAACAGATTATCTGCATTTACATAATTTATTTGCAATACGAATTTTCTCCCTAAGAACTTGCCTCGATAATGAATTAAATTTGTATGCTGAGGTTTCTCTGTATCTATAAAATTCAGTGAGCATAAGTAAAGAAGAGGTCAACTTCAGAAAATAATAATATATTTTTTTTAATAATTCATTATCTTTATCGCTTTTCCTTGTAGAAGGCCACTTGGAGCACACAAGGCAGGGTACACTCTGGATGGAGTCCCAACCACAAATACACCCAATCACACAGTATATGTAATTTGATAAGGCCAATCAGCGCATGTCTTTGGACTGTTGAAAGAAACCGGAGTATCTGGAGAAAGCCCACTAAGCACAGGGAGAGCATACAAACTCCATGCACACAGACACTGGAAGTGAGATTTAAACCCCAAATGTTCATCTTGTAGCTAATGTCCACTGCACTGTTTCTCAACTATCCTGAGAATTCACTATTATATGTATTTGTTGCCTTGCATTTATCTCACTTTATTGTGCAGCATCATTGGCTCCATGGTAGGCTTCTCACCTTTGATGCCAAGTTCGATTCCCAGCCAATGCCTAAACCTAGACACTGGATGCAGGTCATCCTTAGTACCAATCCCAAGCCCAGATTGAACGGGAGGATTACGTCAGGAAGGACATCTGCTGTAAAACCCATGCCAAAGTTGTATTGTAGTGGATCAGATGGTCTGCTGTGCTGCTTCCTATTGATATGCACTTCTGGTAATCTTGTGATGCATGCTTTTTACTGGTATATGTTGGACCATGGTCATGAAGAAGCAAAATTTCTTTTCAAAGTCTACTAGCTATATAGTGGAATGACAAAAAAACAATTGACTTAAATATGGTTAAAAACAGCTTTTTATAAATTTTGGTAAGATTATGGTACTTATTATCTACTGTACACTGATTGCCCACACTGAAATATTTTGTACAATAAAACAGAGTTTAAACTTAGATTATATATTCCGTGTTCAGTACTGAAACATGAGAGGTACACAAAAGAGAAGGCAGGTACTGTAATGAAGGACAAAAAGGAAAAACACTAGTCATCTTGCTACCAGAACACATTCTCCCTGACTAACTGAAATACTTTACTGATTTAAAAACCAGAATAATGATTATGCTTTGGTTTAATGAATTTCCATAATTTAATTTATAGTTTTGATATACTGTAATTATAAAAAACATTTAGACAAGTAAAGGTTATATGAGAATTCTCAATCGGTTCTTTTACTTATTTCTTCATTTTCTTACCTTCAAGGAAGGAAAATGGAGAAAGAAAATTGGGGAAAGGACATCCATCCGGCGTTCAAACCACACCCATGTGAATTACCCAAAGAGATACAGGGAGATAGAAATTCTTTGTCCAACTACAACTGGAAAGTTAAATAATTATTTTTAATCATATTTTAATAAATGGGTAGATTAGATTTTTTTACCCCAAAATGAAATTTTTGTGCAGTTATGAGGGGGAGTTTTATAAAATAAATATTATAACGGCCTTAAAAAACATAGCTGCGTAGAGTAGGTAATGAGAAAATATTAGTTTAATGAAACTCATTATTATCCTCACTTATGTATTGATTTCTTAAATCTCGCACAGTATCGCAATGTGTGCTGCTCGACATAAACTAAATCTGTGTATTTTATCGCCACCTTTAAAAACATTCTCCACTAGAAAAACATGTTCTTTGATGGTTAACATTTTCACACAAAAATACGCGGCGACATTAAGCAAAGAACTCCTTGGATGCATACAACAGACTGGTGGCGGCAAACAGTAGTGCGTAAACGAACAACAAGCTTTCGTATTTCAATTTATTTTTTTAAAGATTTTAGGCTGAGCTGCAAGCCACAAATGCAATTCCGAAGTGAATCTTCATCCTCATAGAGCTGCTTTCAGGAGATCAAATTGGTGAAAGTCCAACGAAGCAAGATCAGGACTATAGGGAGTATGCTTTAACACCTCAAAAACAAGTGTCGACAGTGTGGGCAGAAGTGTGCAGACATCCACCGTCATGCAAAATCGCAACGCCCTTGGCTAGCAGTCCTTTGCGTTTAATCTGAAATTTAGGCTTCAGCTCTTTAATAAGTGTCTCATTTTAATGAGCACTGTTGATTGTTGAAACTTTTTTCTGATAATGTTCCGATACTGGCCATTGAGAATCCCAGAAAACTGTAAGCATCAATTTTCCATCTGATGGTTGACTTTTGAACTTTTTCTTGGTTGGCGATTAAGGATGTTTCCGTTCCATACTCTGCCGTTTACTCTCAGGCTCGTTGTGATGAATCCGCGTCTTATCACAAGTAATGATTCTCCTTCCTTGAAATTCTCTATCCATTCATATACTCTTCTTCGCAATAAAATACTTTTTCCATACAGCAGACAAATTCTTTAATAAATTACATCTAATATCCTTTTCCACCGTCTTATTTTCGATTTGATGCATCACTCTTTATTGAGAAATATATCTTAATAAAGTATTTATTCAATTTAAATGAAAGTAAAAGCAATTTTTACCAAGCATAAACATGGTAAACCACTTTTCTTAATATTTAGCATTTTAAGTGTATGATGTTTAAAATCTAACATTCAGGTATACTGAATAAAAGTCAATACATTAATGAACACTCTGCACCACTGTCCATGATAAAACCATTTTTACACAGAAACGCCGTTAAAGCTTGATGCTATACCCAGCAACTCTGATCCCAGCTTCTCCTGCTCTCCACCATGCAGGAACTCAGCGTTCAGCTCTCTGAAGTTACTGCAGACCCTCCTACTGCGTATGTGCTCCCTGTAAATGGCATGTTTCCACCGGTGGCGTGCCTCGCCGTACATTACGAATAAAGACCTCCGAGGCAGATTTACAGCCACCCGGACCTCACCTCGGTCCATGTCCCCCCAGCCCTGGTCTAAACTCATGGTGATCACAGTGTCAGAGAGCAGATTGAGAATAACCAGGCGCTCCCCCCACAGCCAGCTGTCGTCCAGGTGAGGGTCGATGGCAGAACCGCGTTCGGGGCTGTACTCCAGGTTGCACTGCTCTACCGGGTGGAAATCAGCCAGCAGAGGCTCTTTGCGCATTCTGTCCACTAGCTTCTGGCTGATTGCAGGAAGGCCACTGAAACCTCCAAGGCGAACACGCTGTTTTTTGAAGTTTACCTTCGGTCCAAAGTCCTAAAAGAAACAACTTGTTTAAGTACAACTATTCCACATGGCAGAAGGATTTTCATTAATAATATTTATAGAAACCTATGTTATCATCAGATTATCATCACTTTGCCTGAAACTGATGACTAATCAGGCTTTGTGGAATAAACCTGACAGTTCTAGTTTCAGAACAGCCATGCTTTGGGTTTCTAAAAGAAAAAAGGCATACACAACATAAAATGTGAAGGAGATTGTTTATTGGCTCAATATTACCGAAATAAAGTTCTTAAATTTCTCACTTCTAAAGGCAGGCAAATTTTAAAAATACTACAATGTTATTTCTGACTATATGGAAATTTCTGACATTCCAGGAAAGCTTTTATATAAAAATTCACAGAAAATTATATGATGTGACAGGATTTCTCAGGCTCCCCAAAGATATAATTTCATAATCTTGTCTATATATCTTGAATATATAAAATATACTGCCTGGCCAAAAATCTTCAAAAGAGGTCAACATTTAAAAAGAGCCAAATGATTAAGCTGCATCAAACAAAGAAAAACAACTAAGGAGATTAAAAATTACAGAAACTGGGTTCTGAACCCTTCAATACATCAAAATCTGGAAGGATAGTGCTGAACCGTCAGGAGTAAGAAAAAAAAGAAGTCATGAATGAACACTTTTTCCACTGTAAAAAAAAAAATTATATATCAACACTAAAAACCATAGCTATGTTTAATAGTTAAAGTAAGAGAATTTCCATATGCACACAATGTAATGAGAACTCACAGGATTGGGAGTAAATAGTTGTAAGAAAGCAACTTGTTAGTGAAATTAATCACAAAAATGCTATATTTTTTTTAGGGAGCACAAAGATTGGACTTTGAAAAAGAATGGAAAAGATCATGAGGTCTGATGTGTACAGACCGACCCTACTCAAGAGCGATGGGCGTGTCACGATAAGAACAGAAGTGCATGCAGTGATGCACCCATCATGCATAGTGTCCACTGTACAAGCCTCTGGAGACAGTGTTATGATCTGGGTTTTCTTCAGTTGGTCAGTTCTAGGCTCAGCAATGTTATGCTGCAATAAAATGAAGACCGCCGACAACCTGAATGTACTGAATGACAAGGTTATCTATCGAGTTTTTCTTCCCTGATTGCATGAGGTATATTCTAGGACTGGAATGTGAAAGAGTGGTTCTGGGAGCTTGAGGAATCACTTTTTACACATGAACTGTCCGCCATATTGTATCCTGTAATCAAAGCTAAAGGTGACTGAATGAAATCTTTGTGAGAATTTGTGACTTTTTTTATTTTTATTTTGGCCTGGCAGTGTACATGGAGCTGAACCCTTTTGGAAGAAGTACTGTACCTGTTTGCGCCGACCAGACTGAGACTCTCTCCAGACATCTTGATCCATTTTCGCAACCAGCTCTCTTTCTTCATCCTCAGAGACAAAATCTTCCCACAGGAACACACCAGGAAATGAAAAGGCCTCATAAGCATTACCACTAACTGGCACTGCTAATTCTGACTTTTGATCATAGATGAAATCATATTGCACCTGGAATAGAGAATGTAAATACATAATGTTAAGAACTCTACAGACAGACTATACATTTAGCTACTGACTATAAAAGTGAGTAAGCGACCATTTATTTAACATAACAGACAACACACCACCACGTAACAGTTGAAATGCAATACAGTACCATCAATTCCTTTCCAATATGGCGGACTCGTTAACGTATATGAGTACCTACCAACATGGGCTAATGCAGCGCTTAAACACGTGCCCTTTAAATATAAAGTCACACTCAAACTATTTTACTACACCGCTATCCAACTTACCGAGTCTTTCTTGTTCAGCAGATGTCTCTTGTCATTATTTGCTTCACATATCAGGCACGTTCGGATGCCTTTACACCCACAGATAGCCGTCTGCTGCTTGGCAGCCATCAAATATTGTTCCTGTGCAACTGGTTAATGTGTCCCTCCGCAACAACAACAACTAAAAGAGTTCCGTGTTTCCATTGGTTGACGTTTCATGCGTTTCCAACTAGAAATGTGTGCAAATCTCCTTCTATGTGTTGTGGGTCTTTCATCTGCTCCCACGAGGGGTCGCCACAGCGAAATACTATATATAAATCAGCCCTGGGTTACCCTTTAGTTCTGAATATCACTACAAACCAGTTTTATAGAATGTTTGATCAACTTGAAAACTTTACCTGTTACTACAAAAACTCTGACCAATCACTGCCACAAAAAATATTTACTCGTTCTCAAAGAGACTTTGACTAATCCTGGCCAGTTTCCTAGTAATTTGACTAATTTGAAATTTTTGTTGACCAAATTTACAATTATATTTAATTTGGCATTTGGTTATTCAGAGCAACTTACTTTTTTATTTAATATCATGATACTTCCGAGCAGTTGAGGGTTAAGGGGCTTGATCAAGAGCCCATCTGTGGCACTGGGGCTTGAACCTGAGTCTTAATCCAATGCCTTAACCACTGAAGAACCCCTGACTGCTTTCATATAAAGTTTGACCAAACCACTCCTGCTCCTGTAACACAATCTTTCACCCATTGTCTATACCTCTTTATCCTGTATACAGAGTTGCGAGGGGCCTTGAACCTATCCCAGGAGACTTGGTGGTATACACGCTGGAAGGGGTGCCAATCTATCGCCGCCACCCCCCCCCCCCCAAATTTGGGAACACAAATTAGCCTAATCTGCCTGTCTTCGGACTGTGGGAGGAAACCAGAGCACCTGGAGGAAACCCACCAAGCACAGGCAGAACATGCAAACATGCTTCTTTGTTAATAAGTGTGAACAAATGTCTGAGTGTCTCACTACTTTGATATCCAACATCCAGCTTTCTTTTGCATGAAACCAAAAACTGCTCACTCCTTCAACGTTTTGGTTGTGTTCTGCAGATCCTAATACACACACTTTCCTTATACCATCCCCATTATACAAACAGTGACTGAACAATCCAGGTATCAAATTTACATTTATTCAAGATAACATAATTGATTTTGTTGCAAAAGAGTATGCAATGACCAGACACATTTGGCAAAAAAAAAAAAAAAAAGAAGAAGAAAAAGAAGAAATCACTAGAGCATCACAATACAAAGGGTTTAAATTGTCAACACAATAATATTCAAACTGAACACGAGCTCACAGACAGCTTCAACAGTTTTTGTGGTCTGGATTGAAGTGGGGAAAATTGTTAACTTCACCATGGGAAGACCAGCCCTGAAAAACACACACCATAGTGAACACCATAATCTCCAGCTATGACGCTGGAGTAGTCACCCGTGGACGTCCGTAGTCAGGCAAAGCTGTATCCTTTATTCAATTCCTTCCTGCTTGTCTTTAATGGAAACCTAAAACAGTAGAAAAATTGATTATTGTCCTAAAAAAGCTCTCCAATTACATTTCAATCCTTACATTTACCTTTCAATCCTTACAATGTTTTTTACAATGTTATTTTTATTATTTTCAACTTTATTTTTAGACTGGCCAAAGTAGCTACATTGAGCTTTGATGACAGTCTGGCAAACCCATGGCATTTTCTCATCAGATTCACAAGATAGTCACCTGGAACGGTTTTCAATTCACAGGTGTGCCTTGTCAACAGTTTATTTTCCACATTTCTTGCCTTCTTGTGCTTTACACCATCAGTTGTCTTGTGCAAAGGAATTAGAAGTAGAGAGTCAATAAGCCCCATTAGTGCTACTAGATCTACTATACAAATCCACATTATGGCAAGTAACACGCAGTTAAGTAAAGAGAAAATGAAGTCCATTATTACTCTAATAAATTAAGGTTGGTCAATCTGAAAAATCTTAAGAATTTTGAATGTATGACGGCAAAATGATCAAACGTTATGATGAAACTGGCCCTCATGAGGGCCGTCCCAGGAAAGAATGACCAGAAGCTATTTCTCCTGCAGATGATAAGTTTATTAAAATGATCAACCTCAGATTAGAGCCCACATAAATGCTTCTCAGAATTCAAGTGACATGCACTTTTAAATATCCACTGTTCAGAGAAGCCTGCGGGAGTCATGCCTTCATGGTCAAACTGTGGCAAAAAAAGAAAAACAAGCAGAAGAGACTTGGGCCAAGAAACACAAGGAATGGACATTAGATCTGCCGAAACTATCCTTTGGTGTGATGAGTCCAAATTTGAGATTTTTGTTTGTAACCCCTGTGTCCTTGTTAGATGTAGAGAGGGTGAACAGGGTGGTTCCTGAATCTGAGATTCCCACTGTGAAGCGTTGAGGACGAGGTGTGATGGTGTGAGGGTACTTTGCTGGTGACACAGTTGGTAACTTACAGTATGTAAAATTGAGGGCACCCTTAACCAGCAAGGTTACCACAGCATTTTGCAGCGACATGCCATGCCATATCGTTTACACATAGATTTATACTACATTATTCTATACTTGTTCTGTTATAATTTCGGTGTCTTCCGTATTAATATACAATGTTTAGAACAATAAACTAAAATAAGGGAAAAAACACTAAATAAGAAGGTGTGTCTGAACTTTTGACTGAAAAAATGATTGTATTGTCATAATCTAAACCATAGTGAGTACCAACAAAACAAGCCATGTAGTACATTTTTTTCAGCTGTACCAACACTCACCCTGAACCTCTCCTCCAGCAGGGACAGCTCGCTGATCAGATCAGTGATGGCGTTTGTAAAGGCTTCTTGAGGACTGTAGTCTGGCGTTGTCTGGACCCGGATCACAATTTTGTGCTCCAGTGGATGGGGAACCTTGTAACCAGCAAACAGCACCTGAGGGTCCTTCAGCAGCTGTCTGTCATAAAAAAAGGACATAGGGGGTTTTAAAGGAAGGGAAATTAGGAATCTTAAGCATGACTACGATGAAGAATTGGTCTGATGAGGTTCCTTACGATCTGATGATGTTTCCCAGCGTGTGGTCTTCTTTATTCAGTGTGAATAAACAGGCATTCGGCACCTTGGTGTCCTTTGTAATTGTAATTCTGCAATGATAATCACATCAGTGGTTACTACATACAAGAACTATTACATACACAGAAACCACAAACAAATGTTCATGTTACTGAAACATTAATTACAAATATTTGATAAATACGAGGTTAAACTGTTTGTTATTAGTTATTAAACTTGGACAATATAATACAAGATTTGGGAATAAACTGTTACCATGGAAACAATGGAATATTAGACCAAGGCACACAAATAATGTTTCTCCAGTACTTGGGCTAATCCACAGACACCCCCCCCCCCACACAAGAAATAAATAAATAAAAAACTTCCCAAACAAACAAACAACTTCCCAACAGTGTTTGACTGATAGTACTTAGTTAGTAACCTAGTAACTAAGTGTAATGATCTATCCAATGATGGAAACTACAAAGCACTTTTTTTCAACAATATTTTTATTGATTTTAAAACGGGGATATTACAGGTTAGACATGTAATGTTTCAATACAGAATTTTAAAACCTCCTTATAAATCCCTATAGCACCCACCCCACCCCTCCCTAGCTCCAAGCCAGCTTTACAAGTATAAGGAAAGGCTAGACGCCAGGCATAACAAAAAAAGAGAGAAACGAAAAAAGAAAAAAGAACCTGGAGCCGGAAGTTTTTTAGTTTTGCATACAACAACAACAAAAAGGGAAAAGAAAAACAAACAAACGATTAAATAAAAAGGGAATCAAACTATAAATGTATATGAAAAAAGCGAAGGAAGGGCCCCCACAC
>JAOVVA010000031.1:11827903-11850706 GCA_028565275.1 Leiocassis micropogon
AGTGCGGATCCAAGGAGTGCAGAGACAGAGAGGTTTTTGACTGACTTTATCTCCATTTCCACCCAGGCAGGCCGATTAGGTTGGTTATGAAAATATGCCCAAAAGCTACAAAGCACTTTTGTAAGTCGCTCTGGATAAGAGCGCCTGCCAAATGCCTAAATGTAAACACACTAATCAGCCATAACAGTATGAGGACCCGCCTAATATTCAGTAGGCCACCCCTTCTTCGCCACCATAACAGTAATAACCTGTGTTCTGACACCTTTCTACTGAAATAAACGTTATCCTTTGCCTTGATTTGAGCTAGAATAGATTTGAGCTTCTATTGGATTGGACTACATGGGCCAGGCTTCACTCCACATGTGCATTAATAAGCCTTGGCCACCCACAACCCTTTCACCAGTTCATGACCCTGTTGCCAGTTTTCCTTCTTTCGATTACTTTTTGCATGTCCTGACCACTGCAGCCCGAGAACATCTCACAAGAGCTGCAGTTTTGAAGCCATCACAATTTGGTCCTTGTCACAGTAGCTACAGTTTCAATATCTCGTTACAAAGGCGGCTGAAAGTGGGCGGAACATATTGGGCAGCAAGTTAATTTTCTGAAAAATGGGCAAGCATATGACTTTGAATGACTTTGACAAGGGACAGATCATGATGGCTGGTTAGAGCAACTTCAAAACTGCAGCTCTTGTGGGATGTTCCTGGTCTGCAGTGGTCAGGACATACCAAAAATGATCCAAGGAAGGAAAACTGGTGAACATGGGCAGCCAGGGGTCACTGATCCCTCCACAACGAGAGTTTGATCCAATACAACAGCTAGTGTACATCAAACTGAGAAAAAAGATAAACACTGGTTATGTTAGAAAGGTTTCAGAACACACAGTGCATCACTGTTATGGCTGCAAAAGGAGAACTTACTCAATATTACACAGGTGGTCATAATGTTATGGCTGATTGATGTATAACCCGTGCAGCTGGGACTAACTTACTTACTTTCATAGCTGCTGTTACAATGAATTAACACATATTTTCTCAACACTAGCAGTTTGAAGCCAAATATTTTATATTTCTTTAAAAGCTAATGCAGCTCTGAGACTTAACATGAAACTGTAAAAGTATATCGATACGTTTGTTTTTCCCGCTACTTAATCCAGCTCAATCGAATAAACTTAACGTCCCTCTCTGACAAGCTCAATTAGCTTAGCTAGCTAGCTAACCAGCGAACCTTCTTTCATCACAAACAAAATAACAAATAAATAATGCAATTCCTTGGAGTGAAATTTAAAAATGTATCAAAAGAATACACTCCAGACTTACTTTTTCTCTCCCTCAAACAATAAAAACGACTCGAATGCCGGGGGCGCGTTCATCTTGCCTGTGTTTAGTAAATCTGTGTGTGTGTTTGCGCTAAGCACTAAGCGCTAGGACGAAACATGCTGCTCTTACGTACATGCGTAAGGTGCGTAAGTAGCGTAATATACATGAGGGTGAATTCCACTACCCACCACAAGAGGTCACTATATTAACTTGCGCATCTCGGAGGTTACGCTATATAATAGCAAAGTCACATCAACCCACTAGGTGTCGCCAATTGACCGTATTTCATATTTCAGTTTGGTCAGTTTGGCACAGTTTGGGGCATTCGTAATGTACGTAAATTGCGTAATATACATGAACGTGAATTCCACTAGCCACCACAAGAGGTCACTATATTAACTTGCGCATCTTGGAGATTACGCTATATAACAGCAAAGTCACATTGAGCCACTAGGTGTCGCCAATTGGCAATATTTCATATTTTAGTTTGGGCAGTATGTCGGGGTCGGGGGGGGGGGCAGTTAAATTGGGGATGATTTTATTGAATTTGGTAAAGAATAATAACCCCTCATACGTTTTAACGTACGTTATGGAGAAATATACAATATCTGTTCATAACAGATGGTGAAATGTATAAAGACAATCCCTCATACTGTACGTTTTACTGTCTGTCAGACAAGTACATATCACCAACTGACCACATTTTATAATAACAGACGGTAAAACGTATTGTAACGGCTGAAGACAGGTCTGCAAAGCATTACCACAAGGTTGCTCATTCCCCTCACCGACACCTTCGGTTGAGATGGAAAGAGACATTGCATCAGAGAGATTTGTAAACCCTGGATTTTTGTGACGACTTGTGCACGGTACCGAGACTTTTACTTGGGTTCATATATGAACACCAATTTAGACCAACCTCTGTTAACTTTGGAACCAGCATTAAGTGTATAATAAAGCTGAGTTGTGACTTTCCACCCTAACTCAGTGCAGTGAATTTTGTAGTCAATACAGCTAGCAGAGGTGTTGATGCTAGTGACCTACATGTAGTTTTAGCCCCGTTACAGTATGAAGATAATACCTTATTAAGGTATTGGACTACGGTTCGGAAGATCCCAGGTTCAAACTCTACAACAAGCAAGTTCCCACTGTTGGGCCCTTGAGCAAGGCCCTTAACCCTCATCTGTTCAGATGTATAATGAGATTATGTAAGTTGCTCTGGATGAGAGGAAATGCCTAAATGTAAATATTTCTTTAGATGATAATTAATAACGACACAACTGCACCTCTGGAATGTGTGAGCTGGATTTTTTTGGCTACCACTTCCGCTGAGTTCCACAAAACATACAGTTAATTATGTACAGATACCACTCACATGTCCTTTGGTTTCTTGTCTGCCCTGCGAAAGGCCTGAGTTCAATGCCCAAATCCCAGCCACTGGATGCAGTGCTGGTCCCAAGCCCAGAAAAAAATGGGAGGGTTGCGTCAGGAAGGGCATCCGGTGTAAAAATTGTGTCAAGTTGTGTGTGGATCGAGAGGTCACCACAGTGGACCAAAGACAAACAACAACCACTTACATGTCTGTTATTGTTTTGCTGGGGACTAAGGGATCCTCTATGAGGTAGATCTACCCCCTCCTATGTGAATAACCAATAAAAGGGAATGATGGTAGGTGCTGTTATAGAAAAAAACTTCTTCTCAAACTGCTGGAAAGTGTAATGGCCACAAAGTTTTTAATTATGTTTAATGCTGTGAAACAGCCATGAGACAAGTAAATTTTTCAATAAATAGCAACAAATTGTAATTCGCTTATCTGGCATTTTTCCCCACGTGGAGATAATTAGACAAAAAAGCCATTCTTACAGAGAACCTGGAAAGCACAAAGGTTTCTAACTTGAAGACTTCCCCTTGTAGAAAACATGCTGATTGTTACAAATGTTGGTCTTGATGACTCCTTCCATAAGTCTAAAATAAACATCTGTTCAGAGAAATGTCGAAGTCAAAGTCTGCTTTATTGTCGATTCTGCTATGTGTACAGAACATGCATATAGAGAATTGAAATGACGTTACTCTCAGTCCTTTACAAACAACACTAAGTACAAAAATTACAATGTAAAAGAACAAAATAGAAAAAAAAACACTTAAATAACACGAAGTAAGATTATAACAGTAATAAAGAGTTACTTTATATGTCCTGCAAAAAGAGACAGATAACATGACAGAAGGCCGATATGGTGCAAAGTGGAAACAGTGCAAATGAAGTGTGGTCATCAATGATCTATTTTTCTTTGTTAAATAATATGTAGTTAAAGCTGTATATTATGTTGAAGAATCTACCATGTTACTACATAAAGAATATTGTCTTAGACCATCTATTGAGGTTAATTCACATCCAAGATTAACCTCAGTCAGAGCTGCTGTTTAGAAGACCATCTTCTGGAGACTAAAGTTGTCTTAGCCACAGAGGTTATGAGAGCAAACAAAAATGGACATGGTCTTTGGGTGGAAGAAGCTACATTAGTCAAATGCGGACCTTTGTAAACTCATGTATTTGAAAGAGGATAGAAACGTTGTTGATTGTATTATGTTGCTTTGTGACACTTTTGGACAAGATGCTGGTGGCTTGCTGTGCGGGTTTTAGAGAAGTGTGTGTTAATCTTTTCTTTCCATGCCTGAAGGGAAAGAAAAAAAGGCTGCTATTATAGAAAATGAAATAACAACTTCTGACCAATCAGAATAAAGTATTCAGACATACTGTGAAATAGAGTAAACTAGCAGATGCAGTATACAGGAAAGGGCAAACCAGTAGGCAGAAACGATGCTTGTCAACAAGAAATGCGGGCAATTTCTGTTGGCGTAGACTTTAGAACTTAATATGACCTTAAATTCAGTATTCAGTATTCCATATTAAATACCATGCAGCGATTTGTGTGTGTGTGTGTGTGTGTGTGTGAGCATGTGTGTGTGTAATATTGATCATGCCATTTTTTTAAATTTATAGGCGTTTAGACTTTCAACATTCTGCTTCTGGTTGCAAAATAAACGGTGGTTTGTCAGGCTTTTTGTTGTGTGAGTACAGAACAGGTCATCCCCCATGCAGCTTGGAACACCCAGAATGAATGTGAGGGAAGCAGATTTCCCAATCCAGACATTCAAAAAGAGAACTGAGCAAAAGAAAATACACGAAATATAATCAATTATTTAATATTGTATTACAGTAAAATGTATTTTAACAATGAACATTAACACAAAGCAGCTTTACAGATGTAGATTTAGACCCACAATAACCAGAGACATCTGTTGCAAGGAAACGCTCTCTTGGGTGACGTGAAATAAGAGGAACTAGACTCAAAAGGGAACCCATTCTCTTCTTGGTGCTAGCAGACAGTGAGATCATAAACATGATCTAAAGTCTGTAAAGAGAGTGTGAACTATTTTAGGAACAAAACAAAATATATCTTTTTTATATTAGAAATTTTGACATTTTATACCTTATTTATAATAAGAAGTTAAATTTCTTAATTGCATTCCTTCCTGACTCCCCCTCCCCCCATGCAATTTGAAATATTTATAATACTTAACTGTATTTTAATACTTAACTGAATTTATATAAAGGAAGATTAGCTAATTTCCTAACCAGTAACCAGCAAATGCAAAGAATGATATGTTTGAGGCAACGCGGCAATGGCACAATGGTCAATGGCAGCCATGTGGTTGTGTTGATCCTAGATAAGGGCCTGTTAATAACATACAGAACTGTTTTAGAAGCTTTTCTAAATCTTTTCAGAACTGTTGACAGTTTATCCCATGTCATACGACCCAACATGGGGATTGAGCAAAAAAAGCTGCAAGTATATGACATACACTCCATGATCCTTGTCATGAACCTGTCCTTCAAATTTCCACAACCGTGTGACTCATATGACTCTGGGTTCCCATAATATGACATCAGTGATTTTCATCACAGCCACTCATATGACCCACAAATGTTAATTAACAACAGTTTTTCCTTCAGACATTGAGGGATAACCAATTCTGGGATTTCAAAAATAAAAATACCCTTTTTTTAGTAGTTGTGCAATAGGCCACTTGTCACTTGGTTACCAGTGCGACCTAAACATTACTCATTTGATTCTAAATGGGTTCAACAGTTTCATTTAATGTTAGAGTTTGGCAAAAGTTCAAACTCTAATGTCATACATAAATCTTATGAAGCTGAAGTCTAATCTACAAAATGATTTCATAGATGTCTAATGTTATTTATGCATCAGGCTTTAACAAGACTATGGAGCGTCCCAGTGTCCCAGTTTGCATATCAATCTTTAAAATTCAACCCTGTCTAATATTTATTTTGGGTAGACTTGTTAAAACTTTTTTTTTTTTTTTTTTTACATGTTCTCCCTTTGGTTAATATTTTCCTACGGTGTGGTTTGACTACATGCTGATAGTGATGTTTCAGTGGGGGAGATTTTCTTTAACATACTGTAGACTCTATTGTTTATTGGAATAAATGTTTGGGAAAACCTGTTCTGTACTTTCTATAAATTCCCCCCATATTTTTTTATTTGGTGACAAAATATATAAACAATTCTAACCCAGTGACTTCCACTTTCTGAAAAAGAGAAGAGAGGGTTTCCTCTTGCTGATGCAGAAGAACTATCATTTTAGATTCCCCAACCAGGTAGTGGGCATACTTGATGACGGTGTAACGTAACTGTACCAAATGTAAGCAGGGTTGGTGTAGGTTTGGTTTACGTACCAGACTGACATAAAGAATTACTCAAAAGAGCTTGAAATAGTCTAGGAAATTGCTGTGAGTGACAAAAATAAAAATGATGCTATCTTCGGCTATTTCCTTCAAGAATAATGTCTTGGTTGCAATGTGATGGATGTAACTGCACACCCCGATGAAATCATAAGCTTCCAGACTGTAGGAGATACAGTATAATTAATCAGTAGAGGCATGAAGCAATTTCTCGGAACCTGGTGCACCACAGACACAACAGAAATACAAAGTTATTGTGTCAAATGTGTTGCTTCAGCGATCTATAAAAGGGAATGTATTGTACATTTATGAGCAAGGTATAACAGCACATGCTCTTTTAGGAAAATAGTTACTGACACAGTGATGCAACATGGTCTTCTTGGTTGAAAATATGCAGGTGGTGGGGGAAATTTGAACTTATCACTTACATTATAGCAGCTGCTTTTTTTTAACTGTTGTTCTCTTAACAGGATATGTTTTTTAATTCCTCAGAAACAGAGGTCGCGATAATAACAGAAAAAATCTTTACTTTTACAAACCACTTACACTGGTACACCTAGAGAAATAGATATTGTATAACACATTATAGCATTTTTCAATCGCAACCAGGCTTAAGAATATGTTTTACTTGCAAACTCTATAAAGTCTATTGTTATATTCTATCCCCTTGCAGAATGTATCAGCTGCTTCAATTAGAAGTTCAGCACAGTATATCATCTGATTCACACACTTTATTCCAAATGCCCTTCCTGACACAACCCTCCTAGGGACTTTCACTAAGGGTCGTCAGCAACCCTAATGGCCCAAAAATCGGACATGCAAGTCACTCAAATCTAACACGTCTTGACGTTTCTAACACGTCAATTTCATGAAAAAAATTCGTCTATACCGCTGTATCCTGTTTTTTCCCTTTCTGTTTATAGAGTTAGCAGGAAAAACATATTCTTAAGCCTGGTTGTGATTGAAAAATGCTCTAATGTGTTATACAATATCTATATACTGTATCTAATAACATCTAAAGAAAAAGGTTGAGGTTAAAATCACAAATGACAGGTACACATTCAAAGCTCATAATAGAACATGTTCAGTTAATGCGGTGTCGAAAACATGCTACACAGGAATTACAAGAAAAGTAGCCACTGGGAGTTTTCAGGGTGGAGCTTGATGACAACTCAAACTGTAGGAAAACAAACAAACAAACAAACATTTAAAAAACTGAAAGGTTATGCGAGAAAATAAAGGTTTATTAGGATTAACTCACAAATGTTAAATTATTGTAAATGTGGAGGCAGCACGGTGGTGTAGTGGTTAGCACTATCGCCTTGCACCTCCAGGGTCCGGGTTCGATTCCTGGCCAGGCTCGATTCCTGTCTCTGTGTGCATGGAGTTTGCATGTTCTCCCTGTGCTAGATGGGTTTCCTCCGGGTACTCCAGTTTCCTCCCGCAGTCCAAAGATATGCAGGTTAAGCTAATTGGTGTTCCCAAATTGCCCGTAGTGTGTGAATGAGTGTGTGAGTGTGTGTACGTCTGTATGCCCTGCGATAGATTGGCACCCTGTCCAGGGTGTACCCCGCCTTGTGCCCTAAGACTCCTGGGATAGGCTCCAGGTCCCCGCGACCCTGAATACAGGATAAATGAGTGAGTGAGTGTAAATCTCACCTGTAAGTCTACCTGAGTTTTCAATAACTAACTGGACTCCATATTAACATCAACTGTTATGCTGAACTGCCTGCCACCTAACACACAGCATGTAGATCAATTTCTGCTCTCTGTTTCACCCAGATGAGGATGGGTTCCCTGTTGGGTCCGGTTCCTCTCAAGATTTCTTCCTACTATCATCTCAGGGAGTTTTTCCTTGCCACTGTCGACCCTCGGCTTGCTCACCAGGGACTATCTGACCATTTTGATTCATACACATTCACATTCCATACAAACTTAAATAATAATTTTGATTGTGTAAAGCTGCTTTGCGACAATGCCAATTGTTAAAAGCGCTATACAAATAAAATTGAATTGAATTAAATCTGGACTAAAGCCAAAATATAATCAATTTTATAAATACATTATTTGTTTTACTGTTTTATTTTTGTAGAAGGAAGAATTTCTCAATGCTAAACTTAGGACTTTACAGTACAGAACTTTTTCAAGCTAGAAATGACCAAAAAGTTCATAGAAATACATTTCTTACATTTTGATATGGTTAGTTATAATCCTTTAATATGAAACCTTAGCTCTCATAAGCTCTTTTGCTAACGAGAGAAAAAGAGAAAGTGTTTTAGTGTTGTTTTTTTTTTTTTTTGCCTCATGTAAGGAAGCATCTGTTTTTAGTCAAGCGAAGTGAATGTAAAACTTTAACACTGCTGAAGGAAGTTAAAAGCCATCTCTTCCTCAATAGGTGAGGACGTGAGATACGGCACGTTAATAATAATAATGTCTCTGCAGTTCCTGTAGAGATTTGCTCAACAAACTGCCCCAGTTGTAAGAAACCGATCTAAAGCAAAGTGATGAAATACGTGTTGAAGTAAGTTAGGAACATTGCATGTTTTTTCCTTCTTGTTTTCAGTAAAGGGGTTCTGAAACATGAAGCATTTTTGTTTCCATTTTACACTTTTAGTGTTTTACACAAGCAAGGGGAATATTTTCTTATCTCTCTTGTAATAAAAGGCCTGTAATAAGAACCGAAAACATTTACAGACAACCTTCGTTTAATGGCTTTGTGTGATCAGCGTGCAAAACATTCACTATGGTTAATAAATAGCTCACAAGTGAATCTAATACCAGAATGAAAAATTGTTTTTTAAAGAATATTTCCATCTTTTATTAATGGAATAATTACATTAGGGTGATGGCTTCAGTTGGAATCCGGATTCATTCTCCTGTTGCACAACAAAGCAAGCATACAATCAAAAATCCCCCATAACATTTAGGGTTATGGTTTATTTGCGAATGAAGGAGGAAACTTCTTCACTCCACCTACTGTCGCATAACAGATTTCCTGTGTGAAAGTGAATCCTATAAATATCAGTGTGGTACGTTTTCTTCTAGTTTCCTGCTGTGAGGATTGTGTGAAGTGTTCAGAATGGCAGAACCATATGTGCGACACTTGGAACTTTTGGGCTATGAGAAAAGGTTCTATCCAAGCCAGCATTATGTAAGTAAAGTGTAGTGTATTTTTTTCAAAATGTAGCATAAGCCTTGACTTTGTATAGGTTAGATGAGAAAGGATTTACACGTTTGTTGCTTGTTCATGTAATAAGGTGTACATGATCATGGTGAAATGGAGCGACCAGTCGGAAAAACTGATCTACAGAAAATATCCAGAAATCCATACTTTCCATGTAAGCCCATTACTGCCCATTATTCACATTTTTGGGTTTTTTTGGAAGCAAAATATTTCACACTAATGTTCACTGTTTCTAGTATCTAATCCACATTCTGAATTTATTTATTTAATTATTTATATATTTTTAAAATCTAGAAATCTTTGAAGGAGATGTTCCCAATCGAGGCAGGTGACATTGATGCTAAAGATCGTGTCATTCCTAGATTGCCAGGTAAGAATGAGCGACTCTTATCTACTTTCAGATTGTATTTTATTTTCGCAATCAAATTGTTTCCACATCATTGTGTAATTTGAACGGATAAAATAATTTGCACCCTGCTTTAGGGAAACGCCTGCTTCAAATCAAGCATTACATATGTGACAGTCCGATAATAATATCGGAGTCATACATTGCTGTTGACTGAATAACACTAGTAAGTGTCAGTCCATTTGAACATGTATTTATTTTGGAACATTTGATATTAGGGGATATATAATTGCTTTTCAGCTATAATAATCATATCCTGTATGAGAATCTGTAAGAGAACATAAATAGGATTCGAAAAAGTTGTGAAATTGAAAGCAGATCTTAAATAGCCCATGTGCATTTTATGGAATTTACGCACTTGTGCGCTGTCCTGGACTTTCATTTCTGCCCAACGTTTTCCTCTGTGAAGTTGCATTTACAAACTGACATGAAATTGAAACTTGTGGACTTTCCCACAGCTCACACACCTGTCTCCTTCTTCAGCTGCAACCAGAAAGCAAAAAGAGAAATGATAGCACTAACTACCAGGCCGCACAATCATTATTTTTCACTTAAAACTGCACTTATGCCCTTGTATAGCTCCAAAATGGATCGACAGCCAGAAGTCAACTGAGACTAGGCAGGGGACTCTGACTGAATACTTTCAATCTCTGCTCAACCTGTCTTCAAAGATCACCCAATGTCAGCTAGTCACAAGCTTTTTCCAAGTACGGCCAGATGACGAGAATCCACCAGCACCAAATCCGTAAGTCTGATGCGCTCAATGCCTTCATGAGTTCACTAATAAATCCATACAAGGTAATGTCTCACGGACATGATTTGAATTTGCAGATCTAAACGGAACGAGACCTTTGTCTCACCCAATGACAGAGCCAGAAGCAACAACTCTGGTAATATATCAATCCATTCCTATTTTCATGAAGTTCTCATGATTAAATCTAAAGTTCTTTAAACTCGTAATGTATGGTTCAACCCCTGTAGAACAATATGATATACACCCCTACCACAGAATCCTTTTTTATTAGTGATGAATCTACTTTACCATTACCAGTAAGAGGTTCTGATTTTTTTTTTTTTTTTTAACGTGGTGTAGAAATCACAGGTCCAATCATGCTGGACACCTACAGAGTGATTGGAGATTACAGCAAAACCTCAAAATATGAGCTTAACCTGAAGGCAGGAGATTTAGTGGACATTGTGGAGAAGAGTTCCAATGGTGAGATAAGGGTGGACTTCACTTATTATATTGGTTCAATTTTAGATGTTCTTCATAATGTAAAATGTAATATCAGATTCTATACAACTGAAGATGGAAAATATATTTGTGTGTGTGTTTGTGTGTGCATGTTGCTTTAGGTTGGTGGTTCTGCCAGTGTGATACACATAGAGGATGGGCTCCAGCCTCCTATCTAGAGCCACTAGATGGACCTGATGAGTCTGAGGAGCCAGAACCAAACTATGCAGGTCAGTGTGCCATTGAGAGTGCAATCTAGAAACAACAGGACTTTTATAAAAACGAGTTTGCTAAAGGCTTTTTAGATGGGGAAATTTACTCATTTAGGAAGGACTACAAACCACCCTAAGTTTGAATTGCATGATTTGAAATCAGTTTTAAAGAAAATGTTATCAAACACCTTTATTTTTATTGCACCATTCCATCATCATTTTGTCATTTTCAGTTCTGTCAGTTTTGCCTATGTGGGTTCAAGTAACTGTAAATCAGCTTTAAATTAGTCATGGACGTGCTTGGTAATATATGTGTAATGGGCATTCATCAATGTATGTTTGTGAATCTAAAGAAAATTCGTCAGCATTATCAAAAGTTTCTTAGCTTTTTTTAGATCAATTAGTCCTAAATGGACAAAATAGATAACATCTGTTGATGACTCAATCTTATATTAAATAGGAGAACTGTACAAAACCACGAAAGCCTACAAAGCAGTGGAGGAGGATGAGCTCACCCTGGAGGTTGGAGAAATCATTGAGGTCATCCATAAACTTCTGGATGGCTGGTGGGTGGTCAGGTATGAGATACGTCTTCCTTGAACTCTGACTTGACTGTAGCAGTTAATAACGTAGATAGCAACGATCGACAAATATCTCACCTAAAATCAATGTTCTTGCTTGACAGGAAAGAAGACGAGACAGGGTACTATCCATCCATGTTTCTTTGGAGTACTGGAGAAAGGAAGGAAGTGGAGGCTGAAAGGAGCGCTGTGACCAGGAACACCCCACCACCCAGGAGGTATTCAGTTTTAGGGAATGCCTAAGGATTGTATGTACTGTATTAGTTTCTGTTTAGGCCCTTAACTATATGTAGATCCCTAGAGGATCCATTTAATGCCAGATAAAGCATTGTCAATATTTTTATTCCCAGTCAAATATTTTTCCACAAAGCCCTACAACTTTTGTAATGTAAAAAACTTTCACAAAAGGTTTCATCCAATTGAGGATGCTATAAACATTGACCTTGCAAACAGCTTGGAGGCCAATCTAGCCATATTCCATGCTAACATGTTAAAGTACACAATCATAAAACGATTCTATGCATCATAAAGGCTGTTCTTTTTGTTGTCTTAACATAAAAAAAGTTTCCTTATAGAGTTAATTTCGAAGCCACCTAGAATGTCCTCCGTACATTTCTAAGAGTGTACACATGCATTATTGCATGATAAGATTTTTTCAGTATTATTCTTTTTCCTAAACAATGTCTTCATCCTTCTGTGCACAGATCGACTATACGTAACGCCAAGAGCATGCATGCCAAAGGTCGCCAGCGCATCAGCCAGGACTCATACCGCAGGCAGAGTCGCAAATTCCTACAGCAGCGAGGAAGACTTGTGTCCCAGCCAAGGAAAAACTCCAGATCTACTATGATGGAAGGTAGGTTTCTACATGACAAATTTGCACAAACTAGTTTCCGAAAAGGTTTCCTTGCTGCAAATGTTACTGTTTTTTGAAAAAAAAATACTCTGGTAATCACTCATCCTGTTATCACCCATTTCAACTGTTTTAAGTGCATTTTTTCTGTGTGTTTGTACCCAAGACCCTGCAACAGAAGCTGGTAACAAAGAGGAGGCAAAGAAAACCCCGGCCATACCTCCGAGACCTAGCGCAGAGCTTATTATGGAGCGCTGCACAGAGAACACACGCAAGAGAATCAGTATCCACGCCAACTGAGGTGGACTCATTACTGCTCCTGAACGCTCAATACTGCACCAGGATAAGGAACAGCAAGCTTTAATCTGTCACTGCTGCAGCTTTTGCGTGATGCATCTTTCATGGAGAGTTACATGGCATGGAATTGTCAGTCTTAGGCACGGCACAGTTTCATTTCCCCGTTCGAGGATTTATATCCAACATCTGTGAATGCTGGCAGCTTCACTTCTGTGCGCTATCTCTGTAACCAAAGAGGAACATAGCAGTTTGAAGCTCTGTGTAAGGATGTTACATGACTGTATATGTACTTGGTAATAAGCTATAATGTTGTTTTTGTTCATTGTCCTTTATTAAAATAAATGTAAAAAATTAGCAAATGTCTTTCTATGTCATTCTTTGTACGTAATGTCTTTTGGGTATTTATAAATCAAATTTTTTCGTGCAATCACTGCACCTAAAGATATCAGTATAATTCTGACTAATAGGGTGGAATGCTTAAAAGTTAAATGTGTATAAGATGTGCAGGTGGAAAGCAGAACAAACAGGGTGGACATGCTTGAATTAACAAAGAAAGCGTTAATGGAAAATGTAGAATCATCAAAATGCAGTAAGTGGGAGTAGCTCTAATATAATTTATAGTTTAAGAAAGTGGAAAGTACTACCAGATACCATGCCGTGTTTATGCATGGGTTTATTCCTTGGTTTCCTACCACCTGCCAAAAACATGCAAATAGGTGGATTGGGTAAGCTTAATAGCCACTAGTTGTTAATAAGTATGAGTGTTTGTGTGTGTGCTTGAAGCTATGCAATGGACTGCTGTCCCATCCAGGGTGTATTTCTACCTCGCAACCAGTGTTCCTGGGATAAACTACAGTATATTCTGCATCCACTATGATCCTGACTGGGACAAAGGCGTTACTGACAGAGAGCATATGACTATACAACATGGAATTACAATAATTAAAAGTCTAAAACTAACCTTTATACTTATTATGAGTTTTTTTTCAAGGACATAAATGGAACAAAGGACAAGGAATAACAACCCCTATGGACAAAATTTAAAAAAAGATAAAATCAAATAGTCAAGCCAATAAACCATTCACAAAAATAGTAACAAATCCTTGGGACAGTATTTACACCTTTCTCTAATTGCTCTCTGCTCTCGTTGTTGGTTTTCCCTAAGCTATAATTAAGGGGTTGCCACATTGGATGATCTGATCAGCACAAAATATGGCACAGATGTCCCTCCTGATGCAACCCTGCTATTTTATCCGGCCCTCTGACCAGCAATGCATCGACTGGCTGAAGTTTGGGCATTGGCTGGGAATTGAAACACATTTCAATGGCTCAGTGGTAGGCAAGAAACCGACTGCTGAGCCACCACTGAATATGGCTGCACTGTGAAAAAAAAGAAGAGAAAATGACAACAGGGAGTTGTGACATGGTCCAATTGTTAACACTGTTTGACAGGATGACTGCTATGTCTGAATGTCTGGTATTTCCCCAAAGGTGATTATTAGCCTACTTGACTAGATTATTTTTTTTCCGTAATTGACAGTCTATACCGCTTTATCCTGTATACATGGTCATGGGGGGGGGGGGGGCTTGGAGTCTATCACAGGAGACAGGGTACACCATGGACAGGGTGCCAATACTTCGCAGGGCACACACACATACACACACACTCATTCATGCACTACGGTAACTTCAATTAGCCCAATCTGCATGCCTTTGGATTGTGGGAGGAAACCAGAGTACCTGGAGGAAGCCCACCAAGCATGGGGAGTACATGTAAACTCTATGGACACAGACAGATTAAGATTAACCAGATTATTTTCCTATGGTTAATTATTTAATAATAACAATAATTATTATCATTATTATTGTCTTATAGCTCAAGCTTCATGTCATGATAGCACTGACCACCCCAGGGTTTAGCTCTCTTAGCTCAGATGACATTTGACGCTCTCCTGTTCAGAAAATAGAGTTTACGCGCCCTCTAGCGATCATTTTGCATCACTACCTGCCATTTCATTTTGAGGCCCAACGGTTCCAGTTCATAAGCATGCCGCTGATTGGACCGTGAGCGATGACGTCACACGTGCGACAGACTGTTACTAAGCCAACCAAAGTGTAGGAAGTGAACTGTCATGGCTGCCTCCTATGGCAAAACATGTCTCATAACAAAATAACACCGTAAACAGAAATATAAGCGAAACATTTACTATTTAAAAAAAAAGCGAGGTTAATGGAAAAAGACAAGTCTATATAGTGTATTTGCGCGCGAGGTCGACTTTTATTTATCATCATAACAAGAGCTAGATATGGTTATTATAGACTTGTGGCACATTTCGGTTGTTAGCTTCACCTAGTTAAGTGAAGCCATGGCGTTAACCGCTGCTCGCTCTCGCTTCAGAGTTGTCCTGAGCTGCCGTTTATTTTCCTCCGTAGCGAAGAGCAGAGACAGAGAAGCCCGGGACGAGCTGCCGCTGTTCCGCTATGTAGGAGAGCGCAGGAAGCCCACTGATAAAGTGTTCGTGTGGGGCTTCAGCTACAGCGGAGCGCTCGGCATTCCCAGCTTCGTGATTCCCGACAGCGGCAAAAAGAAACCCAGGAAATACCAGCTGACCCCTTACCGCCTCGACACGGAAGGAAAGGTAACTACTGCTTAAACGTGTCACGTGTTTTACTCGTATTTTACCTTAAAGGGGTAAACAATCAATCTACAGTAATTGTAATTAAATATATAAATGCATTAAATGATAAAAAAAAAAGAAAGTGTGTGTATCAGCCATAACATTATGACCACCTGCCTGATATTGAGTAGGTCTTCCTTTAGTCACCATAAATAACAGGGATGCACTCTGTGTTCTGACACCTTTCTATTATACCCAGCATTAACATTTTCATCAGTTTGATCTACACTAACTCTTGAACTATTGAATCGAACGACACAGGCCAGCCTTCACTCCCCATGTGCATCAGTGACCCCTCGCCGCCCATGACCCTGTCGCCAGTTCACCAGTTTTTCTTCCTCGGATCAATTTTGGTGTGTCTTGACCACTGCAGACCGGGAATATTCCACATGTGCTGCAGTTTTGGAGTTGCTCTGACCAAGATCTCTATCCATCACAATCTGGCCCTTGTCAAAGTCACTCAAATCCTTATGCTTGCCCATTTTTTTCCCTGCTTCCAACACATGCTGCCTAATATATCCCACTCACTTCCAGTCGCTATTGTAACGGGATTTTGAAACTCTGGTGAACTGGTGACAGGGTCATGCGTGGCCAAGGCTTATTGATGCACATGGGGAGTGAAGGCGTGTTGTCTGTATCACTTTATTTTCAAAAGTGTTTTGCAATTGTTAATTAACTGTCGGTCACAGCATAGGTGAAAGTAGGTCTGTATAGACTGCAGTACTGAGGAGAGATTGCAGCTGCCTGCCAACACCCACATTCAAAACCAGACATGGAAGCACTTTTAGCAAGAAAACACATCTTATAATGGTATCAGTTGCCTTAATGATTACAATATTTATATACTTAATAATATAAATGAGTGTTTTTTATTTATGGCTACAAAGCTGATTATCTCCTAACACAAGGCTGAATCCCGAATCCTTTTGTAAAACCTGATCAAGAGCCCTAACTGGTGTGTGGGACATAGGGTTGTACACCCTACATAGTGCACTAGCTTTCTATTTGTAACACTATTAGGGATTCAAACCCAGAAGTTCACATGGCTGATATTGTAACATGGAATAAGTGGAAATTTAAAGAGAAACCACCTCCATGGTTTATTCTTCTCTGGTAGCTTTTGGCCACATAGTATTTACATAGTACATAGAATTTAAAACTACTTTCACCCCCGTTAATTACACTATTTGTAACAGTCGCCAGCTCCGCCAGTTACTGTTAGTTTCTTCTGTTGTAGAAGGTATATGTTGGTGAAGCAAAATAACTGGTTAAATAAACAAACATAAACATTATTATCTCTTTATAATAAATGGTGTCCGTGGTACTGTTGTACAAAAGCAATATCACACTCAAGGTTGCGCTGTTGTGCTGAATATCAACATACATTGTCACGACTTCGTGCCCTCATGATCCTGTTCAGTCCAACAGCACTCCCTCTCATGTTATATTACTTAATTACATACAAATAAAGTGGTCAGGATCATGTCCACCCAAGGCTCACCCATGCCACCTAACCCAGCCCGATCTCACAGACAAGCCAATGCAGCACGAAAAATCTCAATGCTGCTCACAAGAGAAAGGCACCAGAACAACCAGTACACAAAAGCCCGCCATACATGGGGCCCGGCAGCCAAACAGCTCAAGACAGACTCAAGACAGCTTCAAACTTCCACAGACCTCAATCCAGTCAAGCACCAATGGGATGCACTGGAAAAACAAGTCTAATTCCCGGAGGCCCCACCTCGCAATAAATAGCTCCAAAAGGATCTGCAGCCAAAGTCCTGGTGCTAGACACACCCTTAGAAGATCTGCACAACCACACCACGAGGTGCCAAGCCTGAACAAGGAGAACCCAAATCCTAGGCGTTTATAGGCGTTGTTAATGTTTTTACTGGTATGGCTGATCGGTGTTGTATGTGTCTTGTTTCATTTATACACCAAAATCTTAGAGTCACATAATCCGAATACATCTTCAAAATTAAACACAGTTGAAAAATATGTGAAAATAAATAGATGAAATAAAACAAATGCTCTGCAGTGTAGTGTTTCCATGAGTGTATGTATGAGCGGCTGTTGTTTTGGATTTTTGGCAGATCTCTTCAGCAGCATGTGGTTATGGGTTCACATTATTGGCATCGAATACCAAAGACATCACCAAAGTATGGGGTATGGGCCTTAACAAAGACTCGCAGCTGGGCTTCCAGCGCACCCAACACGACCGGCGTAAGTTACTCCTCACTACACCACAGCTGAGCTGTTTTCTGATTGCAAGTTCGTGCCAACACAGTGTGATTTTGAATGAACAGGTGGCAGAAACACATGGCTGAGCAGCAGAGGGAGATCTGCAGAATAGCAGAGTCTAGTTGGGTCAAATAAGAAATAAATCAAATATCAGAGGAAAGTTTTTTTTTTGTCTTAATAAATTGGAGAAAGAAACAAAGAAAGATTCATAAATGAATGATTCGTTTATAGATGTTAAATGTAGGTATATTACAAAATCAGAATCACTGTCTGTGGTGTAGGAGGAATAAAACACTTCAACTTCAAGGTTACTGATTAAATTTTGACCCTCCATAACTAGAACACTACATTACTTGTATTTTAGTGAAAATATGCAGAGCTTCAAACAACAGAAAGATCAGGATCTGCTCTTTTCATTTCCTGATACTTAATCTTAGAAGATTTCCTCATCTTTATTCCTAATATCTTCCCAGATAAAGCACATAATTGTTTCAGTCTTTGTAAAAACATATTAATATAGTAAGTGTCTTGTTTTTCACCTTGAGGCCAAGCTTTAAAAAAAAGCTTATAAATGGCTCTCCTGTGTGTCTGTATGCTTTTAGGGTGTGTTGTTTTTTTATTAGAGTTTTTCATTTAGACTCTGTGTACTTGTACTCAGTCAACCCACAAGCCTTTGAGGTAGCCTTCTTTCATACCCATAATGTAAATGATAATGATCGAATGTATTTTGAAAAGCATTGCTGCTGCAAATCATATATTTTTAAAAATGAGTGAGTGTTTTAGATCTTCTATAAGGCAGAGAGAAGTTCTCGCTGTGACATTTATTATTATAATTATTTACTAATCATTTATTTTTTTAAGACTTTACGATTCTAGGATGGACGTGACCCAGCTTGGTCTGAAATTAAATTCCAGGTCTAAGATTTTAATGAGTTTAATGTGTAAAAACGGTAGTTAAACTGATGCGTAACCGTTAAGCCGGCGTAAGGCGAGCTGAATCACACAGTTGACTCATGCTGGAAAATCAGACTTGACTGTATTGCACATAACCTATGCAAACATTCTAGGGAAATGTTCTAGTGTGCAAATGTTCTAGGGAAGTTTGTACTTAGTTTGAAGGTTGAGATATTCTTGATTTTTATTTTTATTTTTACAACCACAAAATGATGTGTGCTTTGCTGTGTCTGCTCTAGAATCTGTTAAGTTCCCATGAGCAAAGATTATCTACAAAAGATACGATCATGTATGTTGAAACGATGAGTATGTGTTGCTTTGTCGCCCCAAAACAGAAAGTATTGGGACAGCGGGGCCAATTCTTTTCAGTTAGGTTTGGGAACAAATGGTTAATATTACACAATAGATCAGAATTTCAAAAACACTTCCTAACAAATTTCCCTTATTAGACAGTCGGTCAATATGAGCTCCGATTGTCTGCTTTTGACATCGGGTTTGGGATTTGTCTGTGATGAGTGAGTTTATTGTTTAAAAGGTAAACCAACTTAAAGAACAGAGAGATGTCTATGAGAGAAAAGCAGGTCGCTTATACTCAATCATATGTCGAATGTTCTAAAAAAGAGAAAGAAACCACCGGTGTATTGATGACGAGACTTAAAACAGGTTGTAAACAACAGAAACATTGTGAGAACAGATCGTCTGATCCATGCACAACCTACCTAAAGAAACCCTCCCGTTTTATCTGGGCTGGGTTATGATATCGGAAGGGAATCCAGGCTTCCACATGGCATACATGACAGCCACTAATGCTTTCTATCTTCTACCCTTTAAAGATTTCTGAAAATTCAGATTCTGTAGTCAGATTTTCATCTTTTGACCTTTAAATCATAATGTCTTTAGTGCAGAGCAAAAGAAAAATCACTTGGTGTTCCAATACTTTTGAGGGGGATTGTAAATCTACCATCCAGTAACAAACTGAACTCCATATTAACTTAAAGACTTCAACGGTTATACTGAACATCCAGCTGCCTTACACACAGTATGACTGCAGATCAATCCCTGCTATCTTTTATCACCCAAATGAGGATGGGTTCCCTGTTGAGTCCGGTTCCTCTCAAGGTTTCTTCCTACTGCCATCTCAGGGAGTTTTTTCTTGCCACCGTTGCCCTCGGCTTGCTCATCAGGGACAATCTGATCATTTTGATTCATACAAATTTTCATAATTTTCTTTTGACTGTATAAAGCTGCTTTGCGTCAATGTCAATTGTTAAAAGCGCTATACAAATAAAATGTAAGTGAAATTTAATATAATATGAATAGAATAATAAAATGCTACTTAAAATTCCAATAAACAATTGTAAATAAAACTAGGCATCATTTGAAACTCACTGTCATGTTTCTTTTATAAGCTATTATATTATATTAAATAAGGAGTAAAGCATGTTGTGATGCGTTGTAATATGAAAATATTCAATGACTGTATTGTGTGCTGAGTTGAGGTGGTCTTGAGGTTGTGGTATTGTTGTACTTGAACCACAAGAGCTCGCTAATGCTGCTACCATGCAATCGATTGCTTTTTTTTTTTCAACATGTCCAAGTTGTCCTGGTATAGAAATTATTATTAGTATTATTATTTCTTTCTTGTGCCACAGATAAAAGTTATGACTATATCCTGGAGCCATCCCCTGTGTCTCTGCCACTGGCGAACCCTCAGGAGACACGTGTCCTCCAGGTGTCTTGCGGCCGTGCTCACTCTTTAGTGCTCACAGACTCCGAAGGAGGTAAGCCGAGATCTGAGGGAGCCGGATCAAATGTCTGCATTTCATACGCTTATTAATAGATTTATGTAGAAGGATGAGGCTGAGCCCTCGTTTGTCCTAACGTCATTTTATAAGTGCATGTGAATGCAATAAAAAACAGTATTATAAAGGTTATTATAATAGTTTGAAAAAATACATTTAATAAATCGTTTTTAATTGTGATCACATATTTGTTCCCTTCCAACCTAGTGTTCAGCATGGGTAACAATGCTTATGGCCAGTGTGGAAGGCAAATCATTGAAGATGAAGTTTACAGGTTGGTGCCTAATTTTCATTTGTTTCTGTTTCACTTGCTTTAGTTCTCATGTCTTATTTCTGTCCTCATTGCAGTGGCAGCCATCTTGTCCACAAGATAGAGGGATTTGATAGTCGAGTTATTCAGGTGAGTTTTATTAATGTACTGTGGGACAAAAAAAGTGACTAAAGACATTAGCTGTGATCGATAAATCTGTAAAAAGAAATAATTTCTTTGAAATGACCTCTGGAACATCAGTCATTAATATTTTCACCTGACAAACTCCTTCTGTTAGGAGCTTAATCTGATTGATGCTTAATAAAACCAGCTGGATTTATTTGAATACGGAAATTATCTGCTTGGGAAGGAACATTAAAAATCATTTTAAATGCTTTCCTGAGCCACCTGCTGCCACACAACTCCAAGGATATTAGATGATTAACAGTTGGCCAGCTGTTCGTTCTTTTGATCAAACGCTTCTTTTTTTTTCATGGTCAAAAGTATTTGGCCAAACCTGCAATGACATTGTATCCAAACACGTTTCCGTCAATATGGAGTTGGTGTGCACTAGGGCACAGCCATGTTGGAATAGAAAAGGGTCTTCCCCAAACTGTTACCACAAAGTTGGAAGCATAATAGCATTGTCCAAGATCTCTTGGTATGCTGAAACATTAAGATTGTCCTTCACAGGGGATAAGGGGCCTGAGTTCATCAATAAACAGGTTTGGCCAAATACTTTTGTTTATAAAGTGTTCCTTTGATTATTGTTGTGGCCAGAGTGTTGAATATGTACTTGGTAAAAGTATAGCAAGTACTTCCAAAATACAGCTGGCTTGTCAGATGAATTTTGGAAGCACTTGCTATACTTTTACCAAGTACATATTGAACAGGTAAGGTTTCCTTCTGATGACTCTTCCACACAGGTTGTGCTGTGTAAGCAGTGCTGCTCAATGGTAGACTTAAATCTTCCTGCAGCTTTTTATTATCATTTGGGAGATTTGCTTCACCTTCAGGCCTTTGGATCTTGCGGATTTCCGGACTTATAATAGTCTTCCAAATCTGAAATTTCAAGCTGGAATTAATTTGATATCTTTTCTTTTTTTAATAACTAAGATTTTATGTTTGATGAACCAGAAAAAGTATTACGCTCTGGAATTGTTATATCTAATGACAATCGTTAACCTGCCTAGCAAGTGACAGTTAAAGCCTAGAAAGTTACTTAAGGCCCCAGACTTTATATCTGTAAGGATAAATGGTTTGCTGCAGGGGTTGGGTTTACCTTAGAAAACAGAACAATATGTAATTTTGCTGGGTGCACAAACTTTTGCACACAACCGTATGTTATGTCCGAAAAACTAGATTAATTTTACTACCAAAACTCTGGAGAGCTGTGCAGTTTAATCATTTTTTTGTTGATTGATTCAATGAAATCAGTCAATGTTAAATTGTGTTAGTTTTAATGAAGTCAGTTGTTCGATTCAGAATCGATTGACGTAAAACTTTGGAATCTTTAATTCCCTAAAATTCATGGATTCCTTAAAAATATACCACAGTCTCTACAGAAAATGCAAAGCACTTACATTTCCACCTTATCGCTTCTTCTTCTAAGTTTATGAGTGCTTGGTGCAATACCACCACCTACTGGACTGGAGTGTAGAGAAGGAGATAGGCAGGAAAAAGAGATTACTGTATCAGTTTGTAGAAATTTGACATTTAAAAAAAAAATCAACACATTTTACAGCATTTTAGTGCACATTAGATACTTTTAGTAGTTTGTTTCTAATTGTGGTGTAGTGGTTAGTATTGTGGCCTCACGCCTGCAGGGTCTGGGGTTCAATTCCCGCCTGTACTGTGTGTGTAGGACTCGTATCTTCTGTTACGGACTGGCACCTCGTTCAGGGTGTATTCCGCCTCGTGCCCAGAAAAACTATAAGAAATATAATTGCTTGCCTCCGAGTGGCGCAGTGGTAAAGTGCTCGCCCTATCATCCGGAGATCGCTGGTTCGATCCCCGGGTGATGCTGT
>JAOVVA010000031.1:11859609-11879579 GCA_028565275.1 Leiocassis micropogon
TCAAATAAAACGAAACATTTATTTTCCGTTTCTTTTTTATATATACTCAAAAGGGAAGCAATTGAAACAAATAACAGTAGCGGGAAGAAGCAGTAAAAATAAAACTACTTATATCTTAACCTGCGGGATTTTTGCGGGCAGGAGCGGGACAAAACTTGAATACTGCGGGCGGGAGCGGGAGAAAATAATATAGATTTTTGCAGGAGCGGGACAGAATCTTGCGGGAGCGAGCGGGACGGAAAAATCCGTCCCGCGCAGGTCTCTACCACCGAGCTGCCTCTGTTGAGCCCCTGACGAAGGCCCCTAACCCTATCTGCTTCAGGGGCGCTACATCCTGGCCGACGTAAAGAAATCATTTCACTGTACTGTAAGGTACATGTGACAAATAATGGAATCTTAATCTTTTCTCATTCAGATGACCGATACCAGCTAGGGACATCAGCCAACTTGCTGAGTCACAGTATAGCGTAACACACACTCGGTGGAAAGTGCTGTCACATAAAAACACTTACCAGAGCATGGTCAAACTTGAAGGTGCTGATGTAGTAGGCTGGAATGTCAGCTGTTGCCAAAGGTTCAGATATTTGGGCCACAATCCCACATTCGTCTGATGAAGACAAAAACAAATTGTACGGTTCACAAAACCTGCTTTATATTTAGTCAGGGTTGCTCAGCAGGTCACAGTAACTGGGGCTTTAATTGAATTATTGAAAGGGTTTGCACAGCTGTGTTTTAAAACTCACCGAATCCTAAAGGCTGTCCGCCAATGCGAACCATTTTCCAAAGCTCTCCTGAAGCGCTGGTAAATAGGACGTTGTTGGGGAACCTAGCAAAACAGACTCAAGTCAACACCAGACACTGTTGCGAGGAAGTGGTTTCATCATTTGGATAAAAAAAGAAAAATTATTAATCAAACCAATTACAGCGAAATCTCCTCATTTCAGTCTAATCAATCAAACCTGTCTCTAGGGACCACACACACACACACACACACACACACACACACGCTATGAGTAATGGAGATGAGAGACGTGTCTAACCTTCGAGTAGTCTGCTCGTCCATAACCAGGGAGATGTAGCCCTCAATCAGGGAGAAGGAGAAGAAGCGGATGTGTCCTGAATCCTCATTCTGTGCTCCTGCCTCCTTCCCTCTGTCACGAATACAAGCAGACCAGGAAATCTCAGTATTACGCAACAGACATACAGTCTGAAGTGCAACCTGCTTTTATTCTCTCTTTTTTTTTTTAACTGCAGTGCAGTGAGGTCAAGAGTTCAGCATAATACTGAAATAAGACACTCTGCTGAGTGCTTCTCTCTAATAAGTGCAGTAATGTAATTACAGGCTGTCTTTGAAGCCGAGTGCTTGTATGTCAGTCAACAGCACTGACAAGGGATTACAGTCTGAAATTAATTTGACAGTGACTCTTTTGTTGCACTGGCAGTATAATCAAACACGCTGGATTTGAAATAACACACTGACAATGCGGTCAAAGTGCAGAATGACAGATTTAAGTTGATTTATGACTTTATCGGATGAGCCATATTGGGATTATAGCCATTTGCTTACACAAATGCCAAAGTAATTACATTTTTTACATAGATATTTTCTAAAATCAGCATGCATACAGTGAGGTAAGGTTTTTATTTATTTTTTCCTCTTTTTCCTTCAGAGCACTGTAGGTCTATCATTGCTGTGCTCCTAACAGGCTAGCAGATGGCTTGCAGAGTCAGCCATATGTGAGAAAGCGAGGCTCTTACCCTCCTGAGTAGAACATGACATCCATGAGCAGGGTGGCCACAGAGGGCAGCGTGTCTGGGTCCAGACTTGTCACGCAGAACATATTACTGGGACTGGAGAGAGGGTGGATGATGGGTCGAGGGACTAAGACGGAGAGAAAGAGAGAGACAAAGACAGATGCAGGCATGCAGAGTTTAATCAGAGAGCCATGATGGGGTTGTTGGCACCACAAACGTCACCGCTTTCATCTCAGCGCATATAAAGAACTTCTCACCGAGTTTGGGCTTGACGAAACCGTTGGTGACTCCAGAGCAGTTGGCGGCTACCGTCTCTCCATTGACCACCCTGAGGAGGGTGAACTCGGAAGACAGCGTATGCATGACCATCGGGAGATCCCTCTCTCTGACCTGGACACGGAAAACCAGGACGCAAGGGAGATATGGTTTAGACTGGATTGACAAGTTATTTACTGTAACTGGTTGTAATAAAACCACTGAGAAGCAACAGGTTTAGCCGTTGGAAGTCCATGTTCTGCACATCGTATTTGTTGCATGTTAAAATATTTTAAATACTAATTTCCATGTTTGTTTACTCTTAATTCTGCCAAAAAAAATAAAAAATAAATCCACCTTCCAAAAACAGGTTTCTTTCGTTCAGCTTCAGTAACAACTTTATCCTGGTTTATCAGGATCACCAAACACCTACCATCATGTTTTTGAGTGATAGGAGGAAGCCAAAACTATTCATGCAAAACATGCAAAAATCTCCCTGGAGCTGGTGAGGCAATGCATACTTCATGTAGATCGTGCATGCAGGCTTCGCCGTTTCGCACAAATGGCAGGTGGACGGAAGTAGACTTTCTGTACGACGCCACCAAGTGCTGTGAGAAACTTCCCAAGTTCTTAAGCTTGCTGAAATGTTTACTCTCACGAACTGTGTGTTAGTGAAGCCTTTACAGTCCATGGCCCATGAATTTCATCCTGAGCTCGAGTTACTCACCCCCCCCCCCCCCCCCCCCCCCCCCCCCCCCCCCCCCCCCCACCCCACCCCCGGGGCACACCTGAACATTTGAAGTTCACTTGGTCCTACTGTTATCTCATGACCTTACAATGAGAAGCCCAAAGCATTGAGCACTAAACAACAGCTTACAAGTATCTGTGGGTTGTCCACAGGTTCTCTGGTTTCCAACACCCTAGTGCACGAGATGCCTGAACCGGATACATGTTGTATCGTAAATGAATGAATCAACATCAGTGGCTAAACTTCTTAATAAAATTACTGCAAAAAAAACAAAACAAAAAAAACACAGTTGTGTAGGCCATCATCTACACAGTAGTTTTCATCCATGGTGTTTTCCTGCTGCAAATGACATCAAGATTATCAAAATGGCAAATGAACTGAATTCATCTTACAAACCACATGCTACATCCAGAAATCAATTGCATTTGGGAGACCAGTCTATGCAGGAACGCATGCAGAATTTTCTTTGTAGAAACTATTAAATGTGAGCTGCCTGTCTGAACAAAGCCTCAGTTGTGCATCTTAGCTCATCGGAAAAACAGCTGGTGATTTAAATCAGCTGTATAGGATTTCTGCAGCGCAAAAGAGCACTCTGGCCTGGGATTGAGGGACATTAAGTTAGCCAAGATCAAGGAAATGTTAGTGTGGCTAAGCATGAACTTTGCTAAAAGGTCCCATTTGTCCTTTACTGTTTACTGCAAAACATGTTATATCACACATTTACACTGTACACTCATCTACTTAAAATAAATACATCTTTACTGAGACAGGAAGTTGAGTTTAGATTGATGATTACATTACTACCAAAATGCAAAAAAAAAAAAAATAATAATAATAATAACCCCAAAAAGCAGAATTACTTGGCATGAAAAAAGGTACTCAGTATTATTACACTATGCTTAAGGGATCAGTTACACTGCTTTGAAGCAATTGTTAGGTTCTGTGCTACATTTCTGCCAGCGTGCCTGTAATCTGAGTCTGAGCTGTCAATTTAGTCATCACCTTCATATCAAGCGTTCTGAGAAGTTACTTAACTCGACCGTGCAGTGAATTTCCAGTGAACGGCATCCCTGTGCCTACTTACTAGGCCTGTGTAACTGAGGAACTCGCACGCATTTGCATTTCAAACGGCCAAAACTCCCAAATACATTACAGAGGGGGGGAGGGAAAGAAAGAAAAACAAAAAAACACAAGGATGTCTTGAGCAAACAGTTGGGCTGAAATTTAAACACGTCCTACAGAGCTCATGCTAAACAAGACTCAGTAGGCAGGGGGGGACACTATTTCAAGGGCAACCCCTGTGGATCTCCTTTCTGTACAGGCGTTGTTTTTTTTTCAGCAGACCGCAAAAAAAAAAAAAAAAAGGCAATACAATATCCCCGACGGCTACATCTGACTATCATTAACGTATGAAAAGCAAATATTTCCAACAGAGAAAAATAGTTACCCTGAACTCCCCCCCCCCCCTTTATGAAATACAGATCTTCACAGGAGACATTACAGTTCCACAAGCAATAGGAAATTAGGCCATGCCTGGGCTGCAGAAAGATTTCAACCAACAACAAAACAAAAAAAAAAAGTGAGAAGAAACAAGAGAAACATGTGCGTCAGTTTTGTCTCATTGAGTTAGATAAAGGGGTTCACTGTGGCCCAGCTCCCAAAGCTAGGACAGGCCCTGCTATTTATAAAACACGCATATACCAGGGTGAGGAGGAGGAGAAGCAAAGGGGATCTGCTCCGGCCCAAGTCGGAGATGTGGATCAACAACTCCCCCAAACCCTTTTTAACAACCTTTCACATCCCGAAGGGGAAAAAAAAAAAATTAACAACCAGAGCCAGGAGAACGTTTCGGTGAATTCCAATAAGAGGCCGTGCTGATCCTCTTTACATAACCACCTCCAGATTACCATTGGCTTCACCTTTTTTATTTTCATAAACAGGTCCTGGAGAGTGTGCGGGCTGTGGGGGAGGGGGGGTATAGAAATCGAGAGAGAGAGAGAGAGAGAGAGAGAAAATGTAGCTGATAAGTGTGTGTGTGTACGCAGGGAAAGGAGATTCACACAGTCGCTACACACAAAGAGAAAAATGTGCTGAGACGACAAGCACGAGCAGTTGTCATAGTGGACAAGTCTGGGCGTCTTGCATTTTCTATTCTCCTAACTCAATGGCCAGTCCCCCCCCCAACAACAATACAATACATTCAGGCTGAGACAGCATATTTTCCGCATGTTATATGCTCAAATTACAGATTTTGTATGCACGGCACGAAAAGGCTGATTGTTTTTTCTCGGAAAACAGTAAGGCATTGAGAATAATACATCGTGGGACGTGCCATGTCTCAAACAGCGCACTAGGATTTCAGACACGCGCTCCTTTGCATTAATCTGACGGAATCTGGACGCGTCTGGTTCATGTCGGAATAAACGCTCTGGTCATGACGCTTGGTGGACAGTACTTGTGGAGATTTCTTACAAAAAAAGTCTGGGGTGCATGCTGTCAAATTAATGTACTCTCTCATGATGTCCTGACGTAGGATTTAACGTATAGCGGACATACCGATCATGACAGTCTAGAAAGTGATGCTTTTAAAGCTGTCATACTGTATTACACGTCTCTCAAAGTACAGTGCAAACATTGCAAGCGTTCTATGGCTCCTTTGATCACGTGTGGGTGTGTCTAGTGAAGCCTTGAGGCATGTTAACAACAATTAATGAACACCGCAGGGGGTTGCTCCACTGCGGACTCAAACAAGGAGCAAAAGGTTTAAAGCGGACGTTTTGAATGACTTCTTTTACAACCCTATAGAAATGAGGCACACTGCTATTTGAGACGCAATAACTTGTTTTCTGACCAAAGTCAGACCTTTAAATTCCTGGGTATTTACTCAAATATATTTGTCTTAAATGAGGCAGAATGTTAAAACTCAGCAGTTCTGCAGCCCTCCAGGACTGAAACCCCTGACCCGGACAATCCCATATTCTAGAGAGAGAAATGTTTCAGCTATTCCGATCAAAACGCTGACCCGTACAATAAAGAACCTCTTTGCGTTCCCCTGTGTGCCTTTCAGCCCAGACTCGATGTCTATTCTAGTGTGAAATGCACTGTGCAAGCAAAACTATTAACGGAGAGAATATACAGGGCTGCGTGTAAAACATGCAAGTAATTCCACAGAGTCAAATTTGTGTGTGCATTAACTAAAAGTTCGAAAAACATTCAACATTTTCCATTAAAAAAAAAATCCTTTTTTTTCCCTGTGTATTTAGTGAATTACAGGGTAGATATTAATGACTTTGAGATTATAGCACAGAACTGTTGAATTCTTTAAATCTTTCTTTAAATCTAAATTGTTCACAAAGTGTTGAATCTTTTTCCTCTAACAGCAGATCTGACACTCGTTCCATCTGCAGGTTATTTTTTTTAATTATTCCTACACGGTCATTTCCATAGTAATGGCAAATGGACTAAAGAAAATGTGAAACTGTTGGAAATATGGTGATGTTTCCTGTGATGAGACAGTCACTTACTGTATTTAATGTTTACGGAGGCACTTTCAAAGTTCTAACTGGTAACACGTCAAGCTAAATGTCTTTGTCTTATTAAATCCTAGAAAAAAAGAAATAAAGCGCACATGACAATTTATAGTTGTAATACTTAAAGCATGGTCTCGCAGACATTCCACAAGATTAAGAGCCTTTTCACATTAGTCCCGATTGATTTGTACTGTGCCCAGAACGACTGCTGATTTATTTGGCATTCTCAGGTACACTTGCGCATTAACGCTCGGTATGCACTATGAGGGTGCACCTAACCGTTTTGTGAGCCTCCATTAAAACACAAGAGAAGAAGAGGACAAAAAAAAGTTAACTTTCATGCTATGTCTAACACTACTGATATTTCGGGGAAAAAACAAACAAAAAACGTTAAAAGCAACGCTCTCGTGAGCCTTCCTACTTTATCAGTTATGGCTGTGTAGGAGGTCAGAGGATGAGACTGGCGCATGCTTACGCACACAGAGATTTTGAGGAGACAGACAGCACTGATGACATTGCGTCTAAAAGAACGATCCTGGGGCCCTAATGTGAAAACACCCTAAATGTTACTAGAAACTGCTCACATCTTGTTTTTACACAATGACATTGTTCTCATTTGGAAAATTGCTGTGGTATGAGAAGAATAAAACACATTACAGAGTTGATAATATTAACAGTACTACTACCCTACCCTAAAGGCACAAATAAATACATGGAAAAAAAAATTCCTTTTAAAAGATTTTCATTTCATTGCGGGTGATGCATAAAACTTCTGGGTCTTTTAAACTACAGTGAAACCTTGGATTACGAGCATAATTCGTTCCGGAAGTGGGCTCGTATTCCATAACACTCGTAAACCAAATTAAATTTTCCCATATGAAATAATGGAAACTCAAATTATTCGTTCCACAGCCCAAAAAAATAAATACATAATAATTAATACGAAATATAAAGTAAAAATAAAACAAATTAACCTGAACTTTACCTTTAAAAAAAGTTAAAATAAATCCTGACAGATAAGTGTTTCCGTTTATGCGCGCAGGCGCTGTGTGTGTGTGTATGTGTGTGTGTGTGTGTTTGTGTACGTGTGTGAAGTAAGAGGAGGAATCTGCCCCTCCCGTCTCCCCCTTCTCATCTTACACAGTAAACCTTTCTCCTCTCTTATTTGAATTCCACACATTAACGGGAAGACTGTTTTGTCAGAAAAATTAACACGGAACCTCAGTAATGACACTCGCGTGAGCGCATACTAACGGAATCACTGCTGTAGAGTAAAACAAAAACAAATGAACCTGCACTTTACCTTTGAAAAGAATCGCTACAGAGCAGTGTTTTTGTGTAGAGTAGAGAGTGTGTGTGTGTGTGTGTGCGTGCGTCTGAAGCCGAAAGGGGGTAGGGGTGTAAAGGAGAGAGTGTGTGTGTGAAAGGGCATGATGTCAAATTACCTGCGCACGCACACAGGCTGAAACAGAGAGGGAGAAAATGGATTTTTAACCTCTCTAATGAAACTTTCTTTTGCTTTACACGCGCGCACACACACACACACGTGTGTTATAATAAACAGTACACACGCACTGTACACAGGCGCTTACAAACACAAAATAAAATATGTTTTACGCGCACACACGTGGTCACAGTGTTATAGTCAGTATACGGGTGCACGGATGTTAATTATACCAGTAAGAGGCGCGCACTAAGACCCAGCAGGGGAGACGATTACCCACATTTCCGCAGCGCAGGAGAGAGAAAAACCGTTGGCTCAGTTGTGACGCTCGGTACTCGTAAACCAAGACTTGTTCGTTTTCCAAGTCAAAATTTATTAAAAATCTTTACCCGTCTTGCGGAACACTCGCTAACCGCGTTACTCGCAATCCGAGGTTTCACTGTATACTTAAAAACATAAGTAAACAAATTTAAAGTCCCGCCTTCATGATCTAGGTTTCTAACCAATCATAGATGAGACGGAATTCTTCTATCAAAGCCTAATGCATAAGTCAGGATTTCTTAACTTCACTGAAACTTGTTTTTCCAACATTTTTTAAAATGTAATTATCGTCATCAGTATTTATAAATCACTTAATTATACATTAGACAGATTTAATAATTAACTAAAGTTGGCCTAAACGTAGCTAAAAACACAACAGTTTAAGTCCGCCTTCAGGACTAAGCTCGAAGATTCCGACTAATTAAAGATGAGAACGTTATAATGCACAAGTCGGGATTTCTGAACCTTACCCAGAGACTTGCTATCAGTCGTGTCCTTTAGGCGGCTCAGTACTATACACTCCCTCTCTGATGGTTACTATCCCATAACCGCATGGCCTGTTGTATTTTAGTTGCATAATTTGTACTTAAATGAAACACTATAAACAAATATTTCATAAACTAATTGTACCTCAACATTTACTTCAATTAATGGCAAAGTTACTGGCCATTTTTTTCTCTGAAAGAACTCTGCAGCACTGTATTCCAATAAACTTAACAACCCCCAGTTAATTTCCCGTCCTGACTGAGGATCTGTAACAGGCAGAGATAATAACGATAACAATAGTAACGAACAAACCATAGCTCGGCTGCCCTGCTGTCTTGCTGCCTCACAGAAGCTCGTCATGCACTACAGGTCTCAGGGAGGAACTCATCAGAGTCATGCTTCGAATTCAAGGCAAATCATGACTTGGCCAAGACGTTATCTCTATGCGTTATCAATTGTTAACTTCAAAGTAATATTTTCTGCTCCATTTTGTTTTTGTCCTAACTCATTATGTAATGTGAAGAAAAACAAAAGTTTCATATATTTCCCATCGCACACCGAGTTCAGACCATGACTGCATGCCTTTCTGTCTTTAAAAACAATTTTTTAAAGAATTGCTGACCAGATGACTTAGTGAAGCCTGATTCCAGTTCAGTCAAATGTTTTTCAGATTTCAATGCCTCTGGAATGTGAACCAGTACACAAAGCTTGGGCTCCTGAAGTCGACATCACTGTTGACTCCAATCCTCTAAAAGGAACTGAAAATTTTACTGCAGCTCATAAAACATTAGAACAACCCTCAAGATGACGAGACATTCCACCAAGTGTAAACAGCAACACAATGTTTAAAAAGAGGGAGCAATGACAAATTAAGATTTATATTTAAAAAAAAAAAAAAGAAAAAAAAAAGTCAAGGTCATAGCGTATTTCTGGGACTTCCTGTTAACTTTGAGACTCACCAGAATGAAGTCTGTTTGGTAGGTGGACAGCATGAAGACGGAGATGTTGTGATCGGCTAAGGGGGCGATGACAGACTTGGCGATTTTAGTCACGCCGATTGGCTGAGAGCTGGTTGCGCTGCCACCACCTGACACTACATTGAGAGCTAACCATGTTGCATCCGCTACGCTGAGATACTCCGACTCGGGCAGTTCTGAAAGAAAGGAAGTGAAGTCAATTATTGCTGAAATGATTCCTCGAGTAATTCGCTTTCAAAAAATGACTGAGGCAAAATCTTCTGCCTTGAAGCTTCTTTTAATTAATTTTAAAAGCTTGCGTTATGTTTTTGCGCAATTATTTGTTTGGCGTGACACAGCACGCTTCCGGATGCAAGCCGCCAGTAAACACAGACGAAGAAGTGCTTAAGTCAACCACAAAGCTGAAGGAGACGCAAACAGTTAGCTGTGTAATGATTTGACGGAGCGTTCTATTGCGGGCTGCAAAATGGAAGGGAGCGATAAAATTACATTAAAATTTATTTTAATGTGTGCCTTAGTCATTTAGAATACTTTTTTTTTGTTTTTGCATCTGATAAAAGGCTTTAACATAAGAATGCATGGCACTGTAATGCACTTAATTCATCTTTAAGCTATTCCTTGTATTGTGAATAATGGCCATGCTTATTTTATAATAAAATAAAAGTTGATTTTTCTAAAAAGAAAACCAATTAATCTTTGTTTCTCATATATTTTACATTGCTGTTTAATTAAGCAAAAGTACATTTTATCCGATTACTCCATTAATCAATAAAAGTTTTGGTAGAATACTCGATTACTAAAATATTCCATAGCGTAGCAAAAGATAGGAGGAGTTCAATAACACGAGAAGCGTTCACATCAAACTGGGACTTGTGATGAAATTTCTTGTGAATGAAGCCGTAATACAGATTGACATTTACAGAAGACTTCAAGCGCAGTATGGTGATGAGCAAACGCAAGCAATTTAAAAAAGGGAGTATGTCTGTGGATCCAGATCCTGGCTGAAGTGGCTAGAAGCCCACTATAGTCATTCTGGTGAACAACCAGCGAGTGGAACGCTGCTTGCATGGTATAGGAACTATAAGGCTGAGAGTCATTGCTAGATCGCTCGTACAGTCCGGACCTCGCTCCAAGCCATTTTAACATGCTTGGGCCATTAGAGGAGTTTCTGGAAGGCCAGACGGTCCAGCCTTGGCTCCGGCCTACTGAGAAAACGTTCTACCTTGATAGAATCCGAGAGCTTGTGAAACATTGGCATAAGAGCATTAGTGTAGAAAAGGACTAAATAAATTTCATATAAAGGGAGTTTTTACTCTCATAACCGTGTTCTGTTATTCTGGAGAGGCAATAGTCCCGGTTTGACCTGAACGCCCCTTGTGCATTTAAACTTTTTAATCAAAGTCAACCAACTGCCCAGAAGTACCACACCATAGAAACTATGGCTTTGTTCATCCCCAGACCAAAAGAACAGCATTTTCCAACATACATTTACATTTTTTTAATTTACCATCACCGGCAGAAAACCTGCACCTGCTTCACAACCCGCAGGCGCCGGTATCCATGGTGACCTTGGCGACGCAGGTGTAATGACACACATTCAGTCAACCAACCACAAAACCAAACGTGCCGACAGCTTGGCCTCGGTTTACCCATAATGGAAGCGAAGTGGCTGATGAAGCAAAATTTGGTCAAACATTGCCAGTGTGTCGAGAAGGAGGAGGATGAGTGATATTTCCGTTTCTGCCTGGAAAGCTCGAGAACCTCCAAACGTACCTTTAAAGCCGTCTTCGTCGACTATGATGGTGTAGTCCTCTGGGGTTTCGGTCAAACTGAAGAACTTGCATCTGTAAAGGAGGAAAGGAAGATGAAGTGGTGAACCACACACACACACACACACACACACACACACACAAAGAAAGCTTGTCGGGTATGACAACGAGAGTTCCTGTGCGGTTTTGAGAAAGCTGAAGAGAGCCCCTGAATTAGTCTGCAACTGTGGAATGGGGGCTAAATTGGAGGCAGAGAGCAAACACAGATCACACAGCACATGTGAGCACTTCTCTGTGATTACTCCAGAATAACAGCTCTTGGTTAAAACCATCTGGTTATGTGTGACTCCTACACATCCTTGGAGCAAACTTTCGTCTTAATTTTTTTTTTATGCTGAATTTTAGTTACTTCGTTAGCAGTTTTTTTTTTCTTTTTTTTTCCCCATCCTGCTGAAGTGATATCGCAAAAACAGAACATGATTTGAATACAGTTGCCGCATGACTCGGCCTATGCAAACGGAATCCATCGTGTGCACACTTACACACGCCAGAGCACTTGGCATCATTTTTCTTTTTTTTATGTCTATTCGTAAAACCAGATCCAAGACCTGGGTGCACTTATTTATGGCCTTTTAAATGACCCCCCCCCATATTTTTTTTCTCCCTCTCAGACAGGGGTGGGGGTGGGAGGTATACGAAGAGTTTGTTGATTCTGTCAAAGCACGGCAGAAGTGTTTTTTTTTATCATTAGACTAGCTAGCTAAAAATGTTCACATGTGACATTTTTTATTCAATTAGAACTATAATTTAAAAAATCCTAAATTTAATTTGCCCAATTATTCTAGTATTTTTTAAATCATTTCCCTGGAACAACATCTCACTTGTTCGTACACAAATTTCAAAAGCAAACAGTGCTTCAGTTGTTGTGCATGAACACATTTCGGTCTTGCTTTCGCGTTGTTACACGTCGTCCCGGGTGACACAGCTGAATTTCCCTTTCGACGAAGCCAGCTAAAACAGTGAGGCAGCAAACACACTCGCGAGCCCTCGACAGCATTCTGAACACTAAGCGACTTTCACCACACCCCTCCTCGCACGCTGAGCCGTCACATCACATTCGACACCACTGCGAGACACTTCGCAGAGAACGCACAAAGCAAACAAATAAGCAAACACACACCATCTGCCAAAGCAGGTATGTGAAATTATTCAGCCTTATGAACAGGAGAAAGGGCCTTTCAAATCGCTGTATCCAAAAAGCCAACTCAAAAACACACCCTGGTGCCTGCGGCTCAGGAGAGAATTTTTTTTTTTTTTAAAAAGCCGACACAATGGCCGGCTCTGAAGACACACTGTTCACAGCTAGATTCAAGACCACAAGCTGCATTCGCTGGCAGAAGGAATTCGAAAACAAGTCTGACCTCTTGCTCGAGCTTGTTTTTAAATAAACTTTTCCTGTGACAGAAGAGGAACTTGCAAATTTTATGTCTCCTAACGTCTGTCAGGTGCTGACAGTTTCTAAGCCCTAATAAAAAAAATTGTTAATCAAGCATTTCTTTTATTGTCCTTTTTTTGTCCTTTTTGCTTTTTTCTCCTAAAATAAAATTGTCATTAAATTTAAAATAAAATTAAGCAAATTCTCCAACTCGATTACACTTCCCGAAATAAATAAAAGGCATTATGTAGGTCTGGTCATGAGGAATTCCTTCAAGTGCTGATACAAAAAATAGAGAACAAAAGTTATATACTATCTTTAAAGAGTCTTGTATCTTGATCTAATCACCTTCAGTTAAAAATACTAAATCTCATCAAGACACACAAATACGAAGCTCAACTCTGGGATCCATGGGCCACCTGATAATGTTTGGTCAATACAAAAACAAACAAACAAAAAATAAAAGGCAGGCTTGCTCAACAAAGAGTGAAACCAGAAAGGGTTTTTAGCAACAACAAAAAAATCCTCCATTATGAACAAATTCAGTGTTCAAGGCCTGGCTTAATCTGCATTCAAGGGAAAAAAGAAAAAAAAAAAAAAAAAGAAGCCAAACTGGGCCCATTATGTATTAGCTGAGTGACTAACAGGACTGTATTACTTGGAGCTGGGGAGCCTTTAACTCCACCTACGCTCACTTTAAAAGGGTTCATTAGGGCTCCGGCTCACGCCTCGGTAAATCCAGGAGAGGAGATGGCCTCCAGGACTGTGTGTCTGCAAACACAACGAAAAGGCATTAAACACTAGTGATTCACGGAGTCTTCTAGGAAGAAGCAAGCAGCGAATGGGTGGGAATCGGGTTTAAAGCCCAATAAGCCGAGGGCCACTACGTGTTCCTGCATGCTGCTTTTAAATGATGTCCACACTGCTGAACTGTTAAATCAGGAGGACTACAAGCAGAGCTGAGTGACGTGAAGATGTAGTCATAATCAGTTATGCTACGATACACTGCAACACTGATTAACAGTCTAAACAGACTAAATCCACTTTCTAAAACATGAAAAATGGTATCTGGTATCTCCCTATTTATTTATTTATTTCCTTGCAGTTATGGCTGGTGACCAAACATGATGTAATACAATGTTAATTATAGGTCACATTATATTATATTATTTATATATATATAAAAACAGACACACACTATAGGCACATGCAAATAACAGTTTTAGAGCATTATATATAATATAATGTTATGCATCATATATATTTTTTTCCAAATCTATAAATCCCAATAAACAGAAATAGTAAAACAAAGTAAGCTTAATGTGTGATGATGCTTTGAGGACCTTTTCTATAAAGAATTAGCTACCAAGTTTTGCTGTACATCCTCCAGACCCATCCACGGTTTTTCAGAGGATCTTGACTGCTGCACCTGCTTCTTTCTGGCATGCAAAAACCAGCAGCTTCAATTTTATTTTTGTTTTTTTTGTCTGAAAATTGGTCGCTTATATAATTATAATGTGCTGCTTTCTTTGCTGGCGTACAAATATTTTTGTGCAACATTTAACATTTGTGTTACACTTTGGAACACTAATGTTTATAAATCAGTAATGTAGGAACCTGAAGAACAGTGCATTTGCAAAACTCATCAAGCACCATAATGAAACTGGCTCTCACAAAGACCGTCCCAGGAAAGCAAGACCAAAACTTACCTCTGCTGCATTTATAGTTACCAGCCTCAGAAATCACCAATTAACAAACAGCACCTCAGATTAGAGCCGTAATGAAGACTTTACAGATCGTAAAAATTTAAATGTGTCTGTAAGTAGCAGACACATTTCAATATCAACTGTTCAAAGGAGATTATTGCATATTTTAGATGCCTTCAGCATTGTTTTATATATATAGTATGTTTTTAAATCCAGAGAGGTCAACCATCTTTGTAAAACTCTTAATGCTTCAAGAAAGTTAAACACTTTTTAAAAAACAGTTCTGGTAAAATAGTTCAGAATTTTAACTTGAGCAATACTAAATACTATGATGCATACTAAAAACAGTTGGTCTTATGATATACAGTGTTTTTTGGTTGCCATGCCTACACACAGCTTGATTATTTAAAACACATGGAGGCATGCTGTTACAGGAAAATAATCAACAACCAAGTGTAGTTCTTTTATATGGCAGTTAGCATCTCCTGAAACTGTTGTTGCCAAGGCAGCGCTAAACACGAACACCTCAGCTAGATGAACAATATTAATAATGAAACATCATCCAGCATAAACAGTCCTTTTAGCAGACTGGCTGGAGTAGTAGTGTGTGGCATGGTCTGCACTGCTTTGATGGTGTCTCACTACAGAGCCAGGGCTGGATACTTATTTCAACCCACATGCGGAATGGACAGCTAGAAGACTGAGAGAGGATAGTCACTAAATTTGGGCCCAAAACGTGAATTAGATTAAAAATGGCTGACTAGTCACTTACTTCACCACCAGCATTTCTCTCTCTTCATTAGACAAAAAGCAACGGACAAACATCTCCTACTATCAAAGACTACAGAAACATAGGAATTATCATATTATTACGAAAGGCGTTCAAGTCAAACCGGGACTACACTAATGCACCTATTCTAGGGGTTCACTAGTGCTTAGATACCATCTTTTTTTTTTTTCAGTACGCTGGATCCATGATCAGCCTGCTTGCTTCAAGTCTAAAATGCTGGCCTCCCAGGAACTCCTTTAATGACCCAAAAAAGGAGAAATGGCTTAGACCGAGATCTGGACTGTATGGGAAACTGTGGCAATAACTTCCAGCCGAGTTCCTGTGACGTGCAAGTTGTTGTTACTTAACGACAGTGTGTACTGTTTCCACAGACAGATGCGTCTCTTCGACAAGTTAGGGACAAGTCGTTTTTCATGGATCAGGCGTTCCGCTCGCTTAATGTTAACGGAAACAACTGCAGTAGGCTCTGATGACCTCATCCGGAATCGTCAGCCACGGCGTACAGACTTCTTTAAAAAGTTTGCACCATTTAAACATTTTACTCATCACCGTACTGTACATCAGTCGGTTTCATGCCTTCATCCATGACACGTCCCGGTTTGACCTGAACGCCCCTCGTATTATACTATTACTGTAATAAACCTGTGATCCATCCTGTCACTGGCACTACTGTGGTCTAAAACCAATCAAGAACCAATCAGTTGAAAATGAATCATGCTACTACTGGAGATTGTTCTAGAATCCCAGACGTCGCTTGATAACACGGTGCATTTTAGTGACGATATCACGATATATCGTAGCACTGATGATCGGCATGGGAAAAAACGATGGATGAAAGGTGCACCTCTACATCTATTTTTTTCCCCCTTCCTTCTTTTCTTCACTGCAGTTGTTTACAGCTTTTCTGCAGCGCTGCAGCACGAAGGGGAATAACACAGGAGGATTATGGTCTTTAGGAGGATTATTAATAATAATAACAATAATAATAATAATGAACTAATAAAATGAGGTTGACACAATAAGGATAAAAAAATACATAAAAATGTGTATCAGTGCTATGCTGGTGTTTTTTTTTTTTGTTCAACAAGGGGGGGAAAACAGCACGAGCAGCACGTCTATACACACACAAAAAAAATCTATATACACACACATACACACACCCCTTTAACATGGACCTTCATTAATATAAAACAGACAGAGGAGGATATGAAAAAAAAAAAAAAACAGGTTAATCCAGGAGCAGTGCGCCTTCTATTTTTATCCCCTCAGGTTTTAGACTGAATTCATTAACAATGTGTTATAATGAGGAAGAAGTTGTGTCGAAATTGTTTCACACACACACACACACATACAGAGACGCAGCTAACTGGCCTGCTCAGGATGCGTTTATACTAACACTCTTTATGGTTTGACATTCATTTCGACGACACACACACAGTGAGGTACTTACCTTGTTTTCGACGGCAGGAAAGCGAGCTTAATTAATCCGTGAGTGCAAATCTGGATGCCTTCTTTCGCTATACTGGCTACTTTCAGGCTGTGCTCTAAAATGTGCAGCTCCATCTTTTGCGTCTTCTCATTTGGAGCTACACGACCAGTCTATTCCCCTGCCTGAGTCTGTCTCGACATGAAGATATAGATATAGATTTATAGAGAGAGAGGTAGATTTAAAAAAAAAAAAAGAAAAAAAGGAGAAGAAAACAAACAAATAAATAAATAAATAAATAAATGAACTAGAGCTGCAAGCCAAATGGACCGGGTTTAATAAGAACCTTTAAACGGAGCGGAAAGGAGGGTGGAGAGGAAAAGAAAAGGAGGAAAAGTTGTGCACTGAAAGGAGGAAAGAATAGAACGCGAGCGAGAAAGACACAAGCAAAGGTGAAATAAAAAAAAGGCAAAGCGCAACGAGGTTAAAAAGAAAACGGGAAAGGGAGAAAAGAGAGGAGTGTGCGCCTCCCCCCGTGTTTCCACTCCGGCGGGGATTGGAACAGTCCGGCAGCTGGCTGCTGCGCTCAAACAAACAACCTGTCACTCAAACGCCAGAGGGGGGCGTGGTCATGGTCACAGGGACACCGCGAGCTGCATGAGGGGAATCGTAGTTTAGCTCTCGTGCTAACGTTTAACAGACAAATATGTCCAAAAGCACCTGACTTTAAACAATCTCACAAGATTTACTTATATATTAATGAATTTATTTATTAAGCTCCTGCGTTAGCTATTTAAAAAAAAACAAAAAAAAAAAAAATTTTTTGGTCCAGGCACCTCCCTCTTAAAAGAGCTAATTGAATCAGTAAGCAGTGTGGAAGGCCATTGGGGTCAAAATCATTTGCCTCAGCCTCTGAAATGTTAAAATACACAATCAATTTTGAAAAGTAATCACTGTTGAATTGTTCGTTTTGAAAGTTAAATGCTTATACATTTATTGAATAAAAGAAATGTATTTTAATGTATTTATTTTTCATTCATTCATTCATTCGTTCATTCATTCAGCAACTATACTTACATATAAATGTATATCCTGTATACAGAATACCAGGGGGCCTGGAGCCTATCTCAGGAGCTCTCACATTACCTTGTGTATACAGACTATATGTAAGATATACAGTGTGCAATCACATCACAACCTGTCTTTGTGTTACTGTCCCTATTGTGGTTGGATATATGATCTCTATCTATCTATCTATCTATCTATCTATCTATCTAATATGCTTCCATTAAATGGTGACAGGACATGTTGAGACATGTTGTGACATGTTTTCCACACTTTATTCCTCTTACGCGACAAGGTAAAGAGATGAGCTGGCGGTGATGCAACCTACAAAACTCCAGCTAAAGATGCTGAGGTGTACTGAGAGGAAGCGTGGCGAGAAGCAAGAGTGTGTGGAAGTGCCGGATAAAGCAGACGTAAAGTTGATAAGACAAAACAAGTAAAGTCAAGACAAGATCAGGGAAGGAAGCATTAGAGGTTTTTATGGAAGACTGGTCTGGATAAAGGCCTGGAGGATGAGGGAGAATGAGACATACAGTGGGCCATGATGTAACATACTGATTTCCAACCAGCGTTAATCAACAAAGAAAAAAAAAGAAGTTTGTGAACAATTGCAATTTTCTAGGCAATAAACAATGACCCCTTTTTTATTGTCATGGTTTTCCTTGCCACCGTCACACTCGGCTTGCTCATCAGAGACAATCTGATCATTTTGATTAATACATATTTTCTGACACATTTTATACTCATTTCAATAATTTCCTTTTGATTCTGTAAAGTTGCTTTGTGAAAATGACCTTTGTTAAAAGCAGTACACAAATAAATTTGTTCAATTTTTTGGTCAGTTTGAAAGAGCATCTTCAAAACAAGGTAATTTATAGAAATTAAAGGATCTGTTACGGACAGCTTGGTGTCGGTTCCCACATCACTCCTTCAGAAGTCTAGTTGAATCCATGCCTCGATGGGTAAGGGCTGATTTAACAGCAAAAGAAAGATCTACAGTATTAGGTGGGTGGTTATAATGTGCAAGTTCTTTGAAACCAAACTTTACTGTCTATGAGAAAAACATACATGATATCCAACATTGCTGTCTTAATTCCACACAGCACTGGGGAATTTTTGACCCCCCTGTCACCGTATTAAAAAGGTAGGCGGCAGTTTAATAATTCACAAGCTGTGTCAGGCCAGTAATCAGGCTTTTCGCCACACAGGGTCATAAACACAGGCCATCTTTGTGTGAAGCAGTGATAAGATCCTGAGGCTAATTTAATCTCCCAAACAAGCTAAATCATGCATCGGATCAGGTCAAAGGACAGCCATCCATTTAGCTCGAAAATACTATCACAGTATCTGCTGATGGGATTTCAGGCCTTCACATTCACTGAGGTTATATAACATGCAGCAAGTAGCTGATGCTATTTAGGTTTGTATGCTTGGCATGTTGTACCTGGAAAGAGCCAACAGTTAACTTGAATTTATTCTGAGGAGTCATAAATAGATTAAAGGAGTGGGCTTCTCACTATGATAATGATACTCGAGTACTAAGAAGAGGCTACTGAAGGGGGTTGGGTGGGGGTGAGATTTTCTATTCAGAAAACTCATACCTCTGTGCTCTTTTTAAAAAGCAGAAATAAACAAGATTAAGCAACACATGCTTTATAGGTGTTTATTAACGGGGAGAATATTGAGCAACACTATTACCACCTAATAACTGAGCTAAAGCAAAGTTTAATCATTGGTGCATCATTTTAAAATCCTGCTTATTGGCGAGCTTTGAAGAGTAACTTGCAGTGAGATCCAGACATTCCTGGCCGTGAAACAAGTATAAAACTATTACATTCCACATTTCCTGAACTTGCAATACTGGAGCCAGAGCGAGCACAAATCATCAGACTGTAAAACTCGAGACCTTTCACTTGGTACAAAACAGTGCAAAATAAAAGCAAAGGACAACATTTGAGAGTTTATTTATGCAATGAGTGAGAGAATGGTAAAACCCCCACATTTCTAAATAAGTAGAGCAGACTTTAAATCCAACTATTTACCAGCATTAAAATAACTTCATTTAATAGTGACCTTTGGACATACCAGTTACAGATCTAGAGTTGAGTCTGGGCAAAAACAAACAAAAAAAAAAGACCAGTAACACCAATTTCACAATTCTTAAAAAAAAAAACAAAAACAAAAACAAAAAAACACTTCCTGGTGGATAGGTTTGTACCAATTTTAATACTGGCCTCAGATTCCATCGAGAAAAGCAATGGCT